>JAOTOL010001591.1:1727500-2157500 GCA_034440575.1 Imbricaverruca yamaguchii
CGACGGCGGCCGACTGCCCGGCCCGCTAGTTAGTGCAGTTACCGGCCTCCGGATGTGGCGTCCGGGCCGTCTGTCCACCCGGACGGAAAACAGACGCAGACTCACTGGATTCGCCGAGGTGAAGAACACGTCTGGCTTGTCTCACACCGAGAAGCTAAGCCAGGAAATGGTCACTTCATTCGACTTTCCATGATAGTTTGGAAGTTGCTCTTGATTCGCCCGGTTGCCTTTCAGGTCCAAAAGAGGGACATCTGAAGTAATCTAGATATAAATTTGCATATATGTATAGATATATATATATATATATACACACACACACACATATATATATATATATATATATATATATATATATATATATAGCCACTGTCGCAGCATTTCATCATTCGTAGCCACAACCAAATGATATATTAGCATTTACTGACAAAGTACAGTTAATTGTATCAAACCTATATTTTCACTTTCACCTGGTTCGTAGTGGAACATACGGCGACAATTTCAGAGTGACTGTCTCTGATTATATTTTGCTTCATGTTAGTCGTCGAACATAACATTTTTTTATGTTTCCAAAAGGCGATGTTCAAGTTTATATTGCCGCAGAAGGTAGATCACATGCACATATCTGGGTATCTATGACGAACAGAGAACCCACGCCGTATGCTCACAAATACATCTACCACCACCACCATCGCACCATCGAACAGAGAGCCCACAAATGGTTCAAACGAACGTGGCCACTTACATATTTGTTAGATAATGATGAGCGCCAGTACGTGTCTAACGATGCTGACCACCATCTGATCTGACCAACTACCGCAATTTCCAAGCGTTCCGAGCAGCTTCGAAGTCGATTTCCGTCGGAAATTGCAGAAGCATCACCGGCCTCATGCTCAAGCATCTGCAGGAAGCGAAAGCCAACGTTCTGACCTTGGTGTCAGCTGACGACGACCGCAGCTCTCGACGCACCAACACGACCACAAATAACGCTGCCAAAACTGAGCGCCTGCTACTCGAATCGCGGCCGTGCGATGACCCAATAATAGCTGACACCGGCAGCGTTCGCGCGTCGTTGCTCTCCAAGCCAACAGCGAGATAGAGCCCGCATTTCGTGCCAAGCTTATGGCCGGCGTACGTCTGAGCTGATCGGGGCGAGCCTTTTGGCCAGCCGCCCTGTTTACTGACATGGCCGGAACGTTCTAGATGTCAGTCCAAGCAGTTGCGCCCGTCGGCTCAGGTGGTCAACACGAGATAGGGAAGAACGGTGTCTTCATCCTGCTGCCTCAGATTGCGCTCGGAAGACAAGCACAAAATTGTTCGGGGATTGATCGTCAGTCACGTGAGGAAGGCTTAAAAGCTCCCATAAAAAGAAGCACCCTTATCGGGTGCCCAATGAGATGGACTGAGTTGCGGCATTATATCATAAATAGGCCCATTAAATGTTATAGTAGTCCATGAACATCAGCGGTGTTGCTGCAAAAACACCGCTAATGCACGTGCCATGATCATGCATCACGTCATGTTCATCCACCTCACATCACATAACGTGCACTATCCCCAGACGGCATATCACCGCACCGCACCGAACGAGGGCAAATTTGTCGTTAGTCAGTCAGCTGGTTTCCGCTGTCAGCTGGGCGCGTCAGCTGACAGCGGCACACGTCGGCGGCCCCATGCTTCTGGCGGCGGCGCATCAGCTGTTGATCAAGACCCGGCCGGTCCGACTGGCCAGGTGCCGACTCAGATCCCCGCGCCGCGCCACAGCCGCGCCACAGGTGCAACTCCGCAAATGCCCGCATGATGCCTGTGGATAACAATTTCCAGGCGTTTTGGATGGCATGGCCGACTTCCTTCGGGCCTCAAGCCCCTTCGATGTTCGCCCGCCACCCCACCCCTCTCCCAATAACTCATCATTTAATTAAGTGCATTATGGGGGCACCTCCAATGCCCCCTTAGGTGACCATCTTAAACAATACTAGATCCCGAACATCTTTCGCAATGTTCCACATGTACCAGGTACGCAGCACAGCCAAGGAGATCAAAGCTAAAAATAAATCCACAGGGGAATGCCATTCATATCGATGGAAGCGAAAAAACCGAACATGAAATTATTCAATATGAAGCTCTAGCATGTCAAACATATGAAAGGTGTCATGGGTCTAGCTGTTTCACTAAGGTCAGCATGGCATCGATCAATGTTGAGCACTTCCTCGGAACCATTCGCCGTCTGGTCTCAAATAGCCTTAGTGGAGTTTTAGATGTCAAGGAAATCAAACTAACTACCCGCATAACTTCGGCACCGGCCGATCTTTAGGCCAAGGCTTCGGGTCATTAAAAGGATACACTTGGTTCCTGATGAAAACTCAACTTATTAGGATCGTGACAACTTGCAATCATGATTGGAAGCCTGATTGCCTAACTTGGTATGGGCACATTAACCTCCGCCGTCTCAGCCCATTTCGCAGTCGAGGTGGGATTGCTAATCCTCGTTAGACATTTCACCTCTAACTCCGATGGAGCCGCGGGACGATGCCCAGCGCGTTGAGTATCACAGGACAACTCACACGGTGCACGGTTGCATACTTTTGGTCAGCTAGTGATCCTCCAGGACAGTGCATCCGTCAACATTTCACGAAACGTCGGCTATCGAGAACTTCAGCCGAGATAAACAACTAATTTATTTAAGATAGCGACACCGATCAACCATCGGAATACGGTCAAATACTTCGGTTAGCGACATTTCCTTTGAATCCGGGGCCCGCGCGGCGAACAGTCCGGATTGAGACCAATCCTCGCGGGCGGGCCACACTACGTGTGACACGCAATGACTTGTGCAAACTTGTAAGCGTGACACACACACACTGGCTTGTGCCAACCTTTATATGAGCTACCTGGAAGAAATGTATTTGAATCTGAATGGAAGCCGTTTATTAGTTGGTTCACGACACACTTTATGCACATTCACGGCTAATGGCGCCGCCCGCACTGTATCGCCGGTGGGCCGCGGGATTGGGAAATGTCCTGAGTGGCGCTAGAGTCGAACCCGGGACCTTTGGTACCCATAGCCCGACACCTTAACCACTCGGCCATCCCCGCCCCTGAATGGAGGCCGTAGATATGGTCGAGGGAACTCTTTCTGTTGAAAAAGTCTTACTTGGTCAATCGAATCCAGTGCCTTGTTACACCTCAATTGGGCTATCAGTGAACTGGAATGCCCTGAAAGCATCTAAAGAACATGAAACATTACATATTTGAGCAAACGAACTGTACTAAGATGAACAGAATACGATATAAGCACAAAAAGCACCAACCGTACTAAAATACGACGTCATGGCTATGTTATCTAACATGACCTTGCAAAATATAATTAACCACAAGATTTGTAAATAATTTTTAACCAGTGGCGCAAAACGGCGGTGCCTTGTTGCGCGCCCTATCTCGCAAGTCGCAAGTCGCACCAAGTCCCTTGGTGGTGGCATCCATCCCTTCCTCTCCGCCTCTTCGATAGCATGACATAATATATTTCCTTTCTGGCGCACGTCACTGAGCAGATAATTTGTAAACGTAGTCTCGTATTGACGGGCCGCATAGCACCCAACCAAACTTAGAACTGGCTTCATAAAACTACCACAGCCTCAACTAGAGGGTGCACATTATACAGCACCTCACTGCCACACCTGCAACACCTGCACAATATCTCTGCCGCCCCAGTAGCTCAGTTGGCTAGAGTGCTGGCTTGCACTGGTCTCCCCTGTCCTGGCAACACAGGGTTCGAGCCCCTTTGCGCGCTCGGATTTAGCCCCCCCACCCGCCGCCCCTGGCTGTGAGGGTCAGTTAAATTCTGCCGTTAAACTGGAATTAATGGATCGAGTGGTGGGGCCAGGGTCCATGCAACAAGCTCTGCTTAGGAATAGAACCCTGGTTCATAAAACCACCCCAGCAAGAACTTGGATTAAGTTTATTTTATTAAAAACACCATAGCAGTATAGTCAGGATTATGGAATAGGCCACATCCTGCCACAGTGGAGTATCTTTGACCCCAAAAGACAACCACAAAGGCACTCTGCCAAAAAGAGAGCATCACCCTCTAGCTTCCATTGCTTGTGGGTGACAAGCACCCATAACTCCTCCAATTACTATTTGACTATTTCTACGCCACACAACTAGCGGGAGCATTGTAGATACCACACTACCAACACGCACTTTAACGCACACACCAACACGGATTGCATTCCCCGCAAACATTTATAGGAATAACGTAAATTTCCATCTACAAACCCAGAAGCCAACTGAGCTACTGGGGCGGCAAAGGTATTGTGCAGGTGTTGCAGCTGTGGCAGTGAGGTGTTGTATAATGTGCATCCTTTAGTTGAGACTGTGCTGGTTTTATGAAGCCAGCTCTGAGTCTAGTTAGGTGTTATGCGGCCCGTCAATACGAGCCTACGTCTACAAATTATCTGGTCAGGGATGTGTGCCAGAAAGGAAATAGATTATGTATTGTTATCGAAGAGGCGGAGAGCATCATACGTATACGAACTGATTCGCTTCCCCTCGAAAAATGACTACCTAGTAGCGCCGGCGGACGCAGGTGAGTCGACTCTCCTTACAAATTAGCGCAGTGTCAAACGATTATCCAGAGGTGTCATCGGTCGGAGATCAGCCGATTTGCTTTGCAATTCATTACGTAAAGTGGTTACCTACGGAGGCACAACGGACGTATATGAGTCGGACTGAAAACGCCATATTAACCTCACACACACAATCCTGCATGCAAGCATGCTGCTACTAGCCATTATTAACAACTAACACACGGCAGCCGACATGATAGGCGGCGTGGATAATTACCCCCATGTCCGCATGGTACAGATCCATCGGTGCACTTCGACAAGAGAAGGCTAATGCCGGCACCCTGGCAAAGCCAACTGTCTCATCAACCTCCCCCCACACCATCCCAGCTACAAATAATCTTCCGGAGGAGTGAAGTACATTAAAAATACTAAACATCCGGGAGATGTTCCCCGACCAGCTTTCAGCCCATTAACGTCACAGATGCTATAATGTAGGACTCATTTCACGTACATCCACACTTGCCATTGACATGCTTACAAAACCTACTCGCTATAAAGGCGGTGCAAATGACCTTTATGGTCTGGCACACCATTAAGCTCGCTCCTTCATCACCTAACGAAGTAGAAGAAGCGGACAAACATCTGAAATCGGACAGCAGCCACAATGGGCTGCACGTATACCGCGAGTCCAAAACCCACGCTGGGACAGAAGTGGACGCTTAAATTGCAGCCCATCAACACGTGGCGTGCCTGCTCTCGCACAACAGATCCACTCCACTCAGCACTGCTGGCCACATCATAAGACAACACTGACGCCAGTCCGGATATTGTGTGCGTTCTAGGTAGGCCGGGTGGCAAATAATCTGCCAGAACCAAGTTCCGTCCGGAAGACATCCGGTTTGCCACTCGAAGGAGTCTGGCCGACCAGAAACCTATCGGACACAACGCAGATTCTATCTCGGACGCACATAATATCTGTACGGCACTTGATCGCTGGCTCCGATCGTTGCACATCTGTGCTTTGTATATGAAACTCAGGGCTTCAAGAGAGCATCGCATGGCATTCGATCACCACAAAGGTTACAGGGGATGTTGTAGCGAAATGCCAACCTCGAAGAAGATTCCCACCCATGGATAATCACTGAATTTGTCTATCGTCCGTCTGTTTGTTAGTCCAATATATATATATATATATATATATATATATATATATATATATATATATATATGCACTCTCTCCTCACACACACACACACACATATATATATATATATATATATATGTGTGTGTGTGTGTGTGTGTGTGTGTGTGTGTGTGGTGTTGCCGCCCAGGTGTGTGCCCTCGGGTCGGTCAGCGGAGGTCGTGGGCGACTACAATTTCGACTGGGCAATTCACTTCTCCAAATCGATTGGTTCGATGTTCAGAGTCGGGCTAGTGTGGAAGATCCCGACGGAGGAGGTGACTGTTCCAACCAGCGGGTCATCGATCTCACGTGACGGCTCAATGGCACCCTGGATCAGATGTTCCACGACCCGGTCCACCAGCCGTATTGTGAGAAGGCGCTCATCCGACAGGCTGTTCGTAAACTCCATACTTCTGAGAGACACATCAGCATCAGCGTACGTCTCATGGCTGATTGCACCGCAGCAAGTTTTGCCAGGTGGAACGTGTCAGGATTATTCCTTAGTCGATGCACAAGAAACCCGAAATGTTTCCCAAGGCGCATTGAAGTGTACAGTAGTACACAAATGTTTGCAAGTTTACCCACTGGAGTTATAGTTGTTACAGCAAGGCACAGATTGAAGAAGATGAAAGGATATATGATAGTGGAATAATGGCATCCATGACATTTTGGTCGCTCATTCAGCGTTTACAGCACGCGTTGACTTAAGTATACCTGGTTCATTTTGTACAGGGGAGGGTGCGGTTGCTGATTGAAACGTACCGTGGACATACGAGCGATTCAGAAAGTGGACCATATCGGGTCAAAATAACCTGACCTGAGCAAATAAAAAACACAAATTCTGGTGAATGGGGGTGGCTCGGGTGGCTAGGGTGAGGGAATGCCCGAAACAAGATTGCACCCTGAACTCAGCTGCACACACCACCGACCCGGACAGGTGACACTTCTCACGTCAGGACAGTAAGCTTACTCAGATAAGGACGGGGTTCGCTTCGCTCTAACTTGGATATTTGGTTTCAAAAATACTCCTTCACTGTATTTATCATCGTTCCCTTGAATAAGTCAGGAGATTCAGGAAAAGGGAAATGGATGTTAATCCCCTTCCTACCATTAAACGGCAAGGGCCTAGGTCTCCTGGCTCCATTTTCCTATGCTTGTGAAACATTCCCTTGTTTTGTTGATATTCAGCACTCATTATTCAACCTTTCCGTTTTATCCGCCTCGCGTACTTGAAATAATCTGCAAAAAGCATCGGTCTGAAGCGGCCTCTGATGAAGGGATCTTTATATAAAAGCTTCCAGGTGAAATAGGATGCACATCGCCATTGGGTCATTTATGGAGACTCTAAAAGATGGCGACTAATCTGACTTCCAGACGCTCACTGCCCCTTCCATGTATTCGGCAATTCCGAACGTTCAGATGTACCGGCCGTTAAGGTTATATAAACACCGTACATCATACAAAAACACGAATGATTCAGTCTTATATTTCCAACTGCATGCAGTGATCTGAACATTAGGATACTTTCAGATAGCCTGTTAGCAAGCAAAAATTATAGATCCAATACATGTTTAACGAAAGCTGCATGATGTATCCAGTTCACAGCATAGTATATTCAAAGTTGCTGTCCAGTGTTTGGATTTCAACGATAGTAAAAGAAAACGAGCTATGCAGAAAGTTTCCAATGAGACGTGAGTATCAGGCCTACAAGGACATATATGTTCAGTAAGTTGTCCCAAACAAACTAAGCGCACCGTTCATGACCAACTCCCGGCGAGTTTCACTGCCTCGAACGGAGTAATCCCCGGTGAACTTGTCATGGTTCAGCAGGGACGAATCCATGGGAGGAAAGGGGACGACCTCACCCTCAGGATTCGAAAGGTGCCTCCTATGAAGATGTGACGCTTTGCCAGGATGCCCATAAAATATAAATGATCTAAATAGAATAATGCTAATATACTGTTATACATATAACATTATAAATACAATATGACATAAATATAACAATGTTAAAATAATATAAATATAAATAAAACAATGTTAAAATAATATAAATATAAATAAAATAATGCCAAAATAATATAAATATAAATAAATTGTTAGCCCAAGGCTCTCCTCTGAGTGGGAAAGAGCCTCCGCTGGGAAGCTCAAGGATACCCCTCCCACACTCACTTCGCAACGAGTTTTTTTTTTGTAGTTGAAGACGCCCCTTCAAAATTACGCCTCCCTTGGCGAAATCCCAGATCAATCGGGGAGGCTCAGAGCCAAGGAAGCCCATGGCCGCAGAACCTGTCTGGAACAAAGTTTGCATGGCTTGTTCTCCGGGAAGCGATTCGCACCTTTGGTCGTCTGGTCTACCTTGTCACGCCAAGTGTCGGCGGACTTCCCATCCAGGGCTTACTGGGTGGGCGTAGAAACAAAGAACATCCTCATCCCCTCTATTTTCTTCGATCTCACCCATTAAGCCTATGGCATTGACTGGAAATCGTTGGCTTAAAATTGGCCTTCAGCACCTCCACACAGCCCTTTTGGGCCGCTCCAACGTCCTCGGCTTACCACCCGGACAACGGCTTGCCCCTGCTCGTCGGACCGTCGACCGCCGCCCGTGAACCGCCCCGGTGGACCGGTCCACTGGTCGCCGACGCACGGCCAATGAGCCTGCCCTGGTATAAATACTGTCACGAGTCATGTCGGGGAGGCCACGCTGGACGAGAATAGCTGCGTGTTTGCTGATGGACGCGACTGTCGACGGTCGACACACGCGGCATATCGTGGCTGCGAGTCGCGCTGCGCCACTTACCGCTCCGCTCGGTGGCGATGGTAGGAGTGGTGGTGGAACAGCACCAACTGTGATGATGGCACTGGGGCAGTATTGCGTTGAATAGCGCGGAAATACTGAGGAGGAGTTCGTTTGTGGATGGGTCGCTGAAAATTCCCCCACCGTAATAAACAGAGGGATGCATCGACAGCGGTGCTGAGGAAAGGTTCTTGGGCGGGTACCTTTAAACAGTACACATTTTGGAAGATACCTACTGCGATGGGCATTGAAGCCATCACAAAGAGGGGGGGGGGGATTGAAGCCATCATAAGTGGAATATGACTGAAGTTATCACAAGGAAGGCAACCCATGATGGAGTGGGGTTTCGTTTCAGGATAGAGAGAATGGCATTGTTCTACTTCTAAAAAGGCTGGTACTTTCCAACACTCTTGTTATCACCTTGATTGCAGATAACTGTGGAGCATCCCACGCTTCAACATTCGGCAGGCAGCCCTACATTGCAGCGGCTATGCGAGGGGCATCGACGATGGAATGATGAGGGAGTCTCGGAAGACTACGATGAGATCAGTATCAGGGAGATAAAGTATCAGGGAGAGAGGGAGATAGGGAGAGAGGGAAAGAGGGAAAGAGGGAAAGAGGGAAAGAGGGAAAGAGGGAAAGAGGGAAAGAGGGAAAGAGGGAAAGAGGGAAAGAGGGAAAGAGGGAAAGAGGGAAATAGGGAAGGAGGGGAGGAAAAGAAGGAAAGAGTGAAAAAGGGAAAGAGGGAAAGAAGAAAAGAGGGAAAGAGGGAAAGAAGGAGAGACGGGGTCTCCTCCCGTCTCTCCTTCTTTCCCTTTCCGGAGAGAGAGAGAAAGAGTGAGAGACGGAGAGACGGGGGGACGGAGAAACGGAAGGTCGGAGAGACGGAGAGAAGGAGAGATGGAAAGATGGAGAGATGGAGAGATGAAGAGAGGGAGATAGGGGAGAGGGAGAGAGGGAGAAGGAGAAAGGTAGTGAGAAAATCATTTCATATGAACCAACATTGTGCTGTCTGCATTCTACTGATTTGGAATCCGATAGTCGACATCGATGCTGGCAATGCAATGTGCACCGACACCTGGTTCCGGCCGCGAGACGTCGAGCGACGAGCCGTCAGCTACCAATTACCTTCCCTTTGAGCCGGCTAGAAACCGAACGCGATCCACAATTACCGGCTGTTCCCAGCCACTGACTCGAGAGCGTGTGACGCGCGGCCAGTCTGCATCAGCGGCATCCTCCAACGGCGGGATCATTACGCTGATGCGATGAGTCGCAGCCACTCTACCGACCAATACCCAGTCTGCAAACACGTCACCAATATCGGCCGTGACTAGTACAGAGGCGCCTGGTCCACGGCTCCGACTCATTTCTCCCGCCGGAGCCCGGTCAAACCGGCGTCCGTCTGGGTAGCGTCGGGTCTGGATCAGATTCCGGATTCAAGATCCGGACACTGATCTCACATTTTTCGCCCCCTCGTGCCAGCAAATGATCTCTGGTGTGATCTGCACAGCACGAAACGTCACGCTGAGCTCAGTGCACTTTGATACGCAGACACCACCAGGACAAAATTTCGGACTCATTTGGTTTTGCTTGTCTTATTGCATGCACTTTCACTGACAAATAATCAATCATCGCGATCATATCTTCTTCGCTCGATCTGTGGATGGTGAGTTAGATGACGAAAAGTGAAATACGAAATGGTTATTAGCACCTAGTTAGGACCTCTTCTGTTTCTATGTGGTCTAGTTTGGAAAATAATTTGACACTGCAGTTGCCAAGACATCCCTGTTGAGTCCCTCCTGCTGAACGGCTTCCGGTGTTGACCAACGAACGACACTGATGACACATAGCGCAGTATCCAGCCTACTCATACGCTACGTGAGAGTTCCTGACATGCTGAGTGGCGATCTGCAATCCCACATAGTCATAGGGAGCCGAGAAAAGGCTGGCGTATCGGGGGGAATCGCGTCGAACTTCGCTTAAATGCTGACGATGTGCTCACCGCCACCAAGGACGGGAGCTGTCCCGCTCCGTGACAGTAAGCGACACACCCGCGGACACTCCCTGTTGTACCGCCACCAAGGACGGGAGCTGTCCCGCTCCGTGACAGTAGGCGGCACACCCGCGGACACTCCCTGTTGTACCGCCACCAAGGACGGGAGCTGTCCCGCTCCGTGACAGTAGGCGGCACACCCGCGGACACTCCCTGTTGTACCGCCACCAAGGACGGGAGCTGTCCCGCTCCGTGACAGTAGGCGGCACACCCGCGGACACTTCCTGTTGTACCGCCACCAAGGACGGGAGCTGTCCCGCTCCGTGACAGTAGGCGGCACACCCGCGGACACTCCATGTTGTACCGCCACCAAGGACGGGAGCTGTCCCGCTCCGTGACAGTAGGCGGCACACCCGCGGACACTCCCTGTTGTACCGCCACCAAGGACGGGAGCTGTCCCGCTCCGCGACAGTAAGCGACACACCCGCGGACACTCACTGTTGTACCGCCACTGAGGACAGGAGCTGCCACACCCTGTGACAACGAACAAAACACTGGCAAGCACTTTGTGTGTCCGCAAAGTCATGCCGTGCAGTGGCGACGGAAGGCAATTTGGATTGGGGTCAGGTAAAAAGTGCATGGGACCTATTCTGCCACGAGAACCCACTTTGGCTCTACTGCCCGTGAACCTTCACTGTGATTTTTTCCCGTTGGAACGGTGCATTGATTTCAAGAAGAAAAATGGTAGCAAGTTGGCAGCACCTATACTGAGGGCAAAGCAACGAAGAAGGCTCAATTGTGAAATGTTTCAGTGAAAAGTGCATGCTACAAGGCCAGCAATTGGATCTATTAACGGTAGCATTACAAAAACATGACCTAAACGTTAACGCACAACATAGAAGCAGGGCAACGGAAACAAAGTCGCACGACACGAGTGGCTGGAGCTTGATATTCATTCGTGGCCTTTTCTTCGATGTTACCAAAATTAAGAGACAGATGAAGCTAGATGCCTTTGTAAAAAGGCAAGGTAGGAGAAATGGTGGAATGCTGATCGTTCTTTCCTGCCAAGACGACCCTACGAACACGGGTACAGGCTTGCTGTAATGGCTCCTGCCAGCCTTCGCATGCATCATACCGTACAGCAAGGCTACAGAAAGAGCAGTGTCGCACTAAAACAACATCAAATCAGCGCGATGCACGAGTATGGCGAACAACACGGTGAACGACAGATTGGCTATCAGCATCAGCAGCACCGGAATTGCGTCGTTTGATCCCAGCTCAGCAGGGACAAGTATCTAGCCAAGAAGGCGAGACGCGATCGGCGCTCCAGGACCCGCAAAGCATACACGAAGAGAGGGTTCGTCCAGAAGTTCTCCCGTTCAGGGTGAACGCTGTGGATAACGTGTTCTCACTGAGGCGCTCGCGCTCACCGGGGGCATCTCACACCGGCGCTGCCGTACATCCTGGACGTGCCACCGGTGCGCGGCTGGATAGCCGAGCAGATCCGCCAGTGTGATGACGTGGTGCTGAATATGAGCATCCGGCGCAGTGTCACGAGTAGCATGTTGGCGCCGGCCGGCTGCGCACTACAGGCGCTTGTAATCTGCTCCTGTGTCGATCGCGCCGTCCCAGCCGTCACCAGCCGCCCCCGCCCACAGTTCGGGGCCTGCCCAGTGTCCGCAGCCCGGCACCGGCGCAAAGCTGGGCGCCGGCTGCCGGCGCCCGCCGCCCAGTGTCTACAGCCCAGCGCCGTCTGCCTGCGCCCGCCCCCAGTCCGGAGTCGTCTGCCCAGTGTCTACAGCCCAGCGCCGTCTGCCAGCGCAAGCCCCCAGTCCGGAGTCTGCCCAGTGTCTACAGCCCAGCACCGGCCGCACAGTGTCTACAGCCCAGTATCGAGCCCGCGCTGCTTCCCGCACTATTTGTCTTTCCCATCTTACGCGATGTGTGCAACCACTCTTCTTTTTATTTAATCTCATGTACGGCCACTGAGGATTTCCCGTTGACGAGTGCATTGTCACACACGCGAACGAGAAGACAAGAACTATCGAGGGAGATGCTTATTTTGCGCCAACGATGTTCTGTGGCAGCTGGCTAGTCGATGGTCAATGTGCCATTCTGGAATGACTTCACACGATAAATAGATGTTGGCAAGAGATATAATAAGCATGATATAATACGCATGTTATGTAGCATGTAATGGTGATTGATTCGCCAGCAACGGCGCAACCACAAACAAGGGACCAAACACCGTGTGAGTGGCAAGGGAAGACGCAGTCCGAACGAGGTTACTTCAATTATCGAAACCATTTCCAGCGTTTGAGACTCGAGCCAGCGGGACCCAGTCGGTTATGAGGCTTGTGAGGAGAGCTGGTGTCAGCGTAGCTATGGGGCTTATTTATTCTAAATACGAGTAGGTAATATAAAAACTGGGTTGCGTTTTGCTCAGCATTTTACGTTGTTCTTGGATACTTGCCGCCAGAGGCTCATCCAGGGAAGCCGCCCCCATCTCCTATCACTAAAAATACACTTTATCGAACGATAAATTTCGAGATAGTTGACCACACAAAACCATAGATCTTTGGCGCGCTTTCTCTGTTTCGTCATATTCTTTTTAAATCCCCCCTATGAAAATCCTGGCTGCGCCACTGCTCGCCGCCTTACGTCCACGTCTGCCATTGTGCATAGCGCCATATTGGAGGATTAGGAATGAGAAAGAAGTCCCACCTAATGAAGATTTCTTAGAAGAGGCCCCGGGGATTAGCATCTCAAATGGATCCCCATATGTCTTGAAGGTGCTATCGGGGCGTCAAATGGTTGCCATGTGCATCAAACTGTCCTTATAGGCACCAAACTGTCCCTATACGCATCAAGCAGTCCTTAAAAGCATCAAAACGGGTTTGATGGTTCAACAATAATCCCTCGGTACGCATCGACTGTTCCCCGCTCTTCATAATGACGACTGGAGACTTCAAAAGGCCTTGACATACTTCAAAAAGCTTTTCAAAACCTCAAAGGATACTGTCTTAGCTTAATTGATACTGACCATCTGCAAAAAGACTCTTAGAACTCGAAGAGCCCCTCACATTCTTCAAGGAGCCCACATACGCCTCGCAAAGTGCTTCTCACATCCTTCAAAGATCTCACACAGCGCTGAAAGTCGCCCGCACAGGCCTTAAAGAGCCGTCATGCGTCCGAAAGTGGTCTCACATGTTCCAGTGCCCCCTGGATACGTTTTTTCTTCATTCTGTTAAGAAGTAAAAAAGCACATAAGACCTCCTTTTGTGACGTCGTATCTCCGAAAGAGCCCTAACCTATCAAATATGGGTGATCCCATGATCTCTTTGAAGACACCATTAACCAACGCAATTGGAAGTCTTACAGCTGATGCATCAGCACTATGAGTGGAACAGGAGACCTCTCCTTTGGATGCCGAGACATTACAACGGAGAGAATCTCCGGTGTCAATACACCTTTTGGTCAATCAAGGAATGAGTGTTCCATAGAGCTCGGTCTAAGGCCTAGATACTTATCCATTACAATAGAATTCCCCATAGTTCTTAAGGCCGCACTTCAACTCAAAGAAAAGATATATCACCGATGCAATGAGTGGTCCCTGGAATCAAGAGCGCAGCTAGCAATTGACCAGATAAGCTCTAGAGCTCGGTCTCGGGGCAGGACGTCATCAGAATTCCTCAACATCTCTTTCAAAAGGGTCAATTCTACATTTTGCTGTAAACAAGAGAATCATCCCAAGATGATCTCGGGAGGATTATATGGTAGTATGCGCCCAATTTCCTTCTGGGTTGACGTATTTCGTCTGAAGTTCTGACGCCCTGTTCATTCCAGAGGCCATCCGACTCCTGTAGGGAGCCATAGAGTTCCAAGAAATCCATACAGCTAAGAAGGTTACTCCAGTTCCAAGGTGCCTTCCTGCTTCAAAGGATCCATCCAGCTTCAAGGGGTTTGTCCGGATTCAAGGGAATCCTCCTGCTTCAGGAGACCCCCCAAGTTTCAATGAAATATCTAGCTTCCAGGGCCTCCTGTCTCCAGACTGACCTCGAAAATTCCCGCGACCCATCTATAGGGGGCCAATACATGAGCTATCAGGGTGCTTCAGCTTCAAGGAACCTTCCGACTTTAAGAGATCCCGAAAGAGGCCATGGAAGCTTGAGATGTCCTGGAAATGAATACCACGTCGATCTGTTACGCTTCATGCTGTCCGAAGGGGCCGGTATGGTTCTACAAAGGCTTGTCGTCAATAAAAAGTGTCCACCCGAACCTCAGGGGAGGGACACATGCTAATCTTGGCTACGTCAAAGTTTAGGACCGAAAGGAAGCTGTTGGGAAAAATGTCTCCCTACAAACTGCATTATCGTAGTAACTTGACGCCAACTTAGCTTGGCAATTTTATCCAAGGCCACGAAAGAAAGACTCCAATTTAAGTTCAGAACACATAACCAAATACAGTCCAAAAAAGGAAGATTCTAGGGTAGAAGTGCTCTTACGGGAGCGATTAAGAGCGTCTTTTGTCCTTTCTCCACCTATTCAGCGCCATTGGTACTGTGTCCCTCTCAGAACTGCTAATTATACGAGCATGCGCATTTACTTAGGACGCTTGTACACGGGCTGGCATTTCGCGATTCATTGTCATGAAACAGCAACATTTATGCCATCATTATTTCTTTATCCGGCAATGGGATGCACGCTGGTACCGATCAACCGTTGTTCGTGGCGGCAGCTCGAGGAAATGTGGTGGCAGCCAAAGCGATATACGACGAGACCTTGATTGGATGTTGGCCGAGAAAATGACCGTCTGCCAAGTACGCTTCCTGGTGCAAGCTAACATTCGGAAAGTCAGACGGGTTGGCAGCCTACTTCGTGGAAATCTCAGCATCAGACAGTGCGGAGAGATAGAATGGACGTCCAGAATCTGTGCACCATGCTCGCCAAAGGACCGAGTGTACGTCTGCAATCGCAGAACTAAAGCACGGTATCGATGTCATTTGGGAATCACTTTCGCTTTGTTTTAGTGAACAATAGCACAACGAAAATAGAGCATCATGTCAATGATTAAAATCTCGTCCAGGTTTCGGAAGTGTCAACATGCCAGCAACCACAGTTGTGTCTGTTGTTGGGGAATATATAATTTCGCATAACACTGTGCCAACTAAACAGCAAGCGACCTGAAAGAAACATTCCTACAAATTGTATATCCTTAGCCTGTAGGTCGGCCACTCTACCGTTGCCTCTGCTTCACCTCATCAGGCTCGGTGGTTCCACCTATAGCGGACTGGAGAGGCTCAATCTCCTCAGGGTGGGCCCACCTCCTCGTGCTGGAGAGCCCCTCCTTCCCAGGGCACAGTATTGCCGCGGAACTCGCAAGGATTTTCTTGCATCAGCTGTATCAGCTGGTGACAAAGACGGTGGAGTTGAGCGCCAGTTGGCATTCCGCTAACCGATGTGCGGCGGCGGACGGATGTGTCACGGTTCCGGGGTCACCGCCGACGGAAAGGTCAGCCGACCGACGGATGAAAGGCTGGAGGCTGCTGGAAATTCTCTGCCAAGGTCCACGTCGACAGGCGCACTGAGCAGATGCAATACAATTTGGGTGCCCTTGCAATGCCCTGTGCAGGCCATTGCCCAGCCGCGCAGTAAGTAGTCGCAGCAGGGGACTTGCGCGGTCGTTTAGCTGTACATTTCCCGAACGTCTCCTGCATGGCCTTACAGAAACAGTTTCCAAGTGCAGAACATGAAACTTTGTAGAGTTGCTGGATTGATGACATAAACATGTTCCCAAGCGCAGATCGTATTTCCCGGTAAACGATGCAATGCGGAGTATTTAAAAATGGATTGGAACTGAAGAAAACTGAAGTTCATTTTTTATGAATGAACTTGGGTCGATTCGAAAAACAAACGCTTGTCATTTCCTTCAACATAAGGGACAGCATGTCAAGTTAAAAGGTGTTGACAAATTCAGAATAAATAATGAAATGAAATTGATTTCCTGAAGGTTGGCTTTCGTCGCCTTTGGACGGTCGGGAGCCACGGGAGTCTGTATCGTCCACGAAGGGCCAATTATGCTAAATCTACTGAATTTGTCCACATTTGCATTCAGTTGGAAGCGCCCGACACTGGGTAACCGGATGCGGGCGGGTGCGACTGCAGTAGGACTGGATTCACACCCGTCTGCAAAGGCTGCAAAATAAGAACGAGCATTGGACAGTACGTGGAAAACAATGTGTGGCAAGAACGGCAAATAGCCGGAAACGTCTTCAGGAGCAAACGAAAGTATTGATTATGATGATAAGGTGCACGGCTATTTGCCTGACACAGTGGAAAATTGTCCGACCCGAAGGGTTCCATCCATCTGACGAACGCAGCTGGCTGATGAGCGGTCCGTGGATGGCATGTCAGCACGAGTGCCGTGTTACGGTGCACCGCTGGACGTAGATGCACGCAGTCATATGCTCATCCACTTTTATCACACGGTTAAGCCAGCTTACTTTGAGAAATCCATGGTAAATAACGCATACCAACGCACGTGTGACGCATACCAATATTACAAGTCAAGGGCGTCAGTTTCTGATTTTTATATTTAGGGGAGGGTACAATTTTGTTTCGCGTGGGGAGGAATAATGAGCTAATGAGTTCATGGAGGCAATGAGTGGGCGGGCCAATACCGGCCCATGTTTTTAAAACAAATTGAAGGGCAGAGCTAGAAGTGGGTGGTATAGGGAGGTGTAGGATCCTCTCAAAACAATACAAATCAACAACCATTTCACAAATGATTCAGAACTTCAATATTTATTCTCCTATCAAACGGGTCCGGAACAACAGACCAGCGCACATGCCTAAGGTCCAATGTGCATGGGTCATTGGTCAGCATTTTGGACACAACTGCAAAAGTGGGGTCCACAAGCAAACCAATTGTGCCACCCAAAATGGTACCATTTGAGTTGTTGATACAACGCCAAGCCAATGCATAGGTGACAAAAGCAATGATGCCTTATGCTCATACAAGTAAATAAGAAAATAGATATTGAATTATGATGTTTGTCCTGATAGCAAGATCACAAATAACTTAAATTAAGTAACTAGTCTTAGCATGTCACACGCCAATTTCCAAAATTGAACAAAAGATAAAAACGAATCTTCACTTCCATTCCTCATATTCCTCTAATATCCAAAATAAGAGTCGTACGAAAACAAAAGAAATATCAGAAAGCACTCGGCGAGTAGGACCAGAAACCACCCCGAAAACCTTTTCCTCTAAAAAAGTGACGTTATCAGGGGGACTTATATGGTTACGAATGACGTTATGTTTTCGGCTTGGGAGTTCATTTTGGAGACGATTATAAAAACAAAGGTCATTTGGAAGCGGAAAAGGAAGGCGAAAATGGCAATGGTTTCAAAATGCCTAGGACAACATATCATATGAATATGGAAAAGTATCTATATCTGATATTGAAACGTAGGAGATGCTGACCTGATGACCTTGCACCATATTTCAAGCGCTGACCATCATTAATTTGCCTTGTGCTAACGATGAGGTAGCACCAGCAGTCTAGGGAAGCTTTGGGAAATGCTTTTGGACAGCTTTAACTAGAGACCAATTATTAGCATTGAGGACGCATCTAGAACTTGAAATATGCAACACATGAAAGGCAGTTTTATGCAACTATCGCTTAGGTGGAAACTAGTGGCTCACTAATTTTGGCTGTACTTTTAGTTAACCTGGCCACCCCGTGTATGTTTGTCCCATGCTTTACAAACTATACCTTGCATATGTCCTAATCCTTCCAAGACCTCTAACTCTGGATTGAATGCAAAAATGACTGAAAAATACCAATACGATTCATTTAACCCGCCCCGTCATTCCGGTCAGATCCTCACACCCCGTCTAAGGGGTGGATGAATACAAGCCCCCTCTAATATCCAAAGTAAGAGTCGCAGGAAAACAAAAGAGATATCAGAAACCACTCGACGAGTAGGGCCAGAAACCACCCCGAAAACCTTATCCTCTAAAAAAGTGACATAATCAGGAGGACTTATATGGGTACGACTGACGTTATGTTTTCGGCTTGGGAGTTCATTTTGGAGACGATTTTAAAAACAAAGGTCATTTGGAATCCGAAAATGAAGGCGAAAAGGGCCATGGTTTTAAAATGCTTACCCACCAAAAAAATAAGGTTCCTAAGTTTTAAAAATTGCAAATTTTTAGTTTTAGATTGTAAATATTATAAATGCAGTGTTTACTTCAGTCGGAATCTTACATTTCAGCCATGATATGAAAACATGCAAACTAAATAAGTCCTGAAATACGCACAAATTAAAAAATTACTAGAGCGTTTTTTGCGTCTCTAAAGATAACTAAGCGTTTAAATTCTGCTTCAAATATCTTCACTCGCTAAAACGTGGCGAGTGGTTGAACTTTTTTTTAGGTCAGCTCACTTGGCCTTGATTAACCAGTGACCGTGGATGGCCGGATCCAAATCTTTTCATATAACATATAAAATAGAATTAGGAAAAGGCATGCCAAATTTCAGTGCGCTGCTGATTTTCACTATCAGAGGAAAAGGGGCGTAACCCCCGAGATGGCTCGGGTTGAAGGCTCAGGATCGTCTAACAGTTTCCATGTTCCATGCATTCCAAGCCAGGCCATATCACTGTCTGAAATTCTACAATGAGCTGAAACTACAATTCCAGATATTAGAGGTATCTGTTATTTGAGTGGCATGGTTAAGGACAGGGGTTCTATATCTTAGGTCGGGTACTTTGCGTTCTTGGGATTGGGGACGAGGGCACTCCTGCTCATCTGTTCATGGGTGGGGCGTAAGAAAAGCTTTAAAAAGTAAAACAAAAAGGAACAAAAATTATCAGCTCCATTCCTGGCACTGAATTAGGATATCAGAAAATGCTAAAAATACAATGAATGGTACTTCAGGAAAATGTATTGTAATACAACCAATTTGAACAAGAATATTCAGGATGGACCAGCAATGATAGAATTGATGATTACAGAAATAATGCAAAGCCATTTTAGATGATATGCTAAAATAAGAAGTCAACTGGGTCAGATAGAATTTGGAGGGCTCCAGCTTTCCAGAGAGATTGAGACACCAAATTTGAATTGGCTATTTCTTTGGGGGCTGGAGCCTCCCCCTGCCTCCAGTAATCAACTTCCAACAATATGAAACTTACCGTGGGACACGAGCGCCGTACACATGTTTAAGCAATCGATTCCGCGCCTGATGTTTTTGTTCAAGTTGGACCACTGTGGAGAACTACACGGTAACAGTTGTGAATGCGACACTTAAGCAATATTTGCAGTATCATCACTGTCATCGTTCTATACAGCCCATCTGACCCATTGATTCTCTTCCACCAAAATTACACCTAAAGATTTCACACGGAAACCTATAAAATTACCGACTCCCTTCCCTGTCCCTCATACCTATGCGAGCTTTCTAAACAACTGTTACAAGGCTCGCATGTTGGTAAGTCGTCGTCGTCAATGAACATCATCATCATCAAAGGTGCTTTACATGGTAGCAGGTGTAATTTGACAATTTAAATTTAATTAAAATTGAATGCGGTGTAAATTTAATTTGTAATTTGTAATTATATATATCGATAGATAGATATACAGATATAAGTTCAACAGGACGACAATGAATTATGACAACAGTGATAGCACAGAGGCAAAATGAACAGTTATTCATGCAGTGTTCCAAGTCCTGCCTTCTTCCCGCAGAATCAGACCTGCTTTTTAAGGTTTAAACTATGCTGGCCTTCATCACAAAAGCTTCCCCGAAATGTCCGCAATCGTTTGAAAGTAAGGTTTTTGTGGTTGTGCTAATGTAGAAGTTTCACGTAATGGGTATTTTGTTGTAAAAAACGTATGTAATATTTCGGGTACAAAGTTGAAGTATTTTGCTCAAAGTAGGTGTATTTCCTGCCTAATTAAATAACTTCAGTTAAATGTTGTCTTCGATTATAAAAACCTACTCGTGGTGATGACGTCAGATACGTCGTGCCTCGAAGTGGTCAAGCCAGAGACGGGCAGTGAAGTCTCGATCCGGTATTTGTACTCGAACTTCTTCAACCAAGTCGCGTCATGGAGAACAAGGTGAGTGCTTGTAGCACTAAGCTGAACTATTTTCAAGAAAATATGAAGTTCGAAAGGGTAAATAATATATTACAGTGGTAATACTGTGCCATGCGACGTGGCACGCCACCTATGTGGATGATCCGGTGTTTGTCTCCGTGATCCGCCACGAGGGGGCAGTTGCCAGTGTCGGCTGACGACGGTGTGACGCCCAGTTCTGTGCCTGCAGCATGTAGGCCCGATAGGAGCGCAACCAGGCTGATCTCAAGAGGGAAGGATAATTATGTCGAAGAGGAGCGGGAGCATGTAAAGAAGGCGCCCGCGGATCTAGAAGAAGACAAACGAAATGTCCTGAAAGGAGGATTGTTCGATATGCTATACTATTGCTATTATATGTGATTATTCTATATGTTACTAGAGTATCACAGCCCGTCGCTTGCTCTCGCTGGTCGCTTGCCCTCGTTTGTCCAGTAACCCCAATGGCGCTGCACATACTGGAAAGATATTGGTGGCAGCACGTCAATTCGGATTCCCGTGGGAGTCCCACTTAACTCGGCTCGCAGTTTGCTACTGGCGCGCTTGGTCTCAGCTGTGTGGATAAACTGCGCGGTGCTTGGAATGTACGCCATAAACCTTGGTGCACGTTAAACACCGAACTATGCACGTGCAATTGCATGGTAATGTTGAACGTTCATGAACACTCACAGGTAAACAAGAACTAATTATAACATAATCCGTTTAAAAGAATCTTGATTTTCAAGGCGCATCAGCTCCCGAAGACTGAGCTTTGTCTATGCTCAAAGTGCAACGAAATAAAGGTAGCATGATGACGAAACCCGCGCATTGGTAAGGCAGTCCATTCAAAAAGATGACGAAACAAGATCCCAGCGTGGAATATGGGGGCTGGCATTGGCATACGTATAATGTCGTTAGGACAACATCCCTCTTGTACAGAACAGTACAGCACAAGACATGAGCAGAATCCAATCCTATATCTTTCTTGTCAAGCTTCCAGAATTGGTTGGTTATTGGTTGGTTATTGGTTTTACGACACATCGACCATTGAGTCACGTAGCGTCGCCAATCTCTCACGCCGATTGGTCGCGGGCGAAGAGTAGCGACGGGTGAGACTCGAACCCACAACCTTTCGATTGTGAGACGAGCAACTTACCCCTAGGCTACTCGTCCCCAAGGTTCCAGAATTATTCCCCATATATGTATTCCATATTCACCCGTCTTAAGAAAAATTAATCCTGACCATGTAATTTAGGCAATAGTCAACTTAGCTCACTGCGCCAAAGATTTCACTACGACAAAGACGACATAAATTATTGCCAACCACACAAAGGTTACAGAAAATTATCTTCCCCCTGAATGACGTCATAGCGGATCACTTCGGGGCCAACCCCAGTTGCAACCGGACGGCAAAGACAGTGACCGTAGTTAGAAGAAAGCATAATCGCCAGCGACGAGCTTGCGATGTCACGATGACACGTGTTGGTGAGACTGTTGTTCCATGACTGCTGTTGACGATAATGGTGGCACTGGTCAGCGGACAGCAGCTAACCTACCCGGCTGCATACGCTGCTTGTCAGAAACTGGCAAATCGAGGACGGAGGACAGAAGAGGAGCGGGTCTGCCACATGGTAGGAGAGAATACTGGGGTAAGCAGACGCGGAGCATTCTTCGGTGTGGTAGGTAGTAGCCGAACGGTGTGCCGTGTCGTGGCGGCGGAGGTGGATCCAGGGCGTTCGTGATTGTCCCTTCCCCACCGTCAGTTGTATTATCTGGGTGCAAACCACAGCTTCAACATTTCCTCCACAAGACCTATGATATACTCAGTGAAAGTACTTGTTGACCTATACCGCATTCAAATGCATAGCTTTGCTATAGTTCACAGACTATTCATTGTTGTACCTGGGGAACAAAAATATCTTCCCATAACAGTAACAGACCTCCAGTAACCATCAATGGTGGTGATGAAAGACATGATAGCTCTGTTATAAGCAAGGGCGCGGGAAGCGGACGAGGGAAGGAGCAGAAGTGGCAGCGCCATTCTCCAACTTGAGACGAGCTAAACATTTGCCTGATGAGCGTTACATGGAGAGAATCGACTTCAAAATGTCTCTTCCCCTCCCATCTTTCACGTATTTCACGTATTTCACGTATAACTGATCAAAGGGCAAAAGATCAACACTTCGGGTGGAAGAGAAGTCTCCTCTGCCTTTGTGGGCAAGTGAACTGTCTGTCATTTTGCGATGACGGGTTTGGTCACATCGCTTTGGAGTAAGGGGCAATGAACCCATTAGCTATTACGCTCTCAAGAATTAGGGGATAAAATATCACAGGGTTTCACATTAAATCTGGATGAAAATGAGGAATCGAACCCGAATAAACCTTCAGATGGTAACGACGCCCTGAAAAGTAAACAAAATAAACCCCCTGTCCAAATGATCTGCAAAGAACCTGTCGTGTAGTGTACACTAGAACAGGCTATGTTATAAACAGTGGAAAAATGCAACGGTCTGGAAGTAGGTCACGACACGCCACGCGATATGCCGCGATGACACGATCGTCTTTACGGTATTACAAGATCGAACGGTACACATGGGACCAGTGATCCAATAATCACCAATTCCAAAGACGTGCCCTTTGTTTCATCCCCACGTCACGTCGGATGGGGAAAATTCGTAAATAATGCATTCATATCGCAATGGATGAGTATTGGTCAAAGTGAAACGTTCCGCATCAAGCGAGTTCGTGTCGGCTAAACTTCTAGGATGGCAGACCACCGACAATAAAACCAACCATTAGTTGAAGGTCGCGGCGGGAGGATGGGTAGGCTCACTTAGCTGAGCAGCATCCGCGATACTTGAGACACATCGACCCACACCGGCGGCAAAAACAATAAAAGGAAACGACGCGGCACTGCGGTGGCGCCCGTGCCATTCCCGCGCGGCGCGGGCGGCCACTTCTCGGCCGCCGCCGGCTGGGAGTCGCCGACACGGTGTGGCACGAGCCAACGTCACGCTCGGGTCGCCAGCTAACGTGCCGTCGCGTCGTGCGTCGCGTCGAATAGCGCACGGCCGGCCTCCTCCAGACCGGAGCTCGGCGCCTCGTGCGGCGCGCACGCCGAGGAAGTCGCGGCCATTAGTCGCGACACACAGACCGACCGCCTCCGCTGCTGAAAAGAAGCGTTGGAGGCTGAAATGGATGTGATCGAAATGGGACCACACTTCATCTCCAATTCACCGGCTATTTGCTTTAGTGGAGAAGATGCAGGCGCCCACGAGGCTCTCGCCGCTTCGGACGTGACTCAAACTCGAATGGAATGAAATTGGACGCGTGTTTTGCTACGCATGTTGCTCGTGTTGTGCCGCGTGCTGGTCGTACGACTTTCTTCAGCAGATTGCGTTCGTTCAGAATGCATGCAGGGGTTCGAATCCCGCTTGTAAGCGACGTGCCCCAGAGTCGCTAGTAGCTTGCGACGGCTAATATGCTCGTAATTTAAGCAAAATGGTGAAGTATGCAGTCACAACTATGGCATGGCATGACAATACCAGTGTATCAAGCTATTATACGGCACGATGAGCTTGACAGCGAGTCAATAATCGCACACAGTTTGTGGCTGGCGCTCTGGGTAAGTTTTAGAGCAAGATAATTTTTGTACACGAACAAAAATGAACGTTAAAGATAAGTCGCACGAAGCTTCCGGACGTCCTTCGTGTCCGTACTGAGTCAGCATCAACAATAGCATGTCACAACATCAGCTCTTGGAAATTTAAAGCTACGAAGGGTGATCCGAAGGCATCTCCCTACATTACCAATTCTGATTTAAAGGTATTCCGACTAGCCACATTAGTGGCTACCCCAATCAGAGAGTTCCGCTTCCTCTAACTTGGCACCAGCAATCGTCCCCGCCGCCCTCTCCCGGCCAGCTGCTTGGCCGGAGACCTGGCGCGCGATGCCGATCCGACCGCCGCCGAGGTCGGCTCGCCATCGACACCGACATCTCGCCAGCGCGTCGGCGGCAACCTCCGAGACTGCGATTTCTAGTCAGATTTCGACAGTGGCGGCCACCCCCGGGACCGCGACGCTGCATTCGGTCTTTTGGCGCGCGCGGCTGTTTACACGTGAGGCGACCCTTGTTTTGCGTGCAGTCGCGACAAGTCTATCCCGGGATCGATAGTGTCGGGACCGATTCGTGCCGCTCGGTTCCCCCTGGGCGGACTATCGGCGAGTGGGTGCGTCGTCGCCCCTGCAGATGTACCCTGTCGCTGGGTGGTGCTCCAGCCCGGTCGGCGACGGCGCTCCGAACCGGCCGGGGACGCCACGCGGGGCCAGCCGAGGTCACAGCAATCCCCACACTCATTTGGCACGGCGGCGCGGCGCAGCCGACCCGCCGGTGCACGCCGGCGTCCACAACAGCCGGGTGGCTGGCACACGCGCACAAAAGCGTCCTAGTCGTGACTGATTTGGTTTCTCAGTTGCACGGTGGCCTCGGCCACAACGCTGTCCACACGACTGAGCCGAATTCCGGCCACATGACCAGGTAGGTAACGGGATTCTAGGACAAATGTGCGGAAGGATAAATGTACGCATGGCAGATGTATGTAAGCAATTGTACGTACGCAAATGTAGGTAAGCGCAGATGTACATATGGTTAATGTACCTAAGCGCAAATCTACGTATGACAAATATACCTAAGCGCAAATGTACATTTGCACATACGTACTTTTGCGCTTACGTACATTTGAACTAATGTGCATTTGCGCTTACGTACCTTTTCGCTTAAGTACTTTTGCACAAACGTACATTTGCGCTTACCTACATTTGCGCTAACGCACTTTTGCGCTGTGTACATATGCGCTTGCATACATTTACGTAAACGTACAATTACCATACGACATTTACACTTACCTGCGTTAGCTATACGTAAATATACGCTTACGTACAATTGCCACACGCACATCTGCGCTTGAGTACATTTGCTTACGTATATTTGCGTATACGCATCTGCCATGCGTACATTTGTACATTACTGCCTTACGTATATTTGTCCGATTACCAGGCAACTGTGCTGTTAATGCATTGCCAGGCCAGGATCATCGCCAACACCACTGCGCTGGCACAATATACTGAAGCATCCGCAGTGCAGTCGCGTTCAACCTCACACTCGCTTTGTGGCCACATGATCCGTTCCATAACATGTCACGTGCAACGGTCGCAAGGGGTGATATATAGCATACATGCCTGGCTCTTGAGAAACCGCTACCATTCACGTCACACGCCTGGGCTCGACAGTTAATTTAGGGCGCATTTACGAGTATTCGCACTCTCGACAACAAAGATGATATTCCACTTACGGAACGAAATCGTTGGCTAAGCACGAGCAAATATAACAAATGCAATGCTGAAGCCACCTGATATAACGACGGAGATATGCATAAAACAAACATACCACCGACACCAAATATATATGTATATTGTGTATGCATATATATAAATATATATTTAAGCATATATAAATATATATATATATTGTTCGTCTATTAACAATAATTCCTGCGTTACATGATGCAACAACATGCAAATTATATCGAATACCGATAGGTGTCGCGCATTGTCGCGACAATATCCCCATTTCCCTTGCATATCATGAAGACGCCCTGAGATGTCCCACACCGGTCAGGATCACGTCATCGGGCCAGGAGCGGCGACAGCGTGATGGCTCTGGGCCGTCCCAGGTACCCGGCGGGCCGGTCGCAGGCAGACAGATGAGATAGAGATGAGGTTGTGGTGCTGGTCCGAAAAACCAGGCTTCATATGCAACGCAGTGGGCGTCTGGGAGCGACATATGATTACCTGGCAAATGCAAAAATAGACGCCAAGCGGAAGGAGGGGGTGTGCAGTTGGGAGTTTTGGCCGCGTCAGATGCGTTGGTTATATTGTGCAGCGGAATGAGGAGGGAGAGACAGCTATCTGTATTCAATTAGTTTGCTTTTGAGCTGCATGGCGCGTCGACCGGAACTGACCATTTAACATCTGTCACAAACGTGTTTCAATGCAATTACTTCTGAATATGCGCTTCACTGTGTTGCTACGGACGTTCCGTCTTCAGCTAAATAATATTAATAGTGGTGGAAGCAAATTGGTCCACAAAACTGAAATGCATGGCATTTCTGGGACCTGCTCAATCATATTCCGGTAGAGCGGGGCCGGATTCTGCCCCTTTGTGGTTTTTCGCCTGCCGTTCCCTAACCCTTCGTGGTAGGGGTGTTAAACTTGGTGATTTTTTTCTAACGTACTTTTTTACATGGTCTCACAATTTTACTTCCATGACTACGCCTGAAGCGGTTCCGGGAGCAAATATTGAGAGGCGCGTCTAATAGATTTGTGTTGCGAAAACATAGGAGCATTTGAATATTTCCATTGTTTCGCTGTTCAGGCTTTGTCGTTCAGCTGCTATTACTACCTTGCTTACGTACGGAAATGCCTATTTTGAATCTAATCATGTCAGAGACGGATCCAGGGGAAATAAAATAGCAACAAGTGACCGTTTTTTTTCGCAGTGGTATCATTTACGTGGCTGTTGGGAAGTTTGCAGGGTAGAACAGGACAAACGGCAATAATGCATGCCAGCCAGTGGCGGAGCCAGACACCTTCTCCATGGCCGATCCAGGAGGTGCTGAGAAGTATTCCAGATATGCATACATACGCTTAACGTATTTTTCAGCCAAAGACAGAGGAGGAGGAGAAGGCACCCTTTTGAGACGAGAAATTGCAACTCAGTATGCTCGAGTGCGCCCCTACCCCCTCCTCACCGGTCCAGTCAACGTTTTTTCTTCTTCACCGAATGCAAAATTTGAACTTAACTCCTCCGATAAAAATATGCTCCACATGAAAATTACCTGATCCCCCCACCCCCTTTGGTCAGGGCCCTTTCTAATGCGATTTTTAATTGAATCAGAGGGAATTCCTCCGATCAAAAACCTCTTTGCAAGCATTCCTATAATGCATGAATTTCAAAACAATGGGCATTTGTGGCATTAGCAGCGAGAAGTGCTAGCAATGAATAACAGATGATATTCCCCGCTTTAGCTTCCTGACTGCGCCTTTAACTATTTTATATGCACGTGGATGGACATCATGTCGTGATTAGGACCATCAAGAGTCCTATTGATGACTTGAATGACTTTAATGACTTTAATGACTTAAATTAATGAATGCAAAATTGCGCATGATTACACTCAATCATGCGCAATATTAAGATGTAGAGAGCCCCAAATAGTTTTGGACACAGCCCCAAATAGTTTTGACTACCTTTTCCCCATGATGTCCTCCGTGCCATTGCAAAAAGTACATTGCAAATGCCTCCATTGCAAAATTTAACATTTTCAAATTCCTAAAATGTAGATTAGACCAGTAGAATTCGCTTTAGCTATTCGGTTTGAACTCAGCCAAGAAGTTCAGACATCTTATCCCCCGCTTTGGCGTGGGGCGCTTTGTTTCGATGCATCGCTCGCAAAAATAAGTTTTCTTTTATAATTTAGGTTTGAATTGATGGTGTGGGATGCGGCTAAGTTCCTAGCATGTCTGTTTATCAAATGGAATGAAATGCAAATGCTAAGACAAATTTAATGAAATGATATGAGATCAAAATAGGATATATTTGTCTGCATGATGCACAGTTATGGTCAGTCACCGACATCATCATGTTGGGATGGACGACCGGGTTTTCCCGATGCCACTTCGCCCTTGTGTCGACAGTGACACTGTCGCACTTATCCAGAGATCGGCTGGCATCTTCCGGCGTGGCCGTCAGCAGTAACGTCGGACGGTGTTTGGTCAGTGGATGACATAGAGTGGGCTGGCTGCGGACAATGGTCAGTGAGCAGTAGTCACTGCCTAGTGACTAGTGGGTCGTGACACTCAGAGGTCAGTGACTAGTGACTAGTGGGCAGTAGTCAGTTGTCAGTGATCAGCAGCCAGCACCCAGTTACTAGTGGGCAGTGGCATCTAATCAGTGGGCAGTGACTAGTGGGCAGTAGGAAGTCTATGAATCAGTTGTCAGTGACCATTGTTCAGTGACCAGCTGTCAGTGACCAGTTGTCAGTGGCCAGTCGACGGTGGCCAGTTGTTAGTGATCAGTGGACAGTGTTCGGTGGACAATGGTCCGTGGGCAGTGACTAGTGGTCCGTGAGCAGTGAGCAGTGTCACTGGTCAGTGACCAGCGTCACTGGTCAGTGTCCAGCGGGCAGTGGTCGGTGAGGACCAGTAGCAGTGGCCAGTCGGAACGGGCTGGTCTCGTCACGTTTCGCCAGCGCCAATTCCAGTCGGGCGGGGGGTCGGCACCAGAGGAAATGGACGCCGGCCGGGGGTAAGTGGATACCGTGGTAAGGGCTGCCACGAGAGGCGGCCGACTCGAGAGTCAGCTGTGTACATATCCGGCGTCCGATCTGCTCCGAGATGGAAGCCGCCGCTGCGGCTATATCGGCGGCCGTTATAGCCGCGCCCACTGGCAGGACTCTGGCTGTCAGTCAGCACATGGGGTAGCGCGTGCCAGCGGCAGGCTGTTCGGGCTGTGGTGTGGAACGGGATGGCTCACTTGCACTCGTCGCTCGGTTGAAATCGCTGCCAGATATTAATGTTCGTGAATGCAGCTGACGACCCGTGCAAACATGACATATCTCATTCGCACGCACGTTTCATCCGCGTCGGCCTACATGCGGAATTGCCGAGACACGCCAATTGTCTCTAGCGCGCTCGTAGTGCCGTTTGTACTAACGCTCTTGCTTCCGCTCTGAATCTTCGTGTTCGGTTTGATTCTAGCTCCAAAAGCAAATGTTAAGCTCTCCGCTTTATTCTACAACAGATGGCCGGTGAAGCTCAGTTGGTAGAGCGTCGGATTCTTGTTCGCAGGATTGTAGCTTCGAATCTCACAGCCGACGGCATTTATCGAGCCCACCCGCGACCAATCGGCGTGAGAGGTTGGCGACGCTATATAGCGTAGCGGTTGAATGCGTCGTAAAAGAACCCAAGGTTCTTTTTCTTATTCTGCAAGAGGTAAGTGTCCGATGCATCAGGCTTCGGTATCATGCAACGCATATAAGACCTTTTCTCACGAACATTTTTATTTGCATTCAGGAAATTGGCCAATGCATATGAAGTAGGCTCCAACATTGGTTTGGTGGCAATGTCACCGTTGGCTAAATTCGAACACAACGGTCACTGCAGGGCGATCCTTTTAGTCGTGTTTGCATTTTTAAACCTCACACTAGTCACCTTTCTAGTATTCGCCGTGCAGCTGCTAATCTAAAAAAGAAACTGAGGACGACCGACGGCGTTCACGGCGAAGCAGCGGACACGTAAAGACGTTATCTGATGTCAGTTGCAATTATCTTTTTAGTGTTCATCCTGCCGTTGCCAGATCAAAAAAGAAGAAGAACAACCGACGGCGTCCACGGAAAGTTAGTGTGACATGGAAAGACAGTTACCTGATGGCAGGGCTCGTTCGTTGCCGATCAATAAATGCTACGCGTCTAGGAATGAAAGGATCTAATTATATTTTAGTACTACTCAGGCTCCGGTGTCACTATACGGCTTCAGCTTCAACCAGCTGTTGTACAAAACTCTTGGTGGGTTGGCTCGTGCGCTGGGTCATTGGCCACGGCCGAAACGTGAATGCAGCCATGTTTCATCTTCAATTGTAACATGTTTCGAACCGATGGACATCGTCACTCAACTGCACTCCGCCAGCTATAAAAGTCCTAGACGGGCCGGTACCAGCGTCATCGGCCGACCAGCAAACCTGCAAACGGCTCACCTTGAGATCCATTCCCTCTATCGTCTGGGGCGACACGCCACGAGCGGTGGTTAACCATTTCAAAGTCACGCTCAAACTTCATAATTACAAGAGCACTTCTCAATCACTACCATCTACTTTTAGCGAGGTCAATTGACCTAGTGGAGCAGGTGGTGCAATCGGTTCGACAACTTTCGGTTCTGACAAGTCCAATCATTCGAACCTTGTGTCAAAGTTTAAGTAGCGCAGGGTATGTGTCACTCGAGCTTGTCGGCCCCAAGTGTGTCTGGTACGATAAACCGTACACAGTGTGACAAGTACGTACTAATGGCAGACAGGCAACTGGCAAGTGCTCACGGTAATCAGTAGCTGGAATTCTTCCGCGCATGCAAGCAACGTTTTCAGTGGAAGTGAATTGATTTCTCGACTTTATTGGCATCGATCCCAGCCGTAAGAACATTTCCGATACCCATTAGATACAAGCTGAATGAACTGCACAACGAACATCCACCCACGCTGTTAGAACACGTGACATCGCATGAGCGGAATGCTCCCAGAAAACGAACGATCGAACAGCCTGCACGAAAGCCGACCTGGAGGTCGACTAACAGATCGGGCAACAACAACCCGGATACGTTCAGGCGACGCAGTCTTACGAGCCGTTCAGTCCACACTGGGAGTCACGCCAGCGGCGGTCACACCAGCAGTCACACGGGCTGTCCACACCGGCAGTCACACCAGCAGTCCAGCGGCGGTCACACCAGCAGTCACACGGGCTGTCCACACCGGCAGTCACACCAGCAGTCCAGCGGCGGTCACACCAGCAGTCACACGGGCTGTCCACACCGGCAGTCACACCAGCAGTCCAGCGGCGGTCACACCAGCAGTCACACGGGCTGTCCACACCGGCAGTCACACCAGCAGTCCAGCGGCAGTCACACGGGCTGTCCACACCAGCAGTCACACGGGCTGTCCACACCGGCAGTCACACCAGCAGTCCAGCGGCAGTCACACCAGCGGCAGTCCAGCGGTATTCACACCAGCAGTCCAGCGGTAGTCGCACCAGCAGTCCAGCGGTAGTTACACCAACAGTCCAGCGGTAGTTACACCGGCCGGCCACCAGCAGTCACACCAGCAGTCACGCCGGCAGCAACACCAGCAGTCACACCGACAGTGACACCAGTAGTCATACCAGCAGCCCAGCGGCAATCACAAGGGTCGCCCAACTCTTCGGAACACTGCTCAACTCCCCTGCGACCGCATCGGGTGCAGTTCATCGATTAGCTGGCTGCTTCCACATGCATCGGCGCCATAGCATCGATCAGTTAATCTGCCTGCCGGCACGCCAGGTCGACACACGACGGCGCACCTTGGCGTGCTCGTGCCGCCGGCGGGGCTACGCGGGCCGCATCACTGACCCCCCCCACACACATACATATGTGCCGAACAGAACGTCACACGCAGGAATCAGTCGGCTGCGCAGCCACGTACGGCTGCAGCGCGTACAGCTTTGTCCCAAGACATTGCTAGGATCAGGTGGTTCTGTACGTTTCTGAGGGACCGATGCTCAAGCCGTGTTGAATAGCGCGATGGAGGAAACCATGCTGTAGAGATAACAGAACATGCGCTTTGTCATCCGACCCATGCATGCTCAGATGCTGAGGATTACGACGATTCGCCTGCAACGTGCCTTCGTTTCTATACACCGGCTCTGATACCATGCCACCGCGCCTCGATGTGTGTGAGGTTGTATTTCGGTAGTGCTCGCACCGATGGGGGACGCTACCTTGTCGTGACCGTGCCACAGACTCGGGTGTGGTGACGACAGGTCAGTCGACGGCCTACGTAGCGGCAGCGTTGCACTACAGCACGTTCCCCAGGCGCAGCGGAGTCATCGTCATCCGAGTCACTCCGGCGTTGATCTGGAATGGCGCTACTAACGACATTTAGGTCAACTTAACGCTCTTTTACTCATATCTCCGTGAGGCGCATGCATAGTATGTCCGAGCACATTTCGTTTGACGTTTTGTTTGCGCCGTTACGTATGACGCCGTATCTCCTGGCGTTTCATGTGAAGGAATTTGTGAAAACATGATTGAAACGATGCTTTTCCATGCAACATCAAAACCGTGTGTGCAATGACAAGGAAACACATCTCTATGAATAAATTTGCGTATTTGGTATTTGCAAGACATGATTACAATTCGTCTAGCCTGTGTTGATTAGATGGTAACCTTTGCGAGAAAAAACGTTGGGAACAAAGCTGCTCACAAGCCCCAATCTGTGATGAGAGCTTTTGCAGCAGCTAGGGAAATGTCATGGTTTCTCTGCTCTAAAACTCTAAGCTTCGTGATAATGAAGACCCTTGAAGCACAACCTTGGGATCCGACCATACATGTGCCGAAATAGCAACAGGATCTATGTTCTTACTAACTGATACAGTGAGCATAACCTGAACCTTGTCTAATTATACTGGCATGTCAATTTTCACCCCTGAAGGTAACAGTCAAACTACTTAAAATTAAAAGACAAAAAGGCACTGGCACACAATAGGCATGATATACTTATTCCGACGATACACCAGTCCAAATTTTGTTGGTCCAGACATCTATGAAATGTTATGTGACGATTGTCATACAAAAGTCAAATTCAAAGGAAGGCTAATTACAAAGGGGACTTCAGCGGATCATGCAAGTAGAGCGATATATTTACATACCGAGCGACACATAGCTATCTGGGCACCCACTGTGGGAGGGAGCTCAAACTTCCCACATCGTTTTCTTGTAGAGAACTCGAAGAATAAACGAGGAACCTCCTTCAAGCTTTCAGCGCCATTCATTTTACACCATGCTTCAACACATTTTATCAGAGAACATTCTGGTTCACTGCTTATGATGCCATTAAGTAGACATTCCTTCAGATGGTTTCCACTGCGATACCCTGAATTAGATATTCGTGCTCCAGCTAGTAGGTTCGAACCACAATATTTTTGCATGTCCATGTGAGCGATCATGAGGTAGATGCATGTCAATGTAGAATCAATATAGACCTTCTAACCTCATGCCAAGTAATCATGGTCTTTCATATTTCACTCGAAATAAGTCCAATGGATGTTCAGATGAATTTGCATGAAGGCGCGAATACAAAAAAAAAACGAACAGAAAACACCTTAGCCTGACCTGCGACGTCATCCATGTCTTCCAATTTCGACATTGTATACCCCCGAACGCGCATGACACAGGGCTATCGATCGCCGATTGAATAGCCATGGTCCATATATTGGTTTCTCAGATGATAGCGGGCGCAATGCATCCCTTCTACCTCCATACTCCTTAGTGTTTGGTAAAGACCCCGGCAAATGCCAGGGTAAAATCGTGGCATTGCCCTGATGGATTGTCCTAGTTATAATTGCTTAGCAGTTAGAGCGGGATACAACAATTCCATGATGTTTCAGATTAGAGCCGGTTCTGTCCACTCTACGGTGCGGTTGCAAAAGGTGGCACGCCAGCTTGGATATTCGTCCATGCTCTTCTAGAAGCAGTCCAGTGATCCAATCAATCAGGTACAAGTAAATCAACGTGATAAGGATTTCCACTTTCGTTTATCAGTTCGAATCGGAAGAGATAATTCCAGGACATGACGAAAACATATTTTAGTGTTCCCTTTCCCGGCTGTAAATATACAATGTGATGGATGGTCGTTAGATGTCTGCTTATAAATGCTGAGTAAACTTAACCCACAATCTACAAATGCACACGCTTCCCAGTGGGTTTTGCCTTGGTTACTTTTTGTTCCAACTTAATTAGCTTCAGCCAGGTGCCTACCATTACGTATATAATGGCCTTAGGAATGTCACTAGGTCTAAGGACACCAGGCACATACTTCCAGACTTGAAAGTCAGCTGGCTGGTAAAATGCATGTATGATACTTTACCATCAGCAGGATACTTTACCTCAGCACCACGTTGAGCTAGTTGAGCATCATTCAGGGTTATTAAGCATGCCATTAGGTTTACAGTGATAAGTAGAAAGGTAGTAAACACCGCCTGGTATTGGAAAAGAAAACACCAATTCAAAAGCATCCCCTGGAACCGGTGTAATCAAAGCCCTGCGTTTGATTGCAGCTATGTCGGGTGTGTATTATCCATACAGTATTTTACAGCTGTGGTAAATAACCCCTCTCAATGTCAGAAGTATTATGAACTAAATAAATGTCATTTTGTGAGCACAAGTTTGAGGTTTTGATCAATTCCCGCAGGTTTCACTGTGCTTCAGTTGGCTACAATCAGACTTGGCCACCAACGTGGTCAGAATTAATTTTAATCGACATTTGGCGACCCTGACTCGTGGTACGATGTATGATAAATTGAGCAAAAGAGATGAGCTAATCGCATCAACTCCATTCGTCAGAGAGTGGAAGTTAATGAACAAAACACAGTCAGGGTTCAGCTCTGTGGCAAGTGACATGTAGGTAGAAATGTGTGTAGAAAGAAAGGAACACTTGTCCACTCTCATAGCTCATACAGCCTGGATAATATCCTGCTGAAGCATCACATAAGAGCATGGCATCCAGTATCCATCTTCTTTCGACTATGATATACTTACAATATAAACACAAAGACCAAGAAAACTGAAGCCTTTCTAAGCGAAGCTGTTGAGGCGTCGTGTCTGCTCCGTTTTGTTTCCTGAACTCGCTGTATCGTCTCATACCCCGCAGAGTTGTGCCTCGGCCATGGAATGCACGACTCTCCATGTCGTCGTTACTCCTTTGTGTTACCCGTTGTTGCTAGCCCTCTATAGCCTACTATGTGGTGCACAACACCATTAGCCGCCGTTCATGTGGTTTTGTGACTACCAATGGCCATCACAACGCAGCTAACATCCCTGACGAGTCGATACGAAAAAGACAACCAAGATAAAGTGGGTGCCAAGGGCGTGACAACAGACATCTCTTGTCGGTTATCTTTCCTATCGTCGAGATGGGCTCGTCATGCTCTGTGTCCGAGTGAGCTTCCAATTGTTAGGAGCGTTAAAGTACTCGTTTCCTGTGTGGGTGACCGACTGGAGTGTTTCTCCACCGCTGGCAATCCATGGGACATTCCTGGTCACATTTGCTTAGTCCGTGCATTGCTCTTAAATCCGCAGGAGTGGCGACGCGGAACATAATGGTGTCTGAGCAGACCCCGTGGCAGACGCAACAGACTTAGAGCTCCCATGTTTGTCCCGGCTCAATGCTTATGGACCGAGCAGACAGGCAGTTGACAGCATGTTGACTTCAATTTATCTCGGGTATAACTTTGTTATTTCTGTCATTTCTTCACTTTTAATTTCTAGTAGGAGTTCACCTGCAGCGTAAATAGCTGTTTCCAAACGTCAGGGGTCAACAATAAAGTGGTTCACGATCTTGCACTGCTGCAATGCAGACGGGAACCCCTATCATACAGCATGTCCGCCCGTATTTTACTGTATGCATTATGTAGCCCAATGCATTTGCTTCAGACCACTCTGGAGCAAATAGACCGTACGGAATAATAATTGCAATAGCTGACATTTAGTAACAGTAAGGACTGGCACCGGCATGGTAATTGCGAGCAAGGACGAAACCGGAGCCAGGTTAGCTTCACGAACATCGATGAATGATATATATATATATATATATATATATATATATATATATATATATATATATATTAGGGTGACAGCTATTTGGACCCAAATTTTTTAAAAAAGAAAAACGAAAAAGGCAGTTGATTTTCTGGTTCGTATTAGCCTAAAAACACCACATAAATAGCTTCATCTCGATCAAATAATTTTAAGGCGTGCCTCATCGCACTTGAATGTCAGACACCCCAGACAATTTTTTAGACCACCCATCCCTATTACTCCGGGTATGTGTTGGCTAAAATATAGTCAGAACGTGTTCGTGCTGGTCGGGTGTGCCCTGAATAATCGTATTGCAACCTTATTAATGATAATTATAGTTTAATATTTAACTATAATTATAGTTTGTTCAATTTCACAATATTAATGCCCTTTTTGGTACTTTCGCAAATATGGCCGCTCCGGCAACGCGGAAGAAAACGTATATACCGGTCATCGGCCTCGCCGACGAGAGATTGATGAGTGGAGGTTAACCAAGGGCCCTCGAGCTCATCCAGATCGATGAAAACAAAGTGTTCCTCATTGCGCAACGCGAGGAAGGCCGCCGAGGAAAAATGATGGGCACTGATCGACAGCTCGCAGAGTTCGAGCAGCGGCAGTTGAATCGCGCCTCCCAGGCCAGCGATCGCAAGACTCGGAAAGCGCAGCGCATGACCGAGATCGACACTGTTGAGCTCGAGTCTAGCTCCAGCCCCTGTCGCAACTCTACAACGTCCAGCGCTGGGGACGAGCCTCGACCATCGACTTCCACCGCCTGCCCACCGCCGCCGAAGCGCCGCCGCGGCAGGGCTACTTTATTCTCGCCGACTGTCACCACTGCCCTAGACCGCACTGGCGTGACGGACCATCAGGCAGTGTACGTCTTGTCGGCGGTGGCCGACACCCTCGGGCACGACGTATCCGAGCTCACCATGAATCGGGAGTCCATCCGCCAATCCCGGCGGAACCACCGGAAGCAGGCCGTGCTGGACATCAAGGCGTCGTTTGCGCCGGACGTACCCCTGGTTGTTCACTGGGACGGAAAACTGGTTCCCAACTCTACGACCGGCAGCAGGGGCAAAGTCGACCGTCTTCCGATTTTGGTCGCTGGGACCAGCGTCACCAAGCTGCTCTCCGTGCCCAAGCTCGAGATCGGCAGTGGACTGGCGATGGCAAACGCTGTCGTGGAGGCCCTGCACGATGGGGGCGCTGCAGACCCGGTCGTGGGTATGTGTTTCGACACTACGGCCTCGAACACAGGTCCACAGTCAGGGGCGTGTGTGCACATTGAGCAGCAGCTCGGCCGTGACCTGCTCAATGTCGCCTGCAGGCACCACATGCTCGAGCTCATCGCCGCGAAGGCCTACGGGGTTTGTCTCAACACCCCATCGTCCGGGCTTGAAAACCCGCTCTTCAAACGCTTCCAGGACAAGTGGGATTTCATCGATCAGGACCAGTACGAGACCATGCCCGATGACCACCCCACGGAGGCCATCCAGGATTCCCGGGACAACCCCATCGCGGGTTTCAAGCTTCATCTGTCGCAGTTCCAGCCACGGGATGACTATCGCGAGCTCCTGAAGCTCTCCGTGATCGTGCTCGGCGGGATGCCGGCCAGAGGCATTCGATTCCGGCGGCCTGTGGCTCACCACCACGCGCGTTGGATGGCCAAGCTGATCTACGCTGTGAAGATCTACCTCTTCCGAGGACAGGCAAACCTGACTGCCCGGGAGAGCGCCGGCATCCTTCGGTACGTCAAGTTCACCGTCTCGGTATACGTCCCTGCGTGGTACGCCGCGCCGAGCCCCACATCGGCCCCTGCGAACGACCTCGCCCTCCTGAAGGATTTGGTCGGGTACGAGGACAAGTCCCTTGCCACTTGTGGTATTTGAGTGAGAGCCTCGTTCCGCTGGCGTTCTTCGACGAGAACTTATCACTGGGAAGAAAGCGGGCCATGATCGAGGCTCTCAGCTCCAATGAGGGCTCGGAGGATCTCACCAAGCGGGCCGTCGTTGATCTCAAGGCCGACTTGTCGCAGAAGACCCTCGCGGACTTCGTGACTAAGTCGTCGCGAATACTGTTCGTCACCCTGGGGATCGACGACGGCTTCATGGAGACCGACCCGGGGGAGTGGCATGACGAACGACTCCGGGTACTGAACGACTTCGCCGAGCGTGGCGTCGCCCTAATGGAAGACTACAATTTGACCCTCACCAGGACGAGGACCAGACGCAGTACATCCTGCAGGTGGTGGAGGCGCACCAGGGAAGATTACCCGACGCCAACAAGAGCACCGTCACCCAGACTGACTGAGGCCAGGTGACCAGGACCAAGACCAGGACCAGGCCAGGATTAGTTTCGAAACTCATCGCAGCGTTGGGTCCAGGAAGACCCATAAGACCCGCCTAATAGTGTATACATTCAAGTGCAATGAGGCATGGCTAAGCATAATAGGATCAGGATGAAACTTTTTACGTGGTGTTTTTAGGCTAATACAAACCAGAAAATCAACTGCCTTTTTCATTTTTTGAAAGTCGAGAAATAAGTGTCACCCTAATATATATCACAAAGCACTAAGCAGGGCCGGAAAAATTTTCCCTGAGCACCTAATCATTAGGAAGTTGTCATGAAATCACCACTGCTACCCAACGTGTCTCAACTTCCAGAAGTCTAGCGCCGGAGCGAACCTTAGTTTGGAGATGTCTTCTTACGATGTTTTCTGAAATTGCGTTGCCAGTCAATGCTATTAGTTGACATTCACATTCACTTACATAAGGAACTTAATGGAACTGTTGCGCTGGATGAGATCTGAGCAAGCAGATTCCCGAGATCCATTGCTAATTGAGTTGATATTCAGCTACCTTTTAGGCAGGAAACTCAAGACGTAATGATCCAACTCCAGAGTGCTGTGTAATCGTTTCAGTCGAGTTTCTGTCGTGCACGATTCGTTTAATAACCACCAGGCTAGAATGATGTATGGAGTTAGTTTGTGACAACTTCATCTTATTCTCGTTTCACGATTTGCAATATGCATGAAATTTAAATAACTGATCAATGGTATTGCCAAGTATATAATACCGAAATCAGCTGCCCGCTAGGTTGAGCGAAGCCATACTTAAGTTGAAAGGGCGAAATAGCATGGCAATGGATAGGCCTAGCCAGGTATCAATTGCCCATGGATCGGTTTCTTCCTTAGCAATGCAGTCTTGCAAGTTTTTCTTGGTGAATTTGCAAGATGCCGGTGGAAACGTTCTCCATCGTGGTAGCTTTTTACCAGAGGCATCCTAATAGAGGTTCTGGCTGCACTTCTACACATAGCTCAGTTGTTCTCCAACATGACGTTTGCCAGGCCATGCAGCACTTCATGCACTGGCAGTCATGTTCAGACATTTGTTTGAATGCCCCTGTACTCGAATAATCAAATAATATGCGACGTCCGAAAGCATCACTGCCACTTCGTTTTTGGCAAAATATTCCTGTCAATCCAGCATCCATCCGGAACCGTCCAGTTTATGTCTTGTCCGGTGACTGATTCAACAGTACAGCCTTCGTCAAGCGCTGCTGTCACAGGCGGAACTCTACACCACAGTCCGCCTCGATGGCACCAAGTGTCGGCTCTTGGGCGGGCCAGTGTTGAGGTGTCGAGCGGCACAGGGCTGGCCAGCGTGACGACTCTCGCCGCGCGGCTCAACATCCGGATAACGCCAATGAGACAGTTTAATCGCCACACTGCCCCGCGAACCGCCCGCGCATATTTACGTTCGCGCACAGTCACTTTCAGCACGGAATTCATGGCCGCTGCTGCGATCGAGTTGTCTGGTGTACGAAAGCCAATTCACAGATATTGCATTAATAAATATAAGTAGTCAAATGCCGCCGAGACATCTCGTGCCACTTCCACAGAAAATGCCAGTGGTGCTGCAATAATAATTTATAAATCGAGTCGTGGGCGACTGCGTTCAACCCTCCCTCCTTTGATAACCTTTTGTGGTCAGTAAAGTACAGAAAAGGCTTTCGAGCTGGTTGCAAAATATTAAACTCAAATGCGATATGCATTAATGATAAAATGTAAAATGCAATGTGACCTTGGTCATTCGACCCTATTATGAAATAAGCGACTATGTGCAGATGCTATTGTTCTACCATGGAAAATAAATACCTTCGTATTTATAAGGTATCACGGAGCCTGTGTCAATTGCTCTTCGTCCTTCCTGCTCTCTGCTCCGTTGCTCTTCACTCCTCTATCCTCCTCCTCCTTCTCTTCCTCCTTCTCTCTCTCTCTATATATATATATATATATATCTCTTTTTCCTTATCTCTCCTCATCCAGGCACAAGGCGTAGCATTGCTCTCCCCTTCTTCGTTTTTCTACCTCTTAATGATATCGGTCTCTCCTCTCGCTCTACCTCCCTCCATCGAATCAGTGAAGGAGATAACGTGTGGCACTTACCACTCTACACAGACGACCGCATAATTTCAGGGGACATCAAGAGGGCCGCAAAAACCAGCGCACACAATCACGCCGGCAGGACACTGCTTTCTCAACACGTTGACCCAGCACTGCACCAGTTAATCAGACTGGCGAACCGCTGAACCATCAGACATCAGACCAGGTCGTGCATAGGACCGGATTTCTGGTCGAGGGCCGGGTCACCCCTCGACCAGAGATCTCAAACGTCACAGCGATGGCTGAGTGGACAAACTAGCAGACGATTAGCAGCGAGCCCGACCCGGAAGCTCGCGCTGCCACGAGGTCACGGCGGCTGTACGGCGCCCCTCCGGCGACCACAACGTACGCTACAAACGGTTAGGCGCCAACATTGTGCCGACACCGGTGGTGGACCATCGCGTGCGCGGCCGACGCTGGACCGGCCCTGTCGGGCTCGGACGTCCCGGGAGGCGGCGACCGCTGCATCGCCACACTGGCGGCGGCGCGCTCTCATCCAAAGAGCACAGGACGCCCGACAGCGTCTCTCGCAGCCACCGCCACTGAACCGGCTCGGGCCGCCATCCAGCCAGAGTGTGTGGGGGACGGCCACCGGGAGGTCAACTCACCTGTATCACGTGCCCGCTAGCTTCGCGGGCGACCGGCGAGCGCGCGCCTGCGGCACGACTGTGTGCAGCACGTCAACGGTTCGATATACCGGCGGTGGCGACAGCGCGCGGCTGCGGCTGCGGCTGCGGCAGGCGGTGCCGTCGCTGTCGACTGGCGCGAGGAGCGGCGCCGCGCGCGACTCGCACGCCCCGGGCTAACTGCGGCGCGGCGGCGACCCGACAGCCGGCGGCGCGTCGGCGCGCGCCTCGGCTACCTGGCCGTCGGCAGTGGCGTGCGCAGGGCCGTCGCCGACAGACACGAGACACGTCGACGGGTGACGGCTGAAGTTCAGCAACCTTCTCCCCCCTCCCCACGCCCACGGCGGGTCTCCGACTATCTTCGACGGTGCGCTGCTGACCTGATTGGTCAGCAGCCAGCTGGTCTGAATAGTCAGGCCAGCGATGGCGATAGTCGCCGATCGCCAATGTGCCGACACACACAGCGGCTGCACACACAGCGGCTCCAGCAGTTCAGGGGCTGGCTGTTGGCTGGCCAGTGGTTTTCAGACGCGCCGACTGTCGTGGTCATGTGGCGCCGCCAGTCTCCCATGGCCACTGGTCGCCGGTGAACGGCAGCGACAGGTGGGTCTCGAATCCACAGCCTTTCGATTGGGAGACGGGGATTCTATCTTGGACTACTACCCGTCCCCTCCCCCCCTCCCCTCCGGTCCCTCCGGTCCCCTCCGGTCCCCTCCGGTCCCCTCCGGTCCCCTCCGGTCCCCTCCGGTCCCCTCCGGTCCCCTCCGGTCCCCTCCTCCCCTCCCCTTCCCTCCCCTCCCCCAGCAGCAAATGGGCACAAATCGATGATATTCATTGACTTGAATCCATATAAGCATCTAATTAAGGCTGGTGGGGAGAGCCTACTGCAGCTCACGAAATGCAGTTGTGCCAATGAGAACACGCCAGCGGCATCACACATGAGCTAATTATGGCTCACCGACAGCCGGTGCGTCAGACCACTGACGTTAGCGCCTCTGCCTTCTGCGTGCGGCCGACCACGCTTCCCTGGCCGGGGGTGGCTGCGCGCGAAATGAGCTGTTCGACAGCCGCCATCAGGGATGACGTCACAGCGCGAATGTCGCCAGTGTTCGGCAGTGATTGACCATGTGTTGACGCATGTTACCAACCCCATCCCTCACAGTCACTTTCCTGTGGAGATCGTCCCTACAATCGTGGAAGATTCTCAGGATATTGTTTCTTCTTCAAACTTTCTATCTCTCATACTTGGATACGCTATGTCCATCATGGCCTCGTCAGTATGCTATCATGATTCATAATCCCATGGCTTCGCTACACTAAAAGGAATTGTGTTTTTTTAACGTCTGATTTCATTCGAATGCATCATAATTGTCAAAGTGAAATGGCTTCACTATAACAAAAAAAAAGCTGCAGCCCGATAATAAAACGAACTTCATGCCAACGCTACCGAAATCCAAGTCACATGTTCAGTATTTTAGAAGCTTGGATCAATGATGAAAGATGCCATACAAGTATATTCACACTTTTGTACTTGCACTTAGGCACCTACGCACAACGATAATGTGAGGTGGTTAAAATTGTCAAAAATACCAAGAATATGATAATACTATGTGAGGTTTGCATGTGAATGACATCCAACAAAATGATTTCAGTAATGACAAAAGCATTCGTAGGGCCATCTTTGGTGGGCCTTAAGATGTTATTGGTGGGGATTTGAACCACATAAAAATTATACAAAGCGACGCACATGCTTTAGGCGGCTCCACCCTGACGCTGTTGGAGCCAGCCAATCTTCTACTTCAGTGGGCCACTCACTGGCCAAATATGCTGCTGCAGACTTCAAATGGCACCTCTCAAACTTATGCTCCTACCACTCAGAATTAAAACAGCCGTTACCAAGCTTAGGTTAGCTCGGTTCTGACTTCAGACGACCTCTGTCCGGGTTCAGGCGGATCCTTTTCAACTTTAAAGGCCCCCTCTACCACTAGCTAGCACCTCTCCGAATTCAATCAGCCCATTTCGAGTCTCGTCACATACTCCTTCCTCAGACGGACTCAGACTCTTCCTTCAGGCTGCAGTAAAGCTGCAGAAGTACGTTCCTTTAAAATCTCAACAACAAAGAGGAAACCTCAAATGTACGCAGGGTCGTCCAGACCAACGAATTGACCTTTGGGAAATGATGACGTCATAGTGCTGCCTGATGTGACCTATGAAGTGTTTACGCTGAAAGGGGGAGCATTCATCAGGTTACAGGCGTCAAAACTGTGGGCTGCTCCGATCATTTGTTTTGAAATTGTCAGAACAAAATAGGGAGGGAAATATTAACTCCCAATGAGGTGGCAATTTATATCGTGCAGTGCGCCCAAATGTTATACCCATGCAGTGTTGGAGGTGTCACTTTGACATCCACCAAATTGTGTTCTGGATGTGATTCAAGAGCGGTCAACGTCATAGCCTAGCCCATTCCGTTAGCTTATTGACTTCGGTGTATATTTGTCTCCCCTCCCTTTTCATCCCTCCTAATTCAGAATTTTCGTCATTGAGTTGAAGACCTACCAATGCACCCTATTTAGATGACAGCTCAAACATGGTCCTGATGGTCGACATCGAAGTGTTGGTAGCCCACAGGGTAAACTTGACCAATTTCACGGCGCAGGAGGTGGAGCTCTTCTTCGAGTTGGTCCCGCCAGGAGTTTGCGAGGTTCTGCGTCTCGGCGTCTCGGCCTTCTCACTCCCTGGGCACGTCCTGAAGCCGTGCTTCAGAACGCTCGCCCCGCCACCCCGTGAGGGCCACCGGCGTGTTCCGGTTCGTCCGTGACCGCCGCCCCAAGTCCGCTGCACCTTCTGACAGCGGTTCGGACACCGGGTCGGAGTGTGCCACGCTCGGAATCCTGTTTGGGGGCGTTGTGCCCAGGGACGCCGGACGGCGCCGTGTGAGACCGATGCACTCCACTGTGCGGCCTGTCCGGGGCCGACACACTCCACTGTGCGGCCTGTCCGGGGCCGACACACTCCACTGTGCGGCCTGTCCGGGGCCGACGCACTCCACTGTGCGTGGCCTGTCCGGGGCCGACACACTCCACCGTGCGGCCTGTCCGGGGCCGACGCACTCCACTGTGCGGCCTGTCCGGGGCCGACACACTCCACTGTGCGGCCTGTCCGGGGCCGACGCACTCCACTGTGCGGCCTGTCCGGGGCCGACGCACCACTGTGCGGCCTGTCCGGGGCCGACACACTCCCGTGCGGCCTGTCCGGGGCCGACACACTCCACTGTGCGGCCTGTCCGGGGCCGACACACTCCACCGTGCGGCCTGTCCGGGGCCGACACACTCCACTGTGCGGCCTGTCCGGGGCCGACGCACTCCACTGTGCGGCCTGTCCGGGGCCGACACACTCCACTGTGCGGCCTGTCCGGGGCCGACACACTCCACTGTGCGGCCTGTCCGGGGCCGACACACTCCACTGTGCGGCCTGTCCGGGGCCGACACACTCCACTGTGCGGCCTGTCCGGGGCCGACGCACTCCACTGTGCGGCCTGTCCGGGGCCGACACACTCCACTGTGCGGCCTGTCCGGGGCCGACGCACTCCACTGTGCGGCCTGTCCGGGGCCGACACACTCCACTGTGCGGCCTGTCCGGGGCCGACACTCCACCTCCTCCACCGTGCGGCCTGTCCGGGGCCGACACACTCCACTGTGCGGCCTGTCCGGGGCCGACGCACTCCACTGTGCGGCCTGTCCGGGGCCGACACACTCCACTGTGCGGCCTGTCCGGGGCCGCGCACCTGTGCGGCCTGTGGGCCGACACACTCCACTGTGCGGCCTGTCGGGGCCGACCCCACTGTGCGGCCTGTCCGGGGCCGACACACTCCACCGTGCGGCCTGTCGGGCCTTCGCCTGGGGGCCGACACACTCCACTGTGCGGCCTGTCCGGGGCCGACACACTCCACTGTGCGGCCTGTCCGGGGCCGACGCACTCCACTGTGCGGCCTGTCCGGGGCCGACACACTCCACTGTGCGGCCTATCCGGGGCCGACACACTCCACTGTGCGGCCTATCCGGGGCCGACACACTCCACTGTGCGGCCTATCCGGGGCCGACACACTCCACTGTGCGGCCTATCCGGGGCCGACACACTCCACTGTGCGGCCTGTCCGGGGCCACCCCCAGCCTCTTCCCCGCGGTGTCCGGCCTGGCTGGACGCTGAGGACCGGCAGCAGCGCTGGCTGGCTCCACATCTCCACCACCAACACCACCGACGGTGTGGACCCAACCCTTGCTCCCCCCCTTTCCTGTGGCCGACGCCCAGTGAGACGACTGCCAGCCGTGCGTGTTATAGTTTACTTAGAATACGCCTACCTCCACTTTACAACACATGTGGTGTCCACATTTCTGCCACGCATATTTTACTTACCTGTCCAGCATATACCTCACACCGTCGATCCATCCTCCAGTACTTTTCCAAAAACTCGCACGCAATGTCGCTACGGGCTCTTCTCGGGGATGAGCATCCGGTGCACCTCCAGCTACTTCTCACTTTTTTGCAAAACGCCAACCGGGACCAATTAATCTTGTTTGAGTTGATTTCATTTAAATTAATTTTATGTGACGTTATGTCACAAGTTACATGTTACACGCTACCATACTCTCCGGCTTCCTATGTCAACCATCTCTAGCAGTTGGTATTTTGTCACTGCTAGTTTTTTAAAAAGAAAAACGTATGCTAAATATAGGCCTCAGTGAGGTAATTATTCCAGTTAGCTGAAAGGTCAACTACGAATTGATTGCTGTGCAGATAGGAATCATCAGAGCCTGATTAGGTCGTTCATTCCGGGTTAACAGCTCGCCTCGGCCTGGACTCACTATATTTCCATGCCCTTACATCCTGCAGTCAGGCCTCAATGATTAGTGTCTTTATTCGGAACAGGGCCGCAAGTCAGGCGCGGCTTTGCTCAAACGAGCACCATTGTCACAAACTGAGCGGTTACGCCCGGTTCGCACGGCTCATTGCTAGCTTGAAACCTTTTAACCTGTAGCTATGCGGACAAATGGTCGACAGTATTAGGCGATGTTCTGCGAGGATGATGAACCGCAAATATAATACGCTTGCGGTTCGACTCTGCACACTTCTTTATATTTGAGTTTTTGCTACACTATGACGATCATATCTAGGTTTCACACACTTATAGTTTCATTTTTTATTCACACACGTGGGACTACATCTTCCAGACCAGCTAGGTAGCTGATTAAGAACTGCCATGTCGTGTGACGCATCTCCAGTAAATAAGGCGGAATAGGCAGACAACGTAATTCCCTTAGCTAATGTTTAATTAGCTAATTTAACTAATGTTTAATTAACTAATGAGTTGCGGGTCAGTAACCTCGTATTGTTCAGCTTTTGATGATTAAAGCAATACGCAAAGCGCCCTCGCCCTGTGATTTGTGCTCCCTCCCAGTAGCGCATGATATTTCTGCCACCTCGATTCCTACATCTATTCTAAATCCGAATTCATGTGACGGATCGAAATGATTGAGATATGAAAGGACGGATGGGATTTGGTGAAGCAATCGAACGATTAAGGTTGGCACAAGATAGCAAGGACATAACCTTGTTAAAAAAAGTTAAGATAATATCTGGAATAGATTTTCCAAGCGAAGAAATCAGAGAAATGTACAAATACTTTGTTCGGAAATAGATTGCCCCCACCCAAAAAAAATTCATGTTGATATCCTTGCCAGCAGTTCCTAGACAAAAGAAGAGATAGGCAGAGAAGCGCTGGGTCCTTTAAACTTAACGTATGCAATTAATATGGATGCAAAGTGTGCAACATGGCATCTAATTTTGTTTAATGCTATTGTCCATACCAAATTCGTGTCAGTCCTTGTCGGTCCTTTAAACTTAACGTATGCAATTAATATGGATGCAAAGTGTGCAACATGGCATCTAATTTTGTTTAATGCTATTGTCCATACCAAATTCGTGTCAGCACCTCAAAGAGTCTGAAACACGAGCTTTATGCAATAACGCTCCAGGAACCAATAATGTTGACTGATCATAGTCCATATAGCACTGAAAAAAATAACCCATCAATTCCAGGCTAATTAAGAAAACAGAAATTATGTTTTCTTGATACGTCGCATGCACTGCAAACACCCGTCTAATTCGTTTGCAACAGAACGGAGCTCCACACTGGCACCACCGACCTGGATGCTCGGACGGCCGAGGAAAATGTCCTCACTCGAAGTATCTTCACTCCATTTTACGGTTGGTGATATTAACATTGATCGTGACTATACAATCTTCACCACGATGTCACGATCTCCGTCAGATATTCGCCGGAAACGAAGAGAACAACAGATGATCGTCCTGATGGGGTGACTTCAGTACACGAGAGAAGAGTACGCAGAGGCCGTTCAATGGAACCGATACGGGCCAAGAATCGTACGAACTCTATGAACGTTGTGTTTCTTATGCGCTAATCTTGCCATTGATAAGCTCCTGCTTAATCCCACATCAAGCCGATACCCGTGTCAGACGTCGCCGTTTGTTGGCTCCTCGTGTGCTGGTTCCTCGAATGGCCAATTCAGCAAATGGTACAAGAAAGCAGAAATGTATTTTTCTGAGTATGGAGAATAAGAATGCTACCAAAGCACATTCATAATGTGTGCACTTCAGAATAAGGTCATGTAACCGGACAATTTTGTTAGCGAAAAGGGTTCCGCATTCCCTTTAATGTACCAGGGGTGGGGTGGATATATCAGAACGTTACAAACTACCTTCTGGCTTCCCCTCACCATAAAGCCTGTCAGCAGATGGTTTGTAAGTCCATACCACCACGAAGCCCAACGCGGTTTGAACTGTGGTTGCCACCGGTTAGTCACGGTTAGCATACTCCCCAAGTGACTTTCATTGGAAAAGCATGATATTTCTCATGTTTTTGTCACTTCACTAAAACAGAATTGAGAACTACAGGGTGCGCGGAAAGTCCTGGCGCTTTTCTGGTATGCTTGCCAGCGCGCGCTGTGATTGGTGGCCAGTTTGCCAATGGCCGCAGGCGTGACCCTCGCCGACCTGGTCAGCCAGGGGGCGTGCAAATATGACCTTCGAATCGCGTTCAGTCATGGATAAACAGACGAAGCGGCACCTTGTCGCTGGCTGCCTGCGCGCGGCGGCCGGGTCCGGCTTAACCGAGGCGCATGTTGCGGAACGATGCAGCGTTTCTCGGCGAACGGTTCAGCGGATAAAGGCGAAGATCCGATCTGTGGAGTCCTTAGATGATGCCCCCAGGTCAGGTCGGCCGCGGTCGCTCAGAACTCCCGAGAACGTGGCCGCCGTGTCAGAAGCAATCGAAGAAAATCCGCGGCAGTCAATCAGAAAACTGGCGAAGAAGTTCAGCTTTCCCGAGACATCAATGCGGGAATTGATCCATCAAGACTTGAACATGGAGTCCAGAGTGATCCATAATAGGCCGCGTTTAACCGAGGCCACGCGTCTCCGCCGTCTGGAGAAGAGCAAGCTGCCGCTCAACTTCTTGAAGAGCCCGGTGACCACCGGCTTCGTTCGGATCTTCTCCGATGAGAAGCTCTTCCACGTCGACGCCCAGCTGAACCGGAGGAACTCCCGCTACCTGTCCGACCAGCCTGTTGACGAAGTGGACCACCGGATTCGGTTCAACCCCGTGAACAAGCACCCGCAGAAGGTGATGGTCCTGGGTGTCGTCGGGCCCGACTGGCAGAAATGCCCCACCATCTTCATCGACGCCAACGAGAAAATCAACAGGCAGGTCTACGAGGGGCTCCTGGACACGCACGTGATCCGCTGGGTCAAGGCGACCTACCCGGAAGGCAATTTTGTCTTCCAACAGGACGGAGCGCCCACCCACAACGCCACCGCCATCCAAGCCAAGCTGACAGAGGCGCTCGGCGGGCCAGATCACTTCTGGCGGAAGGAGATGTGGCCGCCTCAGTCGCCCGACCTCAACCCGCTCGATTACAGCGTGTGGAGCGTTCTGCAGGATGAGGTCCAGGCTGCTTCTCATCCCAACCTGGAGTCGCTCAAGGCTCGCATCGTGGCGGCGTGGGGGGGCGCTGGAGGCGGCCTACATCATCAGGACCTGCAAGGGCTTCCGCTCTCGCGTCGAGGCCGTCATCGCCGCCGATGGCGGCTACATCGAGTGAGCGGTTGGTGAAAGGATGTGGCTTGTTGTTCCCAGTCACTGTTACAACCTGTTGTTGAATATATATGACCCAGTTGCATTTGTTTGCGAAAATGTTGAAAAGCGCCAGGACTTTCCGCGCACCATGTATCTTCACAAGAAATGCTTTCGCATGCGTCTTGGTCACGATATTGCAGATGAGATTACATATCGCAATCATTTTTTCGTTTCATTTCATTTTCAAGGCAAGCATTCTGAAGTTGGTACTAACTATTTGTTGTCATTGTACGACGAATCAGCATTTCTTTTCGACTAGCTTTGATCAATATGTCCCATATAGAAAGACCGCCTGTTCGTAGTATGGCTCTTAGAAGCATTGGATGCATTTAGAGCTTATTGTTTATTGGTTGGTTCAAGACACACTGTATGCACATTCACGGGCAATGGCGCCGCTCACACTGTTTCGCCGGTGGGCCGCGGGATTGGGAAATGTCCTCGGTGGCGCTAGAGTCGAACCCGGGACCTTTGGTACCCAGAGCCCGACACCTTAACCACTCGGCCATCCCCGCCCCGCATTTAGAGCTTCGTCCCCATGAAGGCAATGAGTTGAATGCTAATCGTACTTTTTGCGACCTTAATCCGAATTTCCGGACAGCTTGACATTAAATGTAATTAGACATAAAGACATAAAAGATTAGTGCAACTCTGAGCCACAAGGGCCCTTCTTGGTTGCATTCTGTACACTGAACCAGTTGCCCACCAAATCTGCCAATCAGCCCTCCCTGTAATACTGAAAAGCAAGCCCTCTATTCTTATAATGATTGTCTATGCTGTTTTTAAAGATGTTCAATGTGCTGCTACTGACGATGTTTTCTGGCAGCTGGTTCCAGTGTTCCACTACCCTGTTGGTGAAGAAAGTTTGCCTTAACCTTGTTCTGCTGTGGTTAATTTTTATTTTGAATTTATGACCTCTAATTGCATCATTTCTGTTAAATTCAAACATTTCCCCAAGGTATCCCCTCTCCAGACCATTGACAAATTTAAAGACCTCGATGAGATCTCCTCTCAGCCTTCTATATCTAAGTGAAAACATATTCAATTTCTTCAATCTTTCCTCATATGCCAGGTTGCTTATGCCATTAACCATTTTTGTAGCCCTCTTTTGTACTCTCTCTAAAAGCCAACAATCTTTTTCATAGCTAGGAGACCAAGCTTGGATGCAGTATTCCAAATGTGGCCTGACGTATGCACAGTAAAGCTTCCTGATCACTTCCTCACTTCTGTATGATACATTCCTATTTATTGCCCCGAGCATTCTCAGTGCCTTCTTCCTGGCTTCCTTGGTCTGTTCTGATGCCCCCCAATTTTGTGTTTAGAATAACGATGGAGATGGAGATGGGGATGGAGATACAGAGATACAGAGACACAGATATAGAAATAGAGATAGAGAGAGAGATAGAGATAGAGATAGAGATATAGAAGAGATAGAGATAGATATATAGAAATAGAGAGAGAGAGATCGGGTTAAAGCTAGATATAGAAGTAGAGATGGTGATAGAGATAGAGACAGAGATGCAGATAGAAAAAGAGATAGATATGGAGATGGAGATAAAGACAGAGATAGAGGTAGAAATAGAGATAGAGATGGAGATAATGACAGATAGAGATAGAGATAGAGATAGAGGCAGAGGGAAAGAGAGAGAGAGAGAGGGAGAAAGCGAGAGGGAGAGAGAAGGATTACGAACACTTCAAGAAATCTTCCTGGCAGTAAAGCAGTGAACAATACAGGACGCCGTGTTGCATTTCCAGTTCCATTTCTGCCTACATTTCCATTCAGCATAACATTGTCATATTTTCAGTTCTGAGAGCATCCCTCCCGCCACAATTTCCCATCGCACGACACTCTGGAGAAATGTGTTCGTAAACTACCGAATATGCCGCGTTATCTCAGATTGCCCTGGCACGACATTCTGAAGGATGAAGGCCCGCAACCTGGTGATATCAGGCGATAGCGAGGCCTCTCCGTGGCCTGCCCGAGGCCCGAAACATACCGGAAGTTCATACACCAGATATCTATATCTAGACGTGTCTCGCGCACATGGTATGTCTCATCTAAGCTTAAACGCAGCACATTTTGAGCTCAGATTAACTCGAAGTCACTGCAGGGCATTCGGCTTCCATCATTGACTACCGCAGGCCATTCAGCACATATTATTATCCACGGTAGGCCATTTAGCCTACGGCCACTTACCGCATATCATTCAGCACCGCAGGCCATTCAGCGCAGATCACTAGGCACCGTAGACCAGGCCAGATCATTAGCCACCGCAGGCCAGACCAGATCATCATCCATCACAGGCCATGCCAGATGACTAGACACAGGAGGCCAGGCCAGATCATTAACAATCACAGGCCATGCCAGAGATCATTTTGTGAGATTGACAAGTTGCTTTGCTAAGCGTGTGGTTTGTCACAAGATTTTGTTTCTTTTGTTAAGCTTGTTTTATATCTTTAATATTCGATAGTCGCTAGCTTTAGCAGATAGAAGATGTAGCAGAATTACAGCCTCTTGTGAAGTACTATGAATGTTCTATGAATGTTCTAAACGATGGACTTCTTTACACAAGGAAAACTCCGCAATTATATATTAAATCTAACTTTTAACATTTGTAAGCCAAATATTGCATCTAGTGGTTAAAAAAAACAGATAAAATAACTCCCTGATCATAATGGTATTGAGAAGAGAGCTGTTATGGTGTACGTGATGGCTGCTACAATGTTGAGAAAAACGGGAACTAAGAGCAAAGACATAGGCTTAAATAAAACATGCTCTAGATGACAAAGTTGTTGCATATGATAGTCTTAAGCCATAGGAATGTATTCACTGAGATCGGCTCGTCCAATATTGCGTGACGCTATGGTGATCCTCTTTGCGCTACTTTCGAAGAGCGTGGGCCATTGGCGTAAGAGTCCGGAATGAAACACATGCCTCATTGTACGATATACTTTCCCCCATGTCAGGTGCCTAAGATTTGTGTTCTTGTGCTTGCATGTTTTCCGTCAAAAACTGCAAGAACTCACATACCGCAGTCCCGAGTCGAGGCCCGACGATATTTGCAGAACTGCGACGTCGGCCAAAATGCGTCCGGGCCCAGCACCGATTGCTGATACGCCTATCACAAGATCAATCATGCAGCATCCGAAATGCTGGATAAAATACTGTGCCGCAACACTCCGATGTGTGCTGGTCAGCCTATCATTTCGGGGATTTAAGTGAAAGATATATTCAGGCGATCCTAGCAAAACTAAATTATGCGTGTGTTGCTTTGCATTCTGGCAATGAGCAACGCACTTGGAACTATAATACGCCAAGCCTATTCCGGATGAGCGGGCATTCTACGACGCACTTGATGCCTCTAGTAAAACAAACCTCACGGTAGGTATTGATATTCTGTGAGAATGAAAAAAATAGGTATTTGTTGCACCGTCTGTGACGAACGACCAGTCGCAAAGAACAAATGCTTCCATTCCTCCTTCGGCAACTGACTACGTCATTGCCTGTTCTCCACATTAATGCATGGACATCAAATGGTGCCTTGGATCACTATAAATTGCCAGTTGGAAATGGTTTATGCCCATCCATGCGACATTTTACTGATGCAAAATGCAAACACAGCCCCAAATAGTTTTGATCCATTCCGCATGTTTTGCCTTATGACTTCGCCATTGAGGGTATTTTGGCACCTTGGCATTCAATAAATGTAGATTAGACCAGTAGAATTCGCTTCAGCTATCCAGCTTTGAAATCGGTCCAGTAGATTTCAATATTCCAGGAGGCGGAATCCGCCACCCCACCCCGCCACAGATCCAGACCCAAACGAACCCCACCGCAATAGGATTACCGATACATCCATGCCCGACGCGTTGTCGCCAGATGATGTCTGCCGTGTACAGCCGAATGCCACCAGTTGCCACCGCCTAGGTCGGAAGTTACACGCTACAACCAATGCCGCGTGCCACCACCCAAACCGGGGCCACAGTCACCCAACACCACTACCAAAACAGCCATCGCACTCTCTTAACTCCAACCTAACCGCTATCACAGACTCGCCAACACAACCCTAACTTCCAGCTCAATCACTTGACACTATCCTAGCCCCTACGGCAGTCACCTGATGTCAGCCCCGACTCCCATCGCAGTCATCCGACGCCCTACCCCACAGCAATCACCTGCCACTATCCTAGCCCCTAGCCCCTAGCCCTCCCATCCGGCGCCTAATCCCACTCCAATTACTTGACAGTGGTCGAACCCATACCGCAGTCACGCAGCACGGATCTAACGGCCTCACAGCACTCGACGTTATCCTGGCCCCAGCAGGCACCCGACACTGTCCTAACCTCTGCCGCAATCACTCGACACCACCATTAACACTGTCACGGCCACTATATGCCGCCTCAGCCGCCACCACAGCTTCCCGGCACCTCACGTCGGGCGTCATTGCAGCAGCGCAACTGTGCACGGGTCCTGTCCAGCTCAGGCCAGCTACCATGCACGGAACGGCGTGGTGATCGTTTACACGTAGGCACAAAACGGCGGGATAACTATGCTTTGGCCACATGTTGACTGTGCTCTAGTTGATCACCGGAAAGCTAACAACAACAAAATGTAATTGTTGATGAGAGGGTCAGTTGACATCGTGGATTCGCTACGGCTACAGCTGGCGAAAATGACTGGCACGAGGCATTGATATTTTCCAGTTCCACTTGTCGGGTGCTATTAACGCGTAGGACAAAAATACCAAAGATCAGCTGGTAACTTTTCGAGATAAGCAGCATTCAAATCAGAATCGTGGTGAGAACAAATCTCAAAATTGAATCTGACGCACTATGGTGATGTGATGATGTGGTGTGATGTATGACTTTGTGGTGATGTTCATATGTTCCAGGAACATAGACACAACACTGGCAGTGTATCATCTTTGTGTCGGCAGGATCCCATGACATGTTTAAATTCGTCTACATTAAACCTTCAAGGTAAGATTTTGGTAGCATAACCTACGCTTAATGCGGGACACCATGAACTGACCTTGTGGACATTCGAGTTCCATTGACCCTGGCAGTTACAGTCAGAAGCTAAGCAACTTTGTTTTCGGTATGTTAGGCGATGGAACACCCATCTCCTTCATTGCCCTTGGTATACGGTGTTTCGTCACTACTCATGCTGCTACACACATAAAAGGAATCCTCCTGTACTGACAGGGACATTGATACAAGTTCACGGTTCGTCGGAATGAACGTAACGGAGGGGATTAATGCCCTCTTATCAAAACACATGCCGCGGTGCAAAATTGATGCGGGCGACATAAGGAACTGCATGAGTTGACAAGTGAGGGACAGAGGAAAATTTGTTCTGGTATTTCCAAATTTAGCAAACCAAATCCATAAAATGAATTAATACCTTGTTCCAGTCGGATTGCAGTCATAATACAACACCACACAAACGTGAACAAAATCTAAGCAGTAAAAGAACAGTATAAAGATAGAACACCGGACACGTGCAATGAATTTAGTCGACGTTCTAGTTGAGCATCGCAACGAGCTTGCCCTGTATCCGAGAAGCAGCAGGGGCCGGTGGCAGCAGGCTCCAGAGCGAGGCCGCCCGGAGGGAGAAAGCTCTGCGTGGCATACTGAGATGGAAAGGCGGTGGCTCTAGCACCTCAGCCACCGTCGCGCAGGTGGAACGCCGAGAGACATCCGACCGCCGTCTGAACAGAGAACGGATCGCTGGAGGGGCCGCGGATCGTTCAGGGCTCTAAGCACGGCGATGCTATCGCGACGGGTGACGAGGTTACGGACACTACGCCAGCCCAACGCTGCTAGTGTCAGCGAGATGTGATCACGACGACGAGTCCCAGAGACGAGCCCAGCCCCGAAGTTCTTCCAGAATCTTCAAGGAATTGCATGCTAAGTAGGACTGAATTGCAAGGATGGTCTACTGCCTAGAATTCAGAATGGATAATAGTCGTCGGGATCTGCAGAGTCTAGTAGCTGAGTGTCATCAGCATATGATACAAGACGCCCGTATGAAAGGTAGGCTGGTAAGTCATTCGAGAAGATGCCAAAGAGCAAGGGACCGATCAGGGATCCCTGAAGGACACATGGGATAGCGGAAGGGATAAAGAGCCATCTGTCACCACCTGTCGTCGGTCAGTGAGGTAGCTGTGGAACCACCTCGGGTCGACACCGCACCACTGCGGCTTTTGCAGGGGGACACCATGGTCGACGCTGCTGAATGCTCTGCTCAGGTCGATGGAGATGACCGAAGTGATGCGACCAGTGTGATGGGACGTGTGATCCACTTGACAGCGTCGCCCAGGGCGTACTCCGTCAAATGACACGGCTTGTAGAGACACGCATGTGGTTAGTGACTAGATAAGAGGACAGCTGGGTACAGACTATTTCTTTGCGTAACTTGGGCACGACTGGTAAGATACAGATTAGGCGGAAGTTACTAGTTACATATCGCGAGGCCCAGATTTCTGAGGTAGAACAACAGCGGCAGGTTTCTCCAAGACAGGAATCACGCAGGCGACGAAGGAAGTATTAACGAAGTGAAGTAGATGAGGCACGAGAACAGGAAAACATTTGTGGAGAGCGTGCAGTAGTACGCCGTCAACGCCAACCGCTCTCGACGAAAACAAGTCGCGGATGGCTTTAAATAGATCAAAGGGTCACGGAGTGCAGCCGGAGGCAGGTGGTGGTCACAAGTGGTGGTCGTGATGGGATGGGGAACGCCGTGGCTGCCAGCCGCAAGGTCAGCGGAAATGCGTGGGCCCACGGAGGAAACGTGACGATTAAATTCGTCTGCACCCGCCGCCGCTAGGCTCCTCGCGGCCTCCTCCCCTCCCTCGCCGGTCGGAGCGTGAAGGCTCCCGGATACGTCGCCAGAAACTGGCAAAGCCCGTCAGCATTTGAGTACTAACAAAGCCAAGCCTGGTTTTTGCGAACACATATTTCACTTGATTACGCAGCCTCCGGTAGATTGCCAAGTCGCATTCGGTGCGATAAATACACCAAGACCCGTGGGCCTGGTCGCGCTCACGTATGAGCTGCAGCAAGGTGAGTTCCTGTTAGATACCGGGTGTTGGGGTTATTGTTGGGCGCGCGCTTACAGGCGCTCACCGCTCACCGCACAAACGCAATAAAGCCGACGGCTCACCGCTGGCAAACGCCGCCTTGTCACCACACCTATAGAGCCTTGATCTCTGACCTTTCCCAAGAAAGGTCAAACGTTGTGCCTCTGGGCGTTATTGCCGGCTCATTTCTACTCCCGAGGGAGACCTCCGGAAATTTGACGTGCATGGTCAATTGAAAGATAGCCGTAACTTGACGTCTCATCAGCACAGGCGAATCGTGGAGCGATACTGCAAATATCGAACAAATATATAATATATTAATATAAGGCGTCTGTAGGGGTAACGGACGAACCAGGGAAGTGCTAAAAGCGCAGTGCACTTTATCTCCGTATTTGTCAGTCAAACGTCCATTGTCTTGTGTGCTTACATAGCCACCGCCTTCAAGTACGTACGTGAAGTTTAATTGGAATGGATGCGATACATTCACCAAATTATATTACCAGAAGCAGAGAGAAAAAGCACCATCCATATCTGGGACTCAACTCGAGACCCGACATACAAATCAAGCACGTTACTCTTAGCAACCTGGAACGGGTATTAAATGTTGGCTGCGGTGCGCGTTGTATGGTGAGCTTCTCGCGCGCTGGAATGCCGTCGCAAAATCCTTTCTTTGAACAAAGATTAGGAACACTTCAGGAGAAACATGGTGATGAAAACTGGCAAATCTCAAGCTGAAAAGGGCAAGTCTGGCTCACATTTGATTCATGCACTGACCACATTTCGCATAGCAAACACCCAAGGGTGCGAAGGCATTGTGGCCGCAAGTGAGCAGTGCAACAATTTTTAGAGATAAAAAATTTGGCAGCACACCGATCATGATCCGACCATCGCCAGCTTGGCAATACACCTGGTATATATAAATAGTCCATTTTATTTCAGTCAATACCGTGCCCATCGAATTTTCCATTACCAGAACAATGAGCGCAATCCAGTTTTCCTTCAAACCAACGAAAAGTATCGTTTTCCGCTCCTCTTAAAAACCTCCCAAATACATCGATAAGTCACCAGGTGAATGACATAGTATGAGTGGGTGAGAATTTGGCAAGCACATGAGCTGCCTTATCAGATGCATTGCCGTTTGAATGTATTGATATCAAATAAATGGATAGAAAAAGCTGTGGTGTGTAGACTGGAGACCCGAAGCAGGGAACAGATATTGATAACGTAATAGACAGAAGGAAATCGGAGAACGTTGCGACGTAAAATGTTGTTAGAGAAATTGAAGTCGAATAGAATGATTTAAAGGAGTGCTTTGAAGCTAGACGTGCCCTTTGTTATATTTTCTAGCACTCTAGTAGCTCTCTCACCACAGCACTATTGGCCAGAACGGCCTGAAAAGTGACATATCACTTAACTTCCAAAGTAGATACGCAAAACTTCGGTTTCTGAGGTGATTTTCGACGTAGCAACTAATTCTGGCAACTTTTTGGTACCTGATGTAATTTGGTGCAATGTTGTTATTGTTAATATGTCATGTACAAGCGTCATTTCACAACTATGCAGGATTACTTCTCGTACATTTACAAACACGAGTTAGACGGAACTACAATTGGAGAGTTTGTAATCATGTTAGGCATTCGGCAACATGAAACATATATTCGGCATTATCTACCGAACAACGTCAAACCAAAGATTCAAAGCGGTCGATACAACTGATCTGTTCATCACCCTACTCTCCCCCCCAACAAAAAAGAAGAAGTGTGGAGCAACTTGGAGCAACTTGGAACATTTGGGAGCAGACTCTGGAAAAACGAGCGCTGGAACGTCTGGAGGAGCTTGGAGTAAAATTGAACTGTTTATGCTTGTATTATGGTTGCATATATGATGTAGATGTTCGAAACTTAAAAATTACGCGGCATTGCATGGGATAGGCTTGCATTGCAGTTTTAAGTTAATTTTAAATTATTGTGTAGCATATAACTACCGTCTTACCATCAGTAAGAAACAGGAACACTTCCAAAATAAAACACAACAAATTTGAGGCAATCACAAGGTGCTTCGTAAAAGTATCACAAGGTGCTTCGCCACTTTTGTGCTACTCCAAGCTGTCCCTGCTCTCGGCCGGAATAAGTTGGAGTAGATTGGAGCGACTACGATCTGATCCGAAAACGCACGGGAACACATCAGCTACTCCAAGTTGCTCAGAGCAGCTTGGAACAGGATCAGGAACAGATCCAAAATTTTCGACAAAAGTATGAAGTCGGTTTCCATGGTGACACATATTGCAACTAGCATCTTCTTCTTTCGGCAAAAACAAGCGAAGTCCTTTCGTCCCACAGTTGCCAAATGGTAACGATGAGGCACATTTTTTTGGGGGAGGGGGAGCAAAAGTAAAATTTAGGCTTGGCGTAGGTGCGGCTAACTCCTCCCTGCCCCTACGCAGTGAAGAGCCATTTTGAGTTTCGCTAAAAATATATCAACTAGCCTCGGTCTCCCCTATCATTATAAAATCATTACTTCGAAAATAAAACTGAAATTACCAATAACTGTGGTTAGGGTTATATGCTAAGGACACCTGAATGTTGGAATCATGATAACAATAGTTATTGGACAAAGATTAACAAACCTAAGGAAGGCTTGGTATGCCCTAACTATAAAAAAAATGTCGACTAAAATAGATGGCGCGGTTCAGAACATCAATCTCGTTCAAACTAGCCTTTTTTCCTGTTAGCGCAGAAATCCGCAGCAGCATACGATGGAGACTTATAGCCAAGATATATCTCTACTCTGTAGCATACGAATCAGTGTTTGGGTCGGTGAACATTAAAAAAAAATTCATAATATGTTCATTGATATATATCATCCGCATTGTGTATTTCTTTCCAGCACTCGATTATCTGCAGAAAGTTGTTAGTTTGGTGCAATTGTTCAGTTGCACCCACAAACTACTCCTCATTATCTGAACAATTCAATCATATAAAAAAATACTGGTTTCGAACCTTGGAAGAAGAATGAGAATACTTATAACCTGAGAATGGAATTGCGCGTTTGCAACGACACAGATAAGCACGCCATAATGGTATTACTTAGTGCATTACTTATGGACACGAGTGCTGGTATATCGAATATACAGCACTGTTTTCGGCCGCTGGGAACATTTCGCAGACGATCTACGGTAAAACTGTCAAGTTATGGCATACTTCGAACTTCGAGTGTCACTTTTTAAGCCATTCTGGCCCATTGTACACAGTCGCGAAATAGTCATGCCGAAAGTATCGCAGCCCTCCACAGGGGCAGGCCACGCGGGAGCGAAATGGCACGGGCGGCCTTTTGCCTCGCTATATCTGATATCTGAGCATGCAAAACATGTTAAATGTCATGAGATTGACGTATCGAATATGCATATCTGGTAACAATTCACGTATAAGTCTTTGCTCAATCATGTGATGGATCTGCCCAATTTAGGCTGGTTAAATAGTTCAGCATGGACGCGAGTGCATTTAATGGAGCAGAATTAATGAGGACGTCTCAACAACACGATCAGATATTTTGTAGCGTATGTTCCGAGTAATAGTAGCAATACATCTGGACTTAATGTACGGTCACATTTCAAGTCATTTTTATCCCAACAATGTCACAAGGCCAAATCTACGTTTTTTTCTCCCTGGAGGCAGGACACAGCGTGCCAGAGATTATCTGCTTCCTCCCGCCACCATGGTACTTGAGTTAATGTCGTAGGCGCATCGTAAGGCCTATAGACTATTGACAACAGCCTTAAAGTTAATCCGCACAAACATGAATGTGACCATTGGAATGTGAAACGGCCCATTTAGCAGTAAAACAGGGCCTTATAAGTTCACCATCGTAGTGCATGACAATAATTAATATCGTTCAAAGCCATCACGTTGTTCCAAACGCTACGTGTGTCCTCTTCGAACAAGGTTCATGGAAACGGTGACATTACAAAGTGTGCATAGGCACACTTCTTGTCCCATTGGCATTGGCATGTCCTACGGCCTACAGTAGACAACATATGACACCTGAACTGTCCGCAGCCGGCTACATCTGACACCTGAACTGCCCATAGCAGGCTGCATTTAGCCCCTGAACCGCCCATAGCAGGCTGCATTTAGCCCCTGAACCGCCCATAGCAAGCTGCATTTAGCCCCCGAACTGCCCATAGCAGGCTGCATCTGGCGCCGGAACTGCCTGTAGCAGGCTGCATCTGGCACCTGAACTACAGATGCATATCCATAGGTTAGCTTGACAAAGGAATAGTAATCGAGAGTGACATCAAAATTGGTTAAGTGCGCAGATACTTGTCATGGGTGCTACACAGTAACTAAAAGCTGACGTAGAGTTGCACACAAGCACAAGTAACTGGAGACAATTTCCGGCGTCCACATGAACTGTACAACTGGTTATCACTAAAATGGCCATTCCATTGAAAGTGTTGGACTTATTTTGTTAAGTGAGCCACGTATTCGACCAATTGGATTGGGCATGTCCATAATCACACGCTTTCATGCATCTGCTAGTGTTCGTGATCCAACGACAGCCTAGTACAGGCACAATGAACATTCAGTGGAAAGGAATGTACGTTTTTGTCCATGCTTCCTTCTCCAGCTCCTCGTCTTACTCAAGGTAGCCATTGATGTTCGTCAGTGGCGAGGCTTTCCCACTGAGAAACCGTCCCGGTTGTCCAAGGCGTGGGAAGATAAATGAAGTAATTGGTAACCGAAGTGTGACAGGCCAAGTGGTCAAATGTTTGACGGCGAATTTGTGGGGCCTGTGGCCATTGGTCGACACGGTTGGTGAGGAGTTGAAGACAAATGACGTCGCTCAACTGTCGCATCTTCACTTCGGGTCTCCCACTTTGGCGACAGCCATCTATGCACATTCATTCGGTGGTAAAGTGACGAACAGAGTTGTTCGTTGCAAGAATAGCTAGACGGTCCACCCCACGCATTACAGTCATGAAGTATGCTCATGTCCACTCAAAGACGTCGTTGCACATGTTCGCTGGATGTACATGACATCGTTGTCGCTAACCTGGATAAAAATGAGAACTTAGCAAACAGAGGTAGAAGCTGGCTGGGACCTCACCTAAGCACCTCGGTGGTGGAAGCACCACAGAGGTGCTGAGGTCCGCATGCACGCTGGACAGCAGGCAGTTTCTGTCATGGAATATCGAATGGAGGTCAACGCAGCGCCGAGCCTGGAGGGCGGTTGCGAAGAAACGTGACATAAAGGGACACCCTCCTCTCCACCATAACTCGAAATTTGTATTTCTACTGAAACCATTTTGCGAATTCCAAAGGAGCAGTTCTTTTCGGGAGAGAAGCGCCCCCCCTCCCCCAGGTATATCTGGAAGCGACCGTGGATGCACGAACAACATAGCATAAGTGATATGAACAATTTAAAGTCATCCGAGTTTCGATGGTCAAACAGATTCATAAGGCGTACAATCGCTGTGTGCACTGTGTTTGATTATTCCTCTTTCGAACTCCTGATCGGATTAATGGCATGACGGGCAGACATGTTGCCCTCAGCCCCCAGAGATTACATCCACATGCGTCCCATTCGAACAAACACTGGCAAACTGAGCGAATCGGCTGCCTCCCTATTTGGTCGGAGCGCGGGATGTCTGACAAAAGCACGCAAACAAAGTTAGAAACCCAATTTCCGTTAGCAGCAGCCTGGCTGCTGTCAATGTTATCAGCCCGGCAGCCAATTGGATGCTCGCTTCGGTAGGTGGAAATGGTTAAGGTACAAGTCTGGGTTCTCTTCGAATTGTGTCCATAGCGACAAGCTGACATTTAATCACATATCTTAGTACGAGCCCGCCTTGTCATTGAGCACACATATCCTATTTTTTACTTCATGATTCGAAGACAGAATACTGATACTTGTCCTTCCAGAAAGGTAGTGTGTAAAGATGCCTTGGTAGTTTATGAGGACCAGCATGACCGCCATCAACCATCATCTACAGCTGAACTACATATTGACAAATAATCGATTCGCGTTTCGGCGATAACAGCTCACGCCTCACATTCGGGGTCACAGTCAGTTGAATTCCGAACAGCACGTTTCTTACTTCTCTCTCTCTCAATTCATGGCAAAGGAAGTCGATGTATGCCACACCACTCCTCGCTCCTTCTTTTCTTCCTAAACAGATCTCGCCACCATATATGAGTAAACATACTTCCCGAAGACCTCGCAGACAAATATTAAAGCATTTAGCGTCGTAGCGGGTTCCAGGAATGACTGTGCTGACTGTGAGACGTTGATAGGAAACTTGATATCATAAAATCCTACTCAAGCCTAACCTAAACATTATTGCTACCATAATTTTATCTCGTGAAGTATTAGTGGACAAAGAAAACGGTCTAGTGAAAAACGAAGAGAGTTGATGCACAAAAAAAAACAGGGAAAATGTTTTAATAGGCTGTTTAGCGCCTTGGCGAGGAACATTTCATTCCAGCAATATTATGCCATGATCTTCACTCGATGATTACAAAGTTGAAACGAAAAGTTCCTTTGCTTGTGATGTATATTCTGGTGCAACTCGAAAGGTTGCACCGACAATATATATTCGGGTGCAACCCGACAATTCAGTCGTACAAAGAGGTCCGCTGACAGATGATTATACGGTACTAATGTTTAATACAACGAAGAATGGCTCTTAGATGTTCCTTTTTAGACATTCAGTCGTACAAAGAGGTCCGCTGACAGATGATTATACGGTAACTAACGCAGCACGAACAAATGTCAAAAAGCACGAACAAATGTAAAAAGCCACTGGCGGCTGAGTATCTTACAGATATTTCACATCCATTAATTTTCCTCATACAGGCATCAATATCCATAAATATCTCACAGGCCCACCGAAAATCTCACCTTGTTCCAGAACACCAGAGCCTCGAACGGCACTTGATGTGCACCATCAACAGGGCCGACGCTCCTGGACGCCATGTATTCCCGTACTGCTGTTGTTGTCATAGTGGGAATAATTAGCAAGCGGATTGGCTAATACTAACGGTACTAGCGAACCATGGTAGTACTGAGAAAGTGAACTATGCTAATCCGACATTAATTTTCCTGCGTCCGGTGTAACTGGGGCGGCAATATTGTTTTTCTTCAAATTGCGAGGGAACGGAACCGAGTTGGCCAAAAATATACATGTCACTTGAAATAGAGCAACGTCCTCTATTGTTCCATGTGTTCAGCCCAAACACGACTGCTCAACTGCGACAGTCCCTTCCGATTCATAAGGCAGCATACAAACCTATGCTGAGATATGCATATATATATATATATATATATATATATATATATATATATATATATACATAGGTGATGATGGCAAGTTCCGTCACCACATCACTCATGGGTCGCTCTATCATTCAATCTCATGCAGTTATTTCAGCACGTTGAATGTGATCTACCTGTGCGATGTTTTGCAACAACCGTTCAGAAAATCAATGAGCCTAATCATTGTAACACCCACTGGCACTGATAACATTACGGTCCCCCACCCTAAAAGCTTTCGCCTGATCTAGAGAAAGTGAACACACTGTCAACTCAGTGAGGGTCACTGAAGTATTTATGGAACCTACTGACAAACGCGCTCCCGGCACGCTCCATGCGTTGATCACAAAACGAAAACAGGCATCTGTCCGTGAAGCTGCCGCCTCTGCTGTGGTCAGCCCACATCCACCTCCATGACCTGGTCAGCCCCATCCACCTCCATGCCGTGGTAAGCCCCATCCACCTCCACGGCCTAGTCAGCCACATCCACCTCCATACAGTGGTCAACTCCATCCACCTCCATACCGTGGTAAGCCCCATCCACCTCCATGCCGTGGTAAGCCTCATCCACCTCCATGCCGTGGTAAGCCCCATCCTCTTCTACGCCATGGTTAGCCACATCCACCTCCATTCCGTGGTCAACCTTATCTACCTGCATGCAAGCTGGAGCTCACCAAACGGACTTTTCCATAAAGAGCCAGCTGACATGCAATATTCTGCAGCGGGCCACGGTAGCATGCTGTTCGCATAGATGTGCATACCCAGTTCCACAGGTCAGGCAGAGTAGATACCCGACCTGCCTTAAAAGCTTACATTACCTACAAACTACATGACATGACCGCTTTGGAGTCAATTCATTACATGCAATGTTATATATATGCAATATGACCAATCTGCCGACCGTACACCATAGTTCAGTGACATGTGATCTGATAAATGATGTTGATTTCATTGATAGTGATGTTGTTTACAATCATATAAGGAAAATAAAGCCAAACAAGGCAGCAGGACCTGATGAAATTTATGCTAGGGTGTTGCGGGAAACTGAAAAGGAACTGGCATTTGCACTTAGTATACTATTGTGTAGATCAGTTTCACAAAATGAAATTCCAACCAATTGAAAAAGGGCAAATGTAGTTCCTATTTTCAAGAAAGGAGAAAGAGGGAAAGTTGAAAACCATAGGCCAGTAAGTCTCACATCCTATCAAGGTATCAAGGTACTCGAATCAACTATCAAGGATAGAATAGTTAGTTATCTGGAAGGTAGCAGATTGATTCAAGATACTCAACATGGGTTCAGAAAAGAACGATCATGTCTCACAAATCTCTTGGACTTTTTGAACTTCGCCACATAAAAATTTTATCAGGGAAATCAGGTTGATGTAGCATATCTTGACTTTAGTAAGGCTTTTGACAATGTACCCCATAAACGGTTAATGATACAGCTTCAGTCCCATGGTATTGCAGGTAGTATCTTAAAATGGATAGAGTAGTGGCTTTCAGATAGACAACAAAGAATGATGCTAAATGGTACAAAGTCATCATGGCAAAATGTTCTTAGTGGAGTCCCCCAGGGGTCAGTACTGGGGCCACTACTGTTCATCATATTTGTAAATAACATTGAAAGTGGCCTAAGCAGTAAAGTTTTGAAGTTTGCGGATGATTTGAAGGTCTTTAGGGCAATAACAGGTCAAGATGAGCATATCTCGCTGCAAAAAGACTTAGACGAACTTGTGAAGTGGTCCGAAGAATGGCAAATGAAATTTAATTTTGATAAGTGCAAAATCATGCATGTAGGTAAGCAGCATATGAAGGCTCCATACTTGATGGGTGGCCAAGTGCTATCAGTGACTCAACAGGAGAAGGATTTAGGTGTTATTCTAAATACAAAATTGTGGGCATCAGAACAGACCAAGGAAGCCAGGAAGAAGGCACTGAGAATGCTCGGGGCAATAAATAGGAATGTATCATACAGAAGTGAGGAAGTCATCAGGAAGCTTTACTGTGCATATGTCAGGCCACATTTGGAATACTGCATCCAAGCTTGGTCTCCTAACTATGAAAAAGATTGTTAGCTTTTAGAGAGATTACAAAAGAGGGCTACAAAAATGGTTTATGGCATAAGCAACCTGGCATATGAGGAAGGATGGAAGAAATTGAATATGTTTTCCCTTAGATATAGAAGGCTGAGAGGAGATCTCATCGAGGTCTTTAAATTTGTGCATGGTCTGGAGAGGGGATATCTTAGGGAAATGTTTGAATTGAAGAGAAATGATGCAATTAGAGGTCATAAATTCAAAATTAAAGTTAACCACAGCAGAACAAGGTTAAGGCAGACTTTCTTCACCAACAGGGTAGTAGAACACTGGAACCAGCTGCCAGAAAACATTGTCAATAGCAGCACACTGAACATCTTTAAAAACAGCATAGACAATCATTATAAGAATAGAGGGCTTGCTTTTCAGTATTACAGGGAGGGCTGACTGACAGATTTGGTGGGCGACTGGTTTAGTGTACAGAGTGCAACCAAGAAGGGCCCTTGTGGCTCATAGTTGCACTAATCTGTTATGTCTTTATGTCTTTATGTCTATACAGCTACGGCACTGCATAGAAGGAAGCAACTCTAAAGAGGTCATGTCATGCTCACTTGAAGCTAGTCATACAGTGGCATGCACCCATTTGAATGGCACATGATTAGTGGCAACGACGGTGTTCGCACCAAGATTCGACAACATGGCGAAGTGTCCAGCACGTTAAATGAGTTGTCAGTGCACTGCTTACTCCGAGTAATCCGCCATCCAATCACAATCTGCGAGCGTGACTGTGCAGTAGACCGTTACAAAAAAATCGAGGGCGCAATTTTCATGCTCCTCAAGGTTGCCCCGATTACCCATCATGAAAGACGTCTGGAGACCAAATTTAAACTCTCTGGCTCTTACCCAGACTTGGCAACTTTTTGAACGTTTTGGACGGATCGAAAACACTAAATCGCCATTAGCATACTATTGGTAGTTTTCTTATCACCGTAAAAAATGTGAAGCACGCTTCTGAAAGGAACTAAGTGCATTACCGGCCAGGGATATATTCAAACACAAATACAAACACACCTATCCTGATTCTTGTACAGCAGTCAGTGTAACCTTGAACAGTCGGTACCGTATAAATCATACACATTACACAGGTGTCTCCAAGGCCTGAGACCATCTCAGCGCCACCGCCAAGCTAGCGCGACCTTTCCTCTCGTACACTTCCTGATGTTGATCTAAGACGGCGTCGGCTTCTCCTTCCTGTGTTTGTACACCACGCGAAGCAGGTACTGCTTCTGATCCTCATCTCGCGTGATCGTGGAGTTGTATCGCTGGATCAATGCTATTCCGCGCTCCGCGCAGTCGTTGGTAACTCTCAACATCTGGGCTCGCTGATTCAGACGCAGATAGCCTGGGTCTTCTGACCATGTCGCTGGGGCCTTCGACCTGAAGATTTCAGCCACCGCCTTCCGACGGTCGCCAGAGCGTGGAACAGATGGGTCGTCTTCTCGGTGACGTAGTCCTCCAGAGGTAGCGCTGGGTCGAAGATCTTGCTGTCCAGGCGCTTCAGCTCTTTTGGGCTGCTTGATGGCCGCTTCAGGTTGTCGACGATTTTCTGTTTCTGCTGGTGGCTCACTCTGTCGTCGAACAGGGCAAGGCCGATGAGCTCCTCGCTCAGTAACCACAGATGGTGCTTCATCGCCTTCACTCCAGCGGTGGCAACGTTGCTGTTCGGGAAGGTAGTTCTGGAACTGCTTGAACAGTAGGTTCTCTGGACCGGTGGACTTGCCCATTTCAGAGGAGAAGACGCTGGACACCACTACTTCAAGCACATGATGTCGACAGGCAATCCACAGTAGAGGCCGGTTTATAGCGTTTTCCATGATGACGCAGGCTCCCTGGTCAACACAGTGTTTGAAGAAGTTGTGTCGAAAACCAGTCCTGTCAGCTGATCGCGAAGGCCCCATTCATCCAGCGTCTGGAGACAAACGTCAGCTTGTGCCTTTCCAGTTCCATGTGGAATGCCGGGCACGCAAAGTTCCTGCTCGCCGTTGGTGACGATTGTGGCCACTCTGTCGACCTTCTCTCGGCCATCGATGATGGTGGGCAGAAGTTTTCCATCCCAGTGGAGACAGACTGGCCCGTCCACCTTGAACTCAGCACGATCGCTCTCAGCGAGAGCCTGGCGAGAAGTCTTCCTCTTCCGCCAGATGGTCACGTGGGACACTGGGATCACGTTCTGGTCTTGTCCCATGGTTTTAACAGTGGCACCAGCGACGATCGCTGCACTTCGGCTGCTGATGTTGGAACGGTCTAGTGAGCTAGCAACTTCAGGTGAGATGGTAGCCAACATCTTAGTGCGCTTTGGCTTTGGTCTAGTGCGCTTTGGTGATTTGTCCTCGTCGTCAGAATCCGAAGGGTCGCCTTCGGACGAGGAATTACTCATGATGACTTCGGATGACACATGTTCAGCTTCAGCTGTAGCTTGCTTCAGCGCACGTTGTCTGCAGTTGTCTTCAGCAGCTACCCGCTGACTCTTATGTGCCTCACGCATGGCAAGGGTCCTGTCAACAGGTCCGAAGCTGGAACTTGATAGGTCCTCTCTTTGCGCGCGGAGGAATTCTCTGTCCTCTTGATCAGGCATTACAGTCATGGCGTCTGCCTTAGCGATGTCAAAAATGTCATCCAGGTCGCTCTCGAACATGGCGGCAGTGGTTTTCTTCTGTTCACATTTTGACGTCATCGCCTTTCTGAGGCCAGCGTATTCCTTACGCAATTTCTTCAGCTTTCTTTCTGCGTTGTCGATCCGTTGGGCGGGAACTCTAGCTTTCTCCCAATATTCTAGAACTGCAGGAATCGTCATCTTGATAGCCTGTGCCACTGTCTGCTTTTCTGTTTGGTGATGAAACAGGAACTTCTGTAACACTTGGCGCTTGGATGGCAGACGGGCTGTCGTGATATCCTTCTTTGGCTGTCCAATAAGCCACGCCTTGGTCGCCCTTCGCGTATTCGCCTTGCACTTAGGCATCGCTACGTTGCAGTTAATGCGGGTAGGCCAGAAGAGACTAAAGATTGCTGAGTCGTGACTAGAAGTTGGAGAGTGCAACGCGAGTTGACGAAAGGAAGGCGGCAGGACTTTGGCCCTGAGGAAGACACAAAAGCAACACGTCAATGTCAAGTCAAATAAACCCGACCGAACAAGTGTATATCTTCGTACGGACACTGGCTCACGAAGGTCCCATTACCAGCACATTATGAATTCGCATGAAAAATTTGCAACAAGTTGCCAACAGTGTGAGCATCGCTGAAATTGGCTTTGTGCTCTGATAAGTTTTTTAATGCATATAATAGGGGCAGCCTTGAGGAGCATAACATTTTCCACTTTTTTATTTTAAATCCGTCGATTTTGTAACGGTCTACCGTGCAGTAATGGTGCGTAACTTGAGAGCATGTAACAGTCAGGTTAGAATATCACCATGGGTGCGATTTATTTACATTTCAGGCTCTCTCCAAATGCTTAGAAAACATAACAGGGTACCATGTGGGCAGGCCCCCTGGGTGATTTTGTTTCCTAGCCCAATCCAATTATTTGCAATCCTCCAAAGTGACAACCCTGGTAATCGTCTTTAAAACAAAAAGTTATGTTCGGACTAGTTTTCAGGGATCTCTCGTAGAATCACGGTCACCCGATTTCACGCGGGGTGTCTTCATATCCATGTTTTGCTCTCCCGCGAATATAATTCAGCAGGCAACTGAAATTGCATACAACTCAGTTGTTAAATTTCAGCAAACGTCGCGGCGGAGGTATGCTCAGATATAAATGACACCAATTGCAACGTGCGACCTTAAATACCCACCATGTCAGGTCAAATAAAACCAATTATTGAGCCTTCAGCATTTCTGTTGCTTGAGCTCGTCCCATGAGATTACGCATCGGACGACTTCAGTATGTTCGCTGGTACCCATACTTGGAGATCTAATGTGGGGCTTAGGTTACCAACGATCTTATGCAAATGTATACCATTCATGAATTTACGACCTCCCTGGGATCTCATCCGGATGGTCCTGGCGCCCAGCCAAGTGTCCGATGTGCTCGTGCTCTGAACGGAGAAGACTGCGTTTTCGCGTACGTATAATTTAGCCATATCTCTCTTCCTACCACGGCCAGAGGAAGTTCCATACATTTTGATGGGGTGCATGCTCTGGAGGGCCGGCATTTTCTCCCTAGAAGGGCATCTTTTCTGCGCTGAGGGGCGCCATCTGGATTTTTGACATCCCGAAAATTATCCTCTCCAGAAATTATCTTTCCATTTCCTCATTTGGAGATCAAACGGTGCCATTTGACAATGAGCGCCTCTGACATAAAGTACTCAAGATTCACTGAAAACTACAAACTTCGATTATGATATCACACATTTGAAGATAAATATCGCATCCCTATTCGATTATCCACAAATTTTCTTCTGCACATCCAGGAATACAAAGAACAGATCCAACCCAACCCAGCCCAAACAAAATCCGCCCAAGAAAGCCCAGGTGAGGTGCACTTTCATCAGCTTCTACAGGTTACTCACGGCAACGCGATAGTTTGGGTATAGGAAAGGCCGCCGACCTGCTCCAGATGTGTACCACTGCACTCGTCAAAACTTACTGTTTGGTGTGCTGTAAGCATTCAATGCATTATTAGCCCGTTCTTTTTCAAACGCCAATAAGGTCCACGCAGCTCGTTGCATTGTCGCGCTAAAGCGGCTCTGGCGAGCGCTGCAGAGGTGACCGGGTTCCCTACATATGCATGGCCTCAGTAAGACGGTGCGACGCCCACGCTTCGGCTGCGACGCTGCAGTGGCCCCAGCAGCACTTTAAAGGTCGTGTCAGCTCCAGGAAGCCTGAAATGGAGTGGCTTATGCACTCACCTGATTTAGCACTACCAGACTTCTTCCTATGGGGATATCTGAAACACATTCTATACCGGGAGAAACCAAGCACCCTGGATAACTTGAAGAAAAACATCTGCGTTGCTGTCGGGCAGATCCTGGCCGACATGCACACCAGAGTGGCACAGGTAACTCTGAGGCGCAACGAGCCTCGAATCACTCGAAAGGTCACTCAAGCACCTTCTGTACATTTGATACAGCACTTGTGAGGTGACGTTTCACTATGTTGGGAAATGTTAAATGCACTTCCCGCTGGGTCAGTAATATATATATATATATATATATATATATATATATATATATATATATATATATATATATATATATATATATATATATATATATATATATATATATATATATATATATGAATATATATATGTATATATAACTCGCTCCCTCATCTACCCGAAGAAAACTTCCTCGATGGCTCGAAGGCTCGAAGGCCAGCATATTTCCCTCGTCGTCACAGGAAACACATGCATCACATGAAAACAAGCTTCACGAAAAGGTGACTAACCTTTCAGCTGATTCCCAGTCGCCTCACTGGAAGACCAAGACTGGTCACGATGGAATACTTTCACGATTACATGATGACAGAAATGGCACTAATCACGTGCAAATGTATAGCCACCAAGAGCGAACAACTGCACACCCAACCGTAACAATGGTCTCGACTCGTTTGACTTACTGGGTCACGTTTGGGTCACGACATGACCATTAATCCTGTTCAAGGTCATTATGCAAGCTTCTCCAGCCCAGACTTGTTTACAAAGCGGGGACAAAGGTCAGGGGTGAGGCTATTTGTCTGGTGGCGGCACCTTTAATCGTGTCGCCATTGACGGATGACCCTAATTACACCTTAAGTTGACTTTAAGTTAACGAAGCGATGCAGTTGGTCGCAAATGCCCCATTTTCTAAACAAACTATAGTACATACGTCCCGGAAATGGGAATGAAATGCCACACGAGGAATTTACAGACTTGATTGTTCTCGCATTAGTGTAACTCATCATGAAACACAAATATTTATAAACATCAAGCACCAAAGCAATATCACGGAACACAAACAGAATGAACGCTCAGTTGAGCGCAATTTAGCTCAGGCGTCCCGCTATGTCCATAAAAATGTACCACTACGCCTATGGCGTTGCATGGAAATACTCGACATAAAAACCATCTCACATCTTCCCCTCCGCACATAATCCCATCTATCCAAAGCCCAGCTTAACGCCATTGGTGTGCACACTTATGTATGTGTGCATGGGCGTTTGTTTCTGAAAATTATTTGGGACGTTGTAAACGAGGGCAATGGGCGGTCCCCAATGGATTGGGGCCATTCACCATAGGGTTAAATGTTGGATGTTGAAACCATGGGGGGGGGGGGGTGGAGGACAACATCAACGCTTGTGGGGGGGGGGCGGGCACTTGCCCCCTCAGAAGTAAATATAAACAAGCCTGTGTGTGCATATGTGTGTGTGTATACTCTTTTTCTGTCCCTATGGCCCCCTATGAATCAAATCCTTGAAGGATCTGAATTCACTTTTGACGTTGCTGAGCTCTCCAAGCAATATGTTTAAAGCTCCGGACAGCTTGCTATGGGCGAACGAAAACCGGACGTCAATCGTATGAGTTTTATGTCCAGCAAAATATGATTAATTTTAATATCATGTGTCAACAAACGTTATCGTACTGCACGAAGACCGCCAAACTTCACAACAAAAGTAAGGAACCTCAATCACTCAATGGTCTCAATGTTCCGCAAGGGAGCCTATATATGAAACGTCTGCCTTGTATGTAGCATACATGTGCCTTCGTCGGCGCGTACAGCGCAAAACATAATCCCGAAGATCAATGAGTATGACAGAAAAGGACATGGATAGTCTATATCATTGGTGTCTTTAAAAAAAACTTGGAAGGGGAAAACGATAAGATATTGCCGTGAAACTCGGTAGGACTCCCATGAGTGTCAAATGCAAGAGAAAGATTGACTGTTGCAAGCATAAATTCGTTCATAATTGGTACTATTTTGTGATTGTTGGTGACTTAGTGTGTGAGTATGCACGCTAATAAAATGAAGATCAGCTATGTTCTATGACGTCGACCAACGCCCTTCAGCTGCCGAAGGGCGTTGGTCGACGAATCAAACCTGGCGTTGACCGATGAACGAATGGAACCAAACCTGGCGTTAACCAGGTTTTGTTCCATTAACCTGTCATGAACTTAACCTGACCTGGCCTCGGTTACCGAGCATGACTTTGGAACTATATAACATAACAATACACATCAGATAAGTCGCTAGTGTTGCCAAGAACACTTCGCTTTTGCCAATATACCGGAAGCGCATGATCATAGATAATTGTTGCCTGGTGCCCGAATTTTTCATTTTAACAGCCCGCAACTCGAAAAAAAAATAGGCCTATTTCCATTTTTATTGCTTTAAGCAACGCGCAGGTCATTTCTAAGCAGGTACGCAAACAATGCGTATATCTGTCGGTAAAAGCTGGAGTTATGTACGAAAAACCGAAGGGATGGGCGGGTTTCGGCTTCCTCCAGGGCGCGTGTTAAGTCGGCTGTGTGGGATGTTAAGTAAGGTGTCTTTTCGTTTAGACTTATTAACCAGGTATTTTTACTACATCATCCAGGTAATTTAGGTATGAATCGACCAGGTAAGCTTCATGGGCGGATTGTTGTACATATAATTGCAAAACATCGGAATATAAATTGCAACACAAACTAAAAAAATGGCTTTCCATCAAACAGAGCTAAGCCTTGCAACAAAAGTATAATCTGGCCAGATAAGTACCAACGTTGCAACAACAGTACCAGTGTCATGCAATTGGAAATATTATAATGCACATAAGGCTGGGTGGACAGACAAAATCCATGTCAGACTAACACGGACGAAAACGGCAACTTCCACCGATTTGTTTCCAATTATCAATGTAAAAAAGAGTTGATATATTTGACAAGATTAAAATTTGACCAGATAAGTGCTAATGCCACTGCCACAAACACGTTACCACGTTATAGGCAATATTTCAATGGATATGGAACTGAGCGGATATTGAGAGAACTCCTTATCCAGTTAACAAGAGAAGGTAAAAAACAAATACTTTTACTTGATGCCCTATAGGGACATGCATGCTGAAATGCCGACAAATTGTCTTCATGAGCCGTACCATAGCGCTTTTTACGCTTAGTAGGTGCCATTCAAGAACACGAATACCGTCCAATAGAAGAAACTTCGTCTGTCCATTTTATGATCTTTCGGACTTCATGTGGCACTCGTGTATGTTTAAATTTGTGGGTAACCGTACGTCAATATCAAGGCGACCAGTAAATCGTAAGGAATGTCCATTGGGCCATCATTTCACCGTTGTTACGTCATCGGCATTCACCGGTAGGCGTATTTACCCATTAACTTGGCTTCCACCTGTAACTTTCGTTATGCACCACATCGAGAGCTACAGCTAATAACCTCATGCAGTTCTATCGTTCAAACTTAGAAAAAGCCATCCACGTGATCCGGTATCTCTTGCTGGTGACCTTGCAAGTCGGCCAGAACCAAGCACCGTTTGGGTGCTGTCGGCCAGCCGGCTACCGCGCCAGAGCATCAGCTACCGCGCCAGAGCATCAGCTACCGCGCCAGAGCATCAGCTACCGCGCCAGAGCATCAGCTACCGCGCCAGAGCATCAGCCGCCTCCCCAGGATATGTACTGTGACATGCCCGTCCACAGGAACTCACCAAGCATGCTTCGAGTAGAGCAAAATAATGGTACTCTGAAAAAGTCAATAGGTTGTGCCGACATTGGAGACTGGCCGACCTATGGAGGCTGAAGGGATAATGCCCCTGATCAGTATGTTGCAAACGGCTGTTTATGCAAGCCACATACAACACGAACTGTGTTCGGATCACGTTGACAGTGTGACCGTCAACACCGCCAAGGCGGCCTTTTGTCAGTCAGAGATCGAAATGTGATGTCATGCTTAACAATATAACGATCGCCTAAAACCTGCTCCCCTCTGATTGCCCAATGCTGTGTTGATGGCAACCCTTTTACAGAGGTGAACCTGGCAAAATAGCCTTACGAAACTGCTTCGATCCACATCATAATTTTGTTATCAACAAAACTACTATTTGGTTGAATATCAAACAGAGCGAAGGAACTGCATTTCGAGGAACTTCTCCACCATGCCCGCTGCGACATGCACTTTTCATGGATATATATTTGATCCTGAGCCAGACAGTTATTTGGGGTAAAATCACCCAATCTGACGGTTGGATGGGATGCATCCCCCCACCAACCCACCACACCAGCCCTGTCCCAGTGGTGGAGCCTGTGGGTGGTAGGTATGCACTTCGGTGGTGTTTACATGGCTGCATCGGTTCCCGCCACAATGTGATGGTGGCGGCTGTAGACTCAACGATGCTACAATAAAGATTCACGACGACTCGTATTGTTCCCCATGCTTCGACTTTTTTGACCACTCCATTTGCACTGGTCACGACGAGCAAATTCTAGCTCTGCCTCTCTCGTCTTTCCTGCAAATTAAAAATTATCGGCGACATCATAAAGTGAGGGATCTTCCACCATGGAACAGCAGAGTAAACAGCCAAGCCAGGAAGTGGTCTGGGACACCCGGGATAACCTTGTGCCGAAATATACAGCAGGTTGATTATAGCGGCCGAGCGGCATCACCTGCATGGCCAGTATCCAGCACGCCATCGCCCGCCGACACAATTCCATTTCGCGTGCCGCGACAAGTCGTGTGCGGCTCTCAAGCTGCATCATGCCTGAGCTGCGTACACGGCATTACTCAGAGGCCGGGCTGTTGCTGGGTAATGATGACCAACTATGCGGAGAAATGTCACGACAGGCGACACCAGTGGCGGCGGGGGTGGGAGGAGGGCGGACTGGCACAACAGGGCATTTACTCCCACCATTGTCAGATATAAGGGAGCATGCTTTTGCCCCCCCCCCCCACATCCCTACAAAAGAAATGCTCGACGTGCCCTCGTTGTAGTTGTCCCTCAGAACGTTTTTATTGCTATAATCCCTGTTTCCACATCATGAAGACGCTGCTAGTTTATTTCGCAAGGCAACTGTTCGTTGTTTACAGCCATTTGCTATACAAGCAAAATGCAAAATAGCATGGTGCGGCAGCAGTGCGTCACTGGCATTGTTGCAATTCCGTCCTGCTTTTGCTCACAAGCTTGATTATTCAGTGTCTTGTTTTAGGATACCGCTGCCGTTGCTGTTGCTGATGTTGTGTGGTACGTATAACCAGCTAATCAGGAGCAAGTTTCATCCGTGCACGTGTTCAGGTGTGGGTAATTTCATACGCTGATTGGCCCATATATTCCAAGGAATACTGATGATTTAATTAGGAAAAGCAAAGCTCACGTGTTGTGATTCCACAGATGCGCATGCTACCTAGCATGCTTATGTTCGCCTGATGATCATCTCTCCTGTCAAGGTGGCTAGTGTAGCGTGTTGACACGGGTGGTTTCGCTGTGGGTGACCTTCAACAAAAGCAAGGAACCGCTGGCGCAGGAACAACGGAGGCGGAGAGGATGCGTGTCCCATCAACTCTGAGTCAGCTTAGGCACTGACGTTATGACAGTGCCCATGGAAAGAAATCGACTGAAAATGACCCGCGCCCCGGTCTCCAGGAATAACGCCCACAGGTGCGCTCAGTCGGTGACCAACTAGTCTGTGGAGGAAAGTCGGCGCCAATGTGGTCGGTCCGGTGATGACCAACTAGTCTGTGGAGGAGAGTCAGCGACTATGTGCTCGGTCCGGCGGTGACCGATCAGGCTGTGGAGGAGAGTCAGCGACAATGTGGTCGGTCCGCCCCCATCACGAACGTCGCGCTTCCTGCGTGGCATTCTTGTTTGTTTGCTTGTTTGCTGGGTGGTTCTCGATGCACTTTATGCACGCTCACGGCTAATAGCGCCGCCCACACTGATTCGCCGGTCGGCCGCGGGATTTGGAAATGTCCCGAGTGATGCGAGTGTTGAACCCGGGACCTTTGGTACCAAGAGCTGAACACCTTAACCACTCGCCCCCCCCCCCCCATCCACCCGACTCGGCATGGCATTCACGAAATATAGGTTGCTAAAATCTTGATCACATTAATTTCGGGGATCTGTTTCATGCTAGATATGCCTTAATCCAAACTTCCCTGGAGTCTATGCATAAAAGAATATTCACATCTATGAGATTTGATGTTAAAAGGCAATTAGCAAGTATAAAAATGTGAGGGCCGAGGCGTATTGGGCTCCACGTTTCAATTTTTTCCTTCCCGGAGAGTGGGTTCGTTCTCTTTTTTCGTTCCAAATAAGTAATGCGATTACCCGAACACCCCCTTGTCCATATTTTTACACCTTACGCTTGTGAATCTAGATCGGATTGTGTCGAAAGGCGTTGTGAAGTCTGCCATTTGTATGAAATTAACTCAAGCATTTGTAGGAAGGCTCCACTACCTATATATTATACAATAGCCAGAAAACGAGCAACTGAAATGTTGTTAATATTGCCGTGAATAAAACAGTTCGACTTCCTCCCGACAAAAATGACAAGACTAGAATGAATAAACGTCCAAGTAGCAGATCTTCCAATAAACAAGCTCGAAGTTTTTTTTTTAAACTCGGCTGATACCTGTAAAAGTTTCATGAAATACGGGAGCACCTCAAAATTATGTACATGAAGTCCCATTTTATTGGCTTGCACACCGGCTTTATGACAACATCAGACAAAAATAATCAAAAAGCTTATCCTCGGCTGCCAAACGCGATAGTAGGATACAACAATGCTGCCAGCCATCGGTGTCACTTGATTTACGGGGGTGATTGATGTGTTTGATTGCATTTTTCCGGATGGGGCGCAATCGACTGAAAAAATCGTTCAGCGGGAGGAGGGCTTAGCACACTTAGCACATACAAACACATGCAAGCACATTCCACACACAACACGTACAAAGTGACACTCCTACTCCAAGCGCTGGGTCCCCCACCATCTCCAGAATCCTTCCACAGCCCCTGGGAAATATCCAGTCTCGTAGCGTTCACTGTATTAGACCGTGACGACACGAGTGCGTTTCGTCGTCACGTGCGTGCGTCTTTACTGTCCTGTTCGGGGTACTGTCGCCCTGTGCACATTTTTCGCCATCGGTTAATGCCTTCGAAGTTCTGAACCTGACTTTGTTGACGGCCTAATTGCGACGACGATGACGACGTAACAGAATGAAATAAACGGGCTCGACGGCTGTGGACAGGCGCAATCTACTCCTGATGGTGTGATGAGCCACCCGCTTTCTCTTACTTCTCCAATCACCATTCGCGGAGTTCCCGCCCCCTCTCCAGCCCCACCCACACTTCCTAAATCAGGCCATCAGCTGGAGGAGACCTTCATCAGCAGGACGTCTAGCAGCGCGAAGCGAGGCAGAAAGGGTGCTGCAGTGAAAAACAAGGGTAGAAGAAGGCAGGTTCCTGTATCCAATAAAGTAATCCTGGAAAAAACAACCAAATGATGCTTTCTGAACCAAAATATGATTATTCGCTCGAAATGTGTTCGCACGAGAGCAATACTTAGGTTCATATCTAAGCATGGTATATTTAGCATGAAAAGATATCCCACGGAATTTATTCAATCGGTGTTTGAGCAACCTATATTTCGCTAATCTTACACCGTAAACGCGACATTCGCGATGGTGACCGTACCGAGCACATAGTCGCTGACTCTCCTCCACAGCCTGATCGGTCACCGCCGGACCGACCACATAGTCGCTCACTCTCCTCCACAGCCTGATCGGTCACCGCCGGACCGACCACATAGTCGCTCACTCTCCTCCACAGCCTAATCGGTCACCGCCGGACCGACCACATAGTCGCTGACAGCCTGAATCGTCACCGCCTGACCGACCACATAGTCGCTGACTCTCCTCCACAGCCTGAATCGTCACCGCCGGACCGACCACATAGTCACTGACTCTCCTCCACAGCCTGATCGGTCACCGCCGGACCGACCACATAGTCGCTGACTCTCCTCCACAGCCTGAATCGTCACCGACGGACCGACCACATAGTCACTGACTCTCCTCCACAGACTGATCGGTCACCGCCTGACCGACCACATAGTCACTGACTCTCCTCCACAGCCTGATCGGTCACCGCCTGACCGACCACATAGTCGCTGACTCTCCTCCACAGCCTGAATCGTCACCGCCGGACCGACCACATTGTCGCTGACTCTCCTCCACAGCCTGGTTGGTCACCGCCGGACCGACCACATAGTCGCTGACTCTCCTCCACAGCCTGATCTGTCACCGCCGGACCGACCACATTGTCGCTGATTCTCCTCCACAGCCTGATCGGTCACCGCCGGACCGACCACATAGTCGCTGACTCTCCTCCACAGCCTGAATCGTCACCGCCGGACCGACCACATAGTCGCTGACTCTCCTCCACAGCCTGAATCGTCACCGCCGGACCGACCACATTGTCGCTGACTCTCCTCCACAGCCTGGTTGGTCACGGCCGGACCGACCACATAGTCACTGACTCTCCTCCACAGCCTGATCGGTCACCGCCGGACCGACCACATAGTCGCTGACTCTCCTCCACAGCCTGGTTGGTCACGGCCACACCGCGCCTGCTCTCATTATTCCTGGAAGCCGGGGCACAAGCCATTCGCAATCAATTTATTCCCATAGGCAATGTCATAACGTCAAGGCTTAAGCTTGATTCACAATTAACGCGACACTGCTTAATCCCAATGAAATCTTCGATGAAAATCCAGCTGTGATTTAAGGTTCACAAATTATTATGAGTGACGAATACAAGAGGAATCCATGATCTTGGCCGAATCGTCTGCAAACTCCCAATTAATATTTATGGATCATGAAGAAAGCTGGTATCCAAGATAGAGATCATGATCTGGAGAACATTCTTTTGGAACTATGCCGGTATGAAATAGAACAACCCGACAACTCCATACAAATTTCGGAACCATGGAAGATAAAACCCCACCTCTCTCCCTCTCTGTCTTTTTCTCTCTCGCTCTCTCTCTCCCTATCCCTATCCCTATCCCTATCCCTCTCCCTCTCCCTCTACCTCTACCTCTACCTCTCTCTCTCTCTCTCTCTCTCTCTCTCTCTCTCTCTCTCTCTCTCTCTCTCTCTCTCTCTCTCTCTCTCTCTCTCTCTCTCCCTCCCTCCCTCCCTCCCCCCCTCTCTCTCTCTCTCTCTCTCTTTCTCTCTCTCTCTCTTACTCTGTCTCGCACCATGTTCGAGCGCCAAGGCGTCTCGCGCCCTTAGCGCCAGACGCCAAGACCGATAATCAGATCTCGTCACCGGCCGAAACGTCACACCGATGTTCCACCACAAAAACCGTGACTGTCATGCTGCCATCTCTTCCAGGATACCCGGTGCAGAAGTTGATGCAAAAATGACAGTACTCCATTAGGAAGCACTTCGCGACGTTCAAATTATCTCGTGATGGAGCGCGGTATTAATCGTTAATCACAGACTGATCAATTACGCTCGTTTCGCGATAACAGCCTGGATAATTTCCCGGAACAATCACTCACCGTAGGCGAGGCCCAAATCCAGATCATGGCCATCTAATGATATGCTCTGCTCCTCTGTAGAAAATGCGTGTTAGCCATCGGCAAAAGCCGATGTGTGGGTTTCGTCAACGGGGGCAGGGCTCCCCCGCTCCTCAGCATTTTCGGTACTTCATATTACACCAAAGGACGTTGCATAGCCATAATCCATTTTAAACTCGCGTTGCCCCCTTCACCAGCACGGTATTCGTGGCGGAGTGCATGCCTCGATGCATCTCACACTTTCCTTGTAAATTCTCATAAATTACTTAAGGTGCAAGGGACGTCGCATCACTCACGCCCGACATCTCGGAAATTGTCCGCCCAGTTATCTCCATGATGGTGTAACTGAATGGCTGAATCATCGTGACACATTCCAACCATTTCTGCCTTCACTTGCTTAAAATAAGGATGGACACGCGCACAGGGGGGCAGAAACGAGATGACTATGAGAGAACTCATCCTCATTTAGTCCCATTGCGCTTCATTCATACATTGCTTAATGAGTTTTTAGTTGTTTTCAAAAAACCTACTCCAGTAGCTTTGAATAAAAACTTACTTTATACTGACTCCAACTCGGCAGCATAGTTGTGGCCGTCACATAATCGCACTCTACGCAGGCTACGAATATATTTTGGAAATAAAGTGTTGATTAATTTCCACGAAAGGAGAAAAGAACCCTAGAGTTTTAGCTGATTGAAACAATGATTAGTATCCAATTGCTGAGCTGCAGTAACGGAGTTAAGAAATCGTGGATGTCGGGCAGACTCGATGTTCCGCACTTACCGGTAGAATACCATTATATTTCATATTCATAGAAGTAATGAAGAACACTAGGAATGAAATGAACTGCATAATACCAGGGCATTGTGTTTTTGATAGGAGGCTTATTAAAGTTGTCACGCCGACCGCCGCAACAGCGTGACAGGCAACACCGAGCCGGACACCCAGCCGCGCAGCGGAGGCCACCCGGCCGAGAGGATAGACAACACAATCAATGGCTCCAGCTCAACGGTCGGGCCCACTGACCCGAGACCGCCCCGTCCGCGTGCGGGCAGCCAGACACTACCGGGAGACTGGGAGAGCGGACGCGGTCCCGACGCCGCGCCGGATGCCGCAGTCAGTCGAGCCACAGGCCTCGACACGGCTCCAGCACCACAGCCGGACACAATTTAAATTGGCTAGCTCACTTTCGCTATCGAACATCTTGTAGTCCACCTCTGCCTCACAAGCCAATTGTTGCCGACAGACACTGTATGTCGCGCTGTGGCCCGCCGTTCGCGGGTAGCCGCGACACCGGGCTGGATGCCGCGTCTCCAGCGACGACGTATCTGCTCGACCGGCGGGGCGGCCCCGTCGCGTCGCTCGCATTTGTTCCACGTATTTGTTGGACGCCGGATGCGGCGCAGGTGCGGGGTGTCTATGCGACTTGTTGACCCCTTTCTCTCCTTGTCTCAGCTGGCCATTACCTTCATATATAAGCGGCGCACCAACACCGGGACTCCAAATCCGTCCTATAGTTAATTAGCAACACCCACGACTCTCATTGATCATCGCATCGCATCACATCATTGATCGAATCCGACGAATCGTGGGCCATAACGTAAACATGAACTTTTCCTTCTTCTGGGTACTGGGCCGCTTCCCACGCCAACATCCCAGGCAATGAAGAAGCAGACGGGCTTGCGAAGCAAGCCTTAGCATCGGACACCTACCATAGCGTGGAATATTCGGTAGACGATTGCAAAGCACTTCTACAACACCACATTCGCTAACGCCACCAGAACACATGGACACAACACAGCTCGACACAACATAAATCCAACCACACCCATGCAATCAGACCAACAATAGGCACATGGAACTCATCAAGTCAATCTCACCGACACAAATAGGTCATCCTCACTAGATTAGAACTGGTTGCACAAAACTAACAAAACCTCAGTTAGAGGGTGACCAATGAACAACACCTCACCGCGACACCTACAATGCCACGCTAAGCATAGAGCATATACTGCTAGAATGTAGTAAATTTACCTCTCAGACTGCCACTTACCACGCGCCCTGGAGGGCCTCGGAAAATTACGCGCACTAGAGGGGGAGGGAGGGCGGATTCCGCCCCCTAAGATCTCGGCTCCTACTGAAGCTAGAACAACGAAATTCGCAGAGTGAATGGGCACGATAGTGAACTCTACCGTGTGCAAATTTCATGACCTTAGGTCAATATCTTCATGGTCAAATGAGGTCAAAATAGCAATTTTTTGGTTTTGCGTGAATTGGTTTCTCAATGTTATGGATCGCTGCGATTGTGTTTAAGTGCTCCAAAATTGGCATTAATGATGTTTCGGACATTACTACTGATGCAATACAGATGCCACATCCGCCATTTGACCTCAGGTCACCTATGTAGGAGCACTTTAGCAGGTCATTACCTGCTCCAGTTACCGGAACCGGGCTGCCCGCCCGACTGCTCCGTCGGTCGGTTCAGCACAATCGGCTTCGCAAAGAAAGGAGTGAAATACATGAATAAAGTATGGAAAAGCTTAGGCACACAATGACAGACAGTAGATTTCCGGATGTGTAGGGAGTAGCATGTAAAGTGACACCAATCGCATGACAGTCATTTGCATTTTTGACAACATTCCAGTTCACCAACTTTGGTTCTATTAGCCTGTCATGAACTCGACCTGACTTGTTCTCGGCGACCTAACATGCCTTTTAAATTAGATAGCATAACAAAATGCATCAAACAAGTCGCTAGTATTGTCAAGAACAGTTCCCTTTTGCCAGCATACGGGAAGCGCATCAGCGACGATTTTTGCGGTCTGGCGCTGCGAATTGTTTTTACTTTAACGACCACTAACTCGAGAAGTTCTCGGCCGATTTTCATTGTTCTTTCTTTAACCCGCGCCGTTTTTCCTGTCAAATCCTCCCACCCAGGTGGGGGGGGCGGTTGAAGACCCTCCTCTAAAATCTAAACTAAGCATCGCACGAAAAGGAAGGAGGTGTCATCGAAAAGCGCTCGACGAGTAGGGTCCGGGTCCACCCCCTAAAAAAAGGTTCCCCGAAAGTGACGGCACCAGGGGGCTAGATTTTCACGACTTTTCACGACTTGCATTATGTTTTTTACTCTGGAGAGTTCATTTCGTGGATATATGAAAAAACAAAATTTATTTGGAATGAGAAATGGACAGCGAAATCGACCAGGGCTATTTTTTTTTGGCCCCCCAAAATAATTTTTTTTTTATTTGAAAATTTTGAGTTTTGACAACATCTTCACTCTGACGATGATCTCTAGTCACCGGAAACCAGAAATCCCAGCTATCTTACTTTCTGATGTCTCACTGGTCTGATGCATACCTACCCGACCAGGTGCAGCAGAGGTTCAGGGCTCAAGTGGTGCACCAGCATAGCTTGACCGCTCCTCACCCGGCAATTGAACTCACCACGCGATTTCTGTCAGCTTCCACAACAGTAAGAACTTCTAAGATGCATTTTTAAAAACAACATTCTTGTACCAAAACACTTGGTCATCCTCACTGCATTGAAACATGCTCAACTTGCGCTCATACACATCTATGTCATTGCGAGCGTGGCTCCGACCAGACATTTGAACAGCAGTCTGATGCATATCACGAAGAAAGGCGCACACGTCGTAGGCATATTCGGCGACAGAAACATATTTGAACACATGTGGCACGTTTATTTTGGAATCTGCAGGTAAGTGAGGCTCGCGCCCAAACATCAGAGCGAACGGACTGTAGCCAAGAGACCGGAGGACCTGTGAGTGATAACCCATCGTCGACTGCGGAAGGTGCTGATGTCACTCGGTGTGGTTCTCTAAGAGGTATTTCCCTAACATGTCAGTGATGGTGCACATCATTCGCTGACATTTTCTGTTTCCCTGTGGGTGATGCGTCGTGTTAGTTTTCTTCACGCCAATAATGCGGCGAGCCTCTGCTACAATCTGGCTTTTAAAGTTGGCAGCACAATCCGAGTACAAGTTAGGAGGAGAACCGTGTCGGGCAAACAACTCACGAGTCAACACAGTGGCAACAGTGGAGACTTTCATGTCGGACAGCGGAAAAGCCTTCACCAGCCGGGTGAAGTTATCGCAACACACCAAAAGAAGTTTGCTACCTCCTGCGGTGATCGGCAGGTCAGTCAGACAATCTATTGACACGGCTTTCCACGGCTCGCTGGCTTGAGGCTCGCTCATAAGCGCCCGAAGGCGAGGTATCAGCGAGTTACGTGAATCGCATCTCACACGCGCCTGACAAATCTGCAAATGTCGCCGGTCAACGTAGGCCACCAGAAACGTAGCTGAAATTGAGCCATCAGCTTTTCCGGTCCAAAGTGACCTCCAGTCGGACCAGCGTGCAGCGAGTCAAGAATCCCAGGCACCAAGTCTTCTGGAGCCAGCACCTGCAGCTGTTCTGGTCCACCGGATCTCCCCGCTACTCTAACTAATACCCCTTCAAGAACACAGACAGAACCACTGACCCAAGAGAGCTCAAGAGCGCCGCTGTGCCTCCCGTCTCACTGGCCGTCGACCTGCTGACAAGCAACACAAGACGTCGGAAATGGCCGGAACTGTTGTTTGTTCGAGTTGTATAAAGCTCCACGGTGACGGCCAGTCTGACCTCGACACCAGATTGCAGCTCACACATCAGGCGATGTCTGCCAATACACACCTGTACAGACTCTGCTCTGTAGGCTCAGAGCATCAGCGATCACATTCTGTGAACCTGGTCAACCTGGTCGGTGCGCAATATCAAACCGGAAGCCACTGAGCATCACCAAACAACGGGCAGGAATACCGGAGGGATGTTTCAAATTTGTCAGCCATTGCAAACTGGCGTGGTCCGCGCGCAGACGAAACTTCTTGCCCTGCAAGTAATGCCAAAACTGTTGAGTGAACACCACACTTGCACCACACCAACAATTCCTTTTTAGTCGTTGAACGCTGAGCTGTTGACCGGCGTCGGCTATCAAACGTACTCACCGGCGCCTCGCCGCCGTGCTCCTGCATCAGCGTAGCTCCTACGCCATCATCACATGCGTCACAGTCCAGTGTGAACAGATCGGCGTCCTCACCGAACCGGGGAAACGCAAGGACAGGAGCTGCAGTTAGTACGCAATACAACTGCTGGAAAGCGGGGCCCAGTTAAATATGCACACATCATATTTAACTGTAACGCGAAACAGGGGAGCGGCAACGGCCGCAAGTATCGCCGGTAATAGGGCGCCAGTCCTAAGAAACTAGTTAATTGATTGGCGGCACAAGGTCCTGCTATTCCTTGGCTTTCTGAACTGTCAGGGTCACATGACAACCCACTCCTGGACACCAGGAATGGGTTGGCACAAGAAGCATTCCGCCTGAAAACTGGCACTGCTGCAAATTCAGTGCCAAGCCAGCCGCCGGCTACCGTGACAGCACGGTGGCTAGGCGGGTGAACACATCTGAAAATTCGTTGTGCACAATTCGCGATGAGCGGTGCATGAAGTCGACCATTTTACCGCTGGAGTATAACAACTTCATCTGCTCTCATTGTACATTATATTTGTATACACGTTTCAACGGAAGTAGTGGTGGGCGTGTGAAAATGAAAGATCACATTTGCACGGGTAGCCACTGTGCGGGGGGCGGGGGTGCAGAACATGTCCCACACTTCTGAAAAGTGGCGATTTGTCCCCTCAACTTCTTTTGTGTCCTTCGACCCTCCACCCCAAGCTTCAGATATCTAAGAATGATCGCCGCAAAATTATTCTTCAACATATATAATGTTGAAATATATATGCAAGAAAATCACCAAAAATACTAGAAGCCGATCCACCCAATCAGAGGGGTTCACAGGCTATCTATAGTCACAAAATTGTATAATGATTAATCGGGAAACATTAGAAACGTCTGCTTCCAGGCCATTCTTGTATAACATGAACTTTGACCATCTTGTGCTTTCGCTTGCGTGAAAAATAGCGCTTTGCGAGGCAAAAGAAAAATGCATTATTCAAAGACTTTGTACCTCATCGGTTGCATTTTCCTGCACATATATCGACATATCCTGAACAAACGTGACTCTGCGTGTCCTTGCGTACCTTCAAGACCTTCAAGTTCGCCAAAGGCATATTTAGATTGACATTTGCATTCAGCGACGTGTTTATGATCGTTCGAGTCACTTGCCACAAATGCTTCTGCTTGTGCCGAACACGTATGAAGCAACTACATAGGTCCCATGTAACCACTTTGACGGACAAGATCCAACGCAAACATATTTTTTAGGTCGCCTCCCATTTTTATCGTTTTCGCTCAAACCTGTCCAAGTCTGGTTATCAAGCGATAGCCTGTGGTGAACTATTGTGCAACATTTCAAACCGGTACATGTCGAGGTCAAACCTCAAGGTCAAATGTTAGCCTGATTTATTTGATGATAATATTGAAGCGATATCGATCGAACGCGAAGTTCGATTACTACCGCTTCAATTCCTATCAAATGAAAGTCATTCCACGTGACTTGCGCGGTATCAAAAAGCTAAGCAATCTAATCATTTTTAAGGGCAAACGCCAAGCTGATCCTTCGGTCGCCTCGCGCTTTTTTTCGTTTTCCCTGACGCCTATCAAAATCTGGTATCAAGCGATAGTCGTGAACACTCGAGAAACATTTCCAACAGAGACATGTCAAGGTTATAGGTTGATTGAGTTCTTGGATGGCCTCGCGCTTCGTCACTATGGCTTCAATTGTAGAAAATGGATGCCATTCGATGCCGTTCGTTGTGAGGTATCAGAAAGTTGATAATTGAAAATAATCTCGACGGGTCAAAATCCAAGCTGATTTCTGTCGCCTCCCATCTTTTTTTTTGGTAACGCCAGGACCTACCCAGATCCACTATCAAGCGATAGCCCATGGTGAACCCTCGAGTAACATTTTTAAACTGGGATATGTCGAGGTCAAACCTCAAGGTCAAAGGCTAGTTTGAATTTTTCGAAGTATTCGCGATTCGTCGCTATGGCTTCAAGTTGCACCAGGTGGGCATCATTCGACGCGGCCCGAGTTGTATAATAATGTTACGAATTCGAACTAATTTCAAAGATCAAACAGATTTCTTCGGTCACCTCGCATTTTTCCTTCGCCCTAACCCGCCCACATCTGGCATCAAGCAATAGTCCTTGGCAAATCTCGAGTAACATTTCAACCCGGGGCATATCAGGTCAAGCCTCAAGGTCAAAGTTTAGTTTGAATTATTCGAAGTCCTCTCGTATCGTCGCTATGGTTTCAATTTGCATCATGTGTGTGTCATTGGACGTGGCTTGCTTTACGTTATCAGACTGGTGAGATATCTCAATAATTTCGAAGGTGTCGAAGGTCCGGTGTGTGTACAATGAGTAAGTATCATAGGAATAGGATGAAAACTATTTTTGCTTGAAGCTGTTGTGATAGCAGGCATTCATATCCTCCTATATCACTAGGAGCTCCCCCAATAAATCCGTTATAACCTGCTCGGACGGTGCTCTCATCGGTGGTTTTTAAGTTACACTTCACATTGCTGCTCCGGACATACGGAGGTTGTGGTCTTTCCAAGAGAAGCTATACGTCAATGCACACAATTTTATAATCAGCCGGATTTTATAACCGTGAGAGAGCAATATTGCAATCAGGGGTAGATCCAGGAAATGTCATGGGGCACCTATCTGGAGGGGTGCCATTTCTTTGCAGTGGCACCACTGCGAAGGCACCTGGAGGGCGCTTCTGGCTGACAAATTTGAGGGGGGAGTTGCACTCGTTCCTTCACGAATGGGAGCCTTCCCTCCAAGGGGCTTGCTTTAATCTGAATATATGAGTGGCATAATTGCTCAGGCACCTACATCATACTACTGTTTTGAGCGGCATGATGAACGAGAATGCGTACAAATTTCTTCGCGTGGTCCGGTTTTATCGGGTCATCAAGGCGGTTTCATCAGCATAGGTAGTGCTTGTGGGCGCTGTATGACCAACGCAGTCGATGCGCGTCTAAACCCAAATAATCAACCATAGGTAGTGCTTGCGACGCCTACGTATGAATAATCTGACCCTGCTCAGTCTACAATCCAACTTTTCCACAGCCAACACAATTAATGAGTTCCAGTGCCTCACAGCAGTGTGCCTGCAGGCGGTTTAGTTACGGCATACAATCCGAGCCTTTGGTTCATGACGTGATCCATCCATGGGAGCTCTGAGCACATCGTGATCTTCCAGAGTTTTCTGACGATATTCCATGCATTTTCTTTCAAGCCCAAACTTCGCCAAGGTGATGATAATATATCTGCCCAATGATTTCTGGGGAAAATTTATTTGCTTCTGAGAATAATGTATAGAATGAACTGCTAAAAATGGAAACCAAATGTGTGCACAAAACAGCAAGCCAACTGAAATAATGTCACATGTTCTGCGAAAACGAGCTACAAATTGATTAGTTTAGACATTACATTCCCATAGATGGTTGGATGGTTCATATTATTGAGTTGCCCATCGCAATCTAGCGAATGAATACCTACTGCATCGACGCAATATCTGCATTATTCGATACCACGACAGTGATGAAAGATAGGACAGTTACATCACAGTTTCACTTAAAATTGAAAGCTATGCGTGACCACATGCACATTACATGGCAGGGTGAAAGATTACGCTGCTTTTGGCCAGAACCAAGCACATCAAGATTGGATAACGGATTCTCTGAATACCTCTGTTCATTGTATTTCCTAACTTCCTTTGTTCACCACACCATCCAGATCCCCCTCCCCCACCACATCCACCAACTATGTTAAATATCGAATATAGAACAATTATTTTAAATTGTTTTCTCTTCTTAAGATATCTCAGGAATAATGAACAATTTCTGTCTGTTATGCTCCTCAGAAATATGATTACCTTCGTTCTCGAAACATGAGATTGCTTTTGCCCGCGATGTTAGCATGGAAGTGGCCTTCAACCCCATGTCAGAGCTGTTGCCGTGAGGATATTAAGCTTATTTTCCTCTGGCATGGAGTAATTTCTGCCCATAGAGATGCAATACGAACAGCCTTTCGGGAATCGTGCTTCCAACCGAAGCGGATATCACGACTTTCAAATTATTGGATCAGATGTAAGTGATGACTGCAGCAAATCACCCTGGATATATGGAACTAATAAGTGGAATTAATGCCTGCTTCCTGGGAAATCAGAGAGTGATATATTGGTCACACCCTAACAATCATTCGATGATTTGATACACATAAAGGGCAATGACGAGTACTCGATTGCAGAAGATTGGACGAGAGTGAGGAAGAATAATTGAACAGCTGATTCGCAAACAATCAAAACGAGGTACAATTTTCTGGAATATGACACAGAGATGGAGGGAGGTTTTCCCTCAGAGCTGATCCTCGCAAGAGCGGACCAATGGGCGAAATTGACTGAATTGATTGCATCGATTGAATTGAATTGAACACCGGCGTCTACAAAGTCTCACGCGAAACCCATCGTGGGAAACCATGCTGTCCAGTTGTGAATGACTGAGGAACTGTGATCACCGCCGACTTCTTGATTGTGAATGACTCACTGAGAGAGAAGTACGCCGTTCCCTCAGTCGCACCACCGTTGAGTCCATGATGCAGCACTAAATGCGTCGTCGCGACGACCCCGGACTTTGCAACTTGGGTCAGTTCCCAATCTAAAGATGAACGCATTTGGACTGAGGGACAACTCCCGATAATGTATGCTGGATCTGTCCAAAAGGGCGCAAATGGTAAAAGAAAATTAGGGCAAAGTGATGCCATCTCAAGTAAGCAATACACAATTATTCATTGGGGTATTTTCTGCAAATCGGGGCATATTCCACTCATTGAGCATTTGCTTGCTATGTGAACTGCTAGCCAGTTATCGGTACGGCAAATCACGCTAAGTACGACATAGCGTCATCGGAGTCTTCTGCAGTACACATACCAAGCACTCCTCAGCACTTACTTTCTGTACTCAGACTAAATGTGTTATATTCCGAGTGGCAACATTCTTAGGAAAATTCGCGCTGGGTTCTGGACGTTTTGTGCCTAGGAGATTCAAGTGTGACTTCGGGCAGCACTTTTCCGAGTTGGCTCCTACCCAGGCAATGGCAGTAGTTGCAGAAAGTGTTCACGTGCCATGTGGCTGATACTGAGTGACTGGCGTTGGTAGCATCTGGCTCATGGACAAATCGGCTTCTAATCAGGCCTATAGGTCCCAAATCGCTCAACACACGTCAGCACGGTCCAAGTTCCAACCGCAGTCTACAGTGTCACACCCAAAGCTCCTCTTTCAACCCCTCGGGCAAATGACACGTATATTACACGTGCGCAGTATGCGCCACGTCGCACGCACGCACAACCGGCCGCAGCAGAAAGCAGTGGTTACAAGGTCCACCACTAGATGGTGGTACGCATCGGCCCGCAGGCTAGAAATAGCCGGCCAGGCACCCCGCGCACTTAATTCTCGACATGGGCCTCCCCATATACAACAAAACTGTAATATGACATATAATTTTCCTATTATAAAAATTTGACAACGGACTTCGCCAATGCGTTTGGGTCAACGAGTGCTTTCGATTTGTATGTGGCATGTTTGACTTTCTCCACAAAAGTGTGCTTGATTTTTTTTTAATTCCTAAAAATCTCCCATTATTTTAAATTGTAAGAAAAACGATTTCAGCGAATTTCATTCCGTGCCAAAGGCTTATCCACATAATGATTTGAAGCGAAATCATAGGGGCCTCCCCATAGACAACAAAGTTGCAACATGCAACAACAAAGCGAGTGCTTTTGATTGATACGTGGTCTGGTTGGATTTCTCCAAGGAAATATGCTGTAAAAGAATAGAAATTAATTGTCTCAAAAGTTGTCCTTGTTTTTTAGTAATAAGAAAAAACTTCACCGAATTTCATGAATTTTATTGGATGGGTAAGGCCTATACACCCGGTGATTTCAAGCAAAGTCGCATGGCCTCCCCATAGACAACGAAAAGTTGATAGGACATATCATTTCTCCTATGGGAAAAGGTTCATAATGGACTTCATAAATGTATTTGGATTACCGAGTGCTTTCGATTGATATGTGGCATGGTTGTTTTTCTCAAAGAAGTGTGTTGGGAAAACAATTCCAAACTAAATTTCTCAAAAATTACTTCAAATCACTATGTGGACAATATCAAATCACTATTCGGTGTCTTTGTCATCGAATGAAATTGGCTGAAAGCGTTTTTCTTACAATTGAAAAATAATTGGAGTTTTTTAGGACTTCGTTTTTGATTTTTTCCAGCTTACTTTTGTGGAGAAAATCAAGCATGCCACATATCAATCGAAAGCACTCGTTGACCCAAACGCATTGGCGAAGTCCGTTGTGAAATTGTTCTAATAGGAAGAAGTATATGTCGTATTACAGTCTTGCTGTCTATGGGGAGGGCCCTACGATTTCCCTTCAAATCGCTATGTGGATAGGCCTTAGCCATCAAGTGAAATTGGCTGAAAACGTTTTTCTTACAACTGAAAAATAATGGGATTTTTTTAAGGAATTCGTTTTTTTTCCCCAGCATCCTTTTGTGGAGAAAATCAAGCATGCCACATATCAATCGGGAGCACTTGTTGACCCAAACGCATTGGCGAAGTCTGTTGTGTAATTTTTCCAATAGGAAAAGTTATGTCATATTACAGCTTTGTTGTCTATGGGGAGGCCCCTACGATTTCGCTTCAAATCACTGTGGATTGACATTAGCCATCCAATTAAATTGGCTAAAGACGTTTTTCTTACAATTGAAAAACAAGGGCCGTTTATGAGAATGTTGATTTCGATTTTTTCCCAGCACACTTCTTTGGGGAAACCCAGCCATGCCACATATCAATCGAAAGCACTCGTTGACCCAAATACGTTTGTGAAGTCCATGATGAAATTTTTCCCCATAGGAAAACTTATATGTCATGTTGCAATTTTGTTGTCTATGGGGAGGCCCCTACGATTTCGCTTCAAATCACTACGTGGATAGGCCTTTACCACCGAATGAAATTGGCTGAAAACGTGTTTCTTACAAATGAAAAATAATGGGAGTTCTTTAGGATTTTTCCAGCACACTTTTGTGAAGCAAATCAAGCATGCCACATATCAATCGAAGGCACTCGTTGACCCAAACACATTGGCGAATCCGTCGTGAAATTTTTCCAATAGGAAAAATTACTTGTTGTTTATGGGGAGGCCCCAACGATTTTGCTTCAAATCACTATGTGGATAGGCCTTAGCCATAAAATGAAATTGCGTAGCCATAAAATGAAATAAAAAAACGTTTTTCTTACAACTGAAAAATAAGGGGAATTTTTGAAAATATTTTTCTTAACCCTCGCCGTCTTTCCGGTGAAATATTCACACCCCGTCTCGGGGGTGGGGGGCGGTTGAAGACCCAATCTAAAATCAAAACTAAGCATCGCACGGAAACGAAAGCGGTGTCATCGGAAGGCGCTCGACGAGTAGGGTCCGGCTCCACCCTCAAAAACAATTTCCCCCCAAAGGTGACGTCACCATGGGGCTAGATTTTCACGACTTTTCACGACTTACATTATGTTTTTGACTCTGGGAGTTCATTTTGGAGGATATATGAAAAAAACAAGATTTATTTGGAATAAGAAAAGGACGGCGAAATCGACCAGGGCTATAATTTTTTTGGCCCCCCAAAAATAAAAGTATCTTAGAAATTATTTTTTTTTGAGTTTTCAAGTTTTCTTAAATTTCCATGTTTCAATGGATAGAGCAGACCGAGAAACGTTGTTGGAAGTCAACTTGCCCTGACAAAACATACTTACTTTAGCCAGAATATTGTATTTGAACGAATATTTAGCAAATACGCAAAATTTATATGTAGTTAAAAACGAACAAAAATGAAAAATTCCTATTCTACGTTTTATTGCATCCGTAAAGATAAGCAAACGCAGAAGGTTTCATTAAAATATATGCATCCGTTAAAGCGTGACGACTGGTTGAAGTTTTTTGGAGGTGACCTCACTTGACCTCGACTAACTCGTTGACCCTAGAGGACCTGACCTAAAAATTTGGAATCAGCATATTAAATTGGTGTGGGAAAAGGTATGGCACATTTGGGCGTGCTACGGCGCGCCGTTCGGCCGCTATCCGCGAAAAACCTTAGGGGGATGGGCGGTTGAAGACCCCCCTCCCGAGACGGGTTAAATATTTTTTTCCAGCACACTTTTGTGGAGAAAATCAAGCATGCCACATATCAATCGGGAGCACTTGTTGACCCAAACGCATTGGCGAAGTCTGTTGTGTAATTTTTCCAATAGGAAAAGTTATGTCATATTACAGCTTTGTTGTCTATGGGGAGGCCCCTACGATTTCGCTTCAAATCACTGTGGATTGACATTAGCCATCCAATTAAATTGGCTAAAGACGTTTTTCTTACAATTGAAAAACAAGGGCCGTTTATGAGAAAGTTGATTTCGATTTTTTCCCAGCACACTTCTTTGGGGAAACCCAACCATGCCACATATCAATCGAAAGCACTCGTTTACCCAAATACGTTTGTGAAGTCCATGATGAAATTTTCCCCACAGGAAATCTTATATGTCATGTTACAAGTTTGTTGTCTATGGGAGGCCCCTACGATTTCGCTTCAAATCATTATGTGGAGAGGCCTTTGCCACTGAATGAAATTGGCTCAAAACGTTTTTCTTACAACTGAAAAATAATGGGAGTTTTTTAGGAATTTTTTTCCCAGCACACGTTCAACTGCACATTTATGTCTCATTAGCGCCATTCATTTAATTGTTACCATAATACCTTGTTCGATGGCCGATGACAATTTCGCCAGCAATAATCTAACAACCGCATTGGCTATCATTGGTGATGGATTACTGGTAAAATATCATTGAAGTCTTATTGGTGCTCATAAAAGCTTCCTAGTGATACTGGGTGACACTGCAACGGTCCAAAATGTCATTGAACGGAATATAGTGTTTTTGTTACTGCATTTTGTTTTGTTAAACTGCTGCCTATCCGAATATTTGCAACAGCATTGGTGAGTAGAAGTAATACAAAATTGTAGATTTTTCCTGAAGCTGTACATTTACCATTAGTTGTTCCCAGTTGCCAAACATTTCTTGTCTTGAGTTAGATTTGGGCTGTAGGTGCTTGCCGTGTTCTGACATGTACGTAGTTTTACTGAAGTTCTGGCTGCAAATGAAATGCAGAATACTGAGTAGGGTATCCATGCAAGGCAGGTATCTATATCTACACATTTAAATAATGTTTTTTTATTGGTGTGAGATGTTGAAACAAGTTCAGTAAAATATCAAACTGCCATGGAAGCAATGTTTTTAGAAAAAAATATTGGTTCAGTCCTTCAATTTGTGGCCATAGCATGCTTATGTTTGCATCTTTTTGTTTTCCTTTGGAAACACCTGATTGTGATACTGTTTGGGAGACATGTGTAAAATAATTATACACAAACATATTATAGGTATGTAACTTGATTTCATGTATCACAATCTGCAATGCTGAGCATAAACCTGATACTTATGCACAAGTCACCATTACAATTGAGGCATATATGCTTCATAAATAAATATATCATGATCCATGATGCAGTGCCTGGGTGAGTGGGGTGTGAAATATTCGTTCAGTAGCATGTCTGCATATAGGCAAAATACCTGATGAAGTTTGAAACCTAGTTATGGCATTGAAGCATGAATATACAGAAAAGAGAAGTAGATGATATTATGACAGATGGCTATTGGACACAGAGCATTAGAGATAAGCAGATAAATGTGCTATAATTGATATGGTTATGCATGATAGTGACACTGTCATCTTGTGCAAAAGGGTGAACTCTCTTTATGTGTATGACTAGTTGTCCACCAGATGTAAGCTTCATGCACAGCAGTTGACCAAGAAGCATGCTGATATCCTTGTGCACAGCTACAATGTTGATACTTATTTGGGAAGGCAAGGGTGTCTCTTCAGTGCTCAATAGATGGCATTTTCCATCCCATTTCAGGAATAATTTATTATATATTTATGTTGAATTAAAGGTTATTGATATCTTAAAAGGTTCTTTGTTTTTTCTCCAGAATACCATGCTTATCAGGGTGACTAAGATGATGGACCACTTAATTTCTATGGAAATACAATAATTTGGAAACATTCGTTTTTCTCAAATTTTAAAAATTTATGAAACCTAAACTAGCCTAACCTAACTGAGCCTATCCAATTTGTTTGCTTTATGGAGGCAAATGTGTAAAAACTTTTTGAGTTACCACCATAAATCACAATAATGCCAAACTGTTCCCCCAAAAAATCCCCCCCCAAAAAAAAAAAATTCCCCAAAAGAAGAATGATTTTTCTTGTCAAAACCAGCTTAAGTAAGTTTGGGTTAGGTTTGGCTGGATTATGATTCCTTATTCAATTATACAATTTTTACAAATGAATTGCTTTACATTCTTTTTTTGGTGGGGGTTCTTTTCTCCAAATATAATAGGCTAGGTTCTGTTAGGTTATGCTGCATTTTTTTGCATTTCATTTTCTGCTATTCCACACTCAAAGCCCATTTTTGGTATTTTTCTCACAACCTGAAAGGTATGTATTTGCACAGAAAATAAGTAGTCCCTCATCTTAGTTATGTTCATAAACATGGCATTTTAAAGAAAAAACAAACATCTTTAGGACAAAGTTACCAAATTATGTACATATGCAAGTCTGTGTTTTAGTAGATGCCAAAGTGTGAATGAGCACAAGTCTTCTTGACTGGCCCTGGAACTTGGTCAAATGCATCCATTTTAGTGATGGGAAATCATTATATCATTTGCTGTTTTTGAAGTGAATGAATGAACATGTTGATTTGGAAAACATCTGCCATGTTTTTGAAATCTCACTGTTCATTTCTTTGTTTGTTGTGTTGTGTCAGCAACATAATATGTGATACAAACATGATTACTCATGGTTGTATCACATTATGTTTTTGGTATGCTGCTTATGTTCAGCCTGAAATAGCTTTGATCCAACAATCAGCATTGTTGTGCCTCAGGCAGCATGGAAGACTCACGGGCTGACACCCAGAAGAGACTCTACCTCCTGCTGGGTGAACTCCGAAAAATAGCTAAGGACGTGCCCAGGTGAGTTCTGGCAGTTTGTTGTGCCTCTGATCAAACAAGTGGTTTAAAAACAAATGGAGTGTTGGTGTGCTAGCCATATGGTGCCTTCATAGTATGTGTATGTAATGCTGATGAACTGCTGATATCAACCATTAAACTGTGTGGCCTATTGTAACCTCGAAGATGGGTGTGAATCATCGATTCTGGTTGAAGTGCCTAAACCACAAATAACTAACTAACTGTAACCTTTAAGAACCTCAGAATTGCTGGAGGTGAATAAATAGGCTGTGGTATGAGTTTTAAGGTGTGTTGGCTTGCCAGTAACGGTTTTCCTGTGTTTAGCATTTGTAGTTTGGAAGCTGGTTTTCGGACCTGATTCTGACCTGACCTCGCTTACTCTGTTGTGACCCTTTTACCATCATCAATGTAAATGCATTAATTTGGGTTGTTTTGTGAAGATGCAGTGCAGCTTTGAGAAACAAACAATTTGCCAGTGAGGAGCCTGACTCTTGATCATAGGGTCATGGGTTCCAATCCCACAGCCGGCGATACTACAGACTGTCCGGTACCAATGGGTGTGACAGGGTGGCGATGCTGTATGTCCTAGCATCGGAGTACGTCGTAGAAGAGCCCTGGAGAAACAATATGACAGAAAATATCCCTACCTTCGCCATATCCAGGGGTTTCAACCAATGCCGGTGTATTGGCCCTAATATGACCTCTGGTGACCTCATTATCGCTCAAAATGGAAATTTGTGAAAATGCAGGATGCGAAAGTGCCGGCCGGTCTGTTGAGGGTTCATGTAAGCTGACTGGGAGTTAAGTGGTCAGTTATCCTCACCTCGGGGACGAGTAGCCTAGGGGTAAGTTGCTCGTCTCACAATCGAAAGGTTGTGGGTTCGAGTCTCACCTGTCGCTACTCTTCGCCCGCGACCAATCGGCGTGACAGATTGGCGACGCCACATGACTCAACGATCGATGTGTCGCAAAACCAATAACCAACCAAAGTTAACCTCACCTCGGAGCAACGCACACATGGATCTTTATATGCTACTACTCTGAATCCCAACTGGATTACGTTCAGATGCGCATCCTCCCCATCTCCCGTCCATGACAGTCATGTAGATGGAACTGCTGGTGTTGTGCTTCATTCAAGGTGCACGGTTGAACTGAATCCATTGGTCACCTTACCGGCTCAGAGACTGCAAATAATTGCTGTAGCTTGTAACCAAAGATTAGTATGTAACTAAGTAACTTGCTAACCAACTAGCTAACATCTGGATCGTTTATGTGCATTTTTAGGATGTTGGACTCTGGGCAAACCATATGTCGACTAATTGCACGATGTGATGGGAGTTCAGAGCATACCCATTACCAAGCAAGTCCTGCTTAGCAGGGTCTCAGACCCAGTAAGGCTATCCTCAGGAAATGTTTTCGCTATATATATATATATATATATATATATATATATATATATATATATATATATATATATATATATATATATATATGAGCTGGCAACTTCTACAATGGCAAGCACAAATCCCGCCGAATTTCTTTGCTGACACCTATTTTCATCCTGCTTCACAATTAATTTTTACTTTTTCCTTTGTAGGAACATTTTTATATGTTGTCACCCCAGTGGAATCTGGACTTGAGCACATTGCTATGTCACAAAGTGTGGAACGCTCGCCGCCACTATGAGTATTGCACTTGACATTGCACGGTAATAGCGGATCTTCCGTAACGTGACAAAACACGGATTACTGGACACTTATGCATATTGCACAACCCGGATCGCTTTGAAGCGAGTGCCGATGGGAATACCTGCACCCATGTGGGTCTGAGTGCGTTTGATGTTGGATATGGGCAAAGTGACTTGCACGCTTGTCCGATGCTTTGATTGTAGCTACTTCCAGACACCAATTAGGGCGAGTATGTCGGCCAGACAGTGGCGCTGATGAGCCGTGGTGACGCGCGGCCGTCGCGCTGTGTCGCGGCAGAATGTTCCAGCAGCGTCTGACACCGGAGCTGCTCTCGGGACTGGCCAACTCGATGCTGGACGGCACCGTGCTGATGATCGTGGAGAACCTGGCCGACATCCAGCACGACGCCGAGAGGCAGGCGTTCGAGCAGCGCCAGCAGCTCGTCGGTTCTCACAGCGGTAGGGCGACGCCCGCTGACGCGGTCGCGTGACGTTGACACTCCTGGTACAGCCGTGAGGCGCTGACGCTCCGTAGCACACCTGCGGCAACTGATCCTCTCCGCCACAGCTACTGCACCCTGATAACCCTCAGGTGCAGCGATGCACTTACAGACCTTCGGCGTAGTTGCACAGCCATTCGCCCCGAGATGCAGCGCCTTCTGGCACCGACTAATGTCTCGGAAGTGTCGACACTAAACAATGGAACTTTTCCGCCTGACCACTTCGCTACCGCTTACCATTGAGATGGCTGGGATACTTTCTCGCGAACGTCTATCGCACCAAATCCCGGCAGTTCATAAATCTTAGCGGCAGCACGGTCTCTGATCTCCCTCTCAAGGACCCTGAAGCGTCTGTATTGTTGGCTGAACCATCACACTCAGCGCTACGCCACCGTTTCCCTTCACCATTATGCAGAATTTTTGATAAGTATTCTTGGGCAATGTGGCTTCTCCCTTTGGGCCGAACCCATGCCGGTATATGCTGATGCTGATCGACGGTGGAGAACGCCTGGCGCGGCTTCTCAGTAAATGCTGGCAAGGGTATAGAACGTTCGGGCGACAGCTGAATTGTGATCTTCCGAACCCTCGGCCCTTCCAATCTGCCTGAAGCGTCCCGAGTGAATAAGGCGGTGGTGGATAAGGAAATACGCGTCGAAACGATAGTGTTCGTATGACAAGCGTGGTGTGGTGTTCGTATGACAGGCGGACGCTTCTGGTCCCTTGCGTCCCAAGGGAGCGAAATAGTGCACACACGTCTGACATAATACATTTTAGGAAAAGTGATACAGTGCGCCGGTAAATGATGTTTTAGGAAAGAAGGTGGTACAGTACGTGGACGAAAGATGTGATGTATTATATAGTTGACTTGTTACCACGTCCGAAACTATGAGTGGAATGTCCTGAATTGTTCTGTGTTTTTACGGTGCGCCGTATGAACGGGACCGTGCGGTCTTGCTCGTGTCCTGCTGTTGTGTCACTTGTGAAGGACGCGCTCCGTGAACGCTTGCCGTGCGGCATTGTCGCAGGTGTGTGGAGTTCTGTTGATGGCTGTTGTCCTGCTATATTGCAGCTTGTGCAGGGCGTCGTCTGGGAACGCTTGCTTCTGGTGTTGTATTGTCATAAGTGTATGGAGTTCTGTCGATGTTCGTTGTTCTGCTGTGGTGCCACTGCCGAGTGTGACGGCCGTGTCCTGAATATGTGCTTTATCTCACACTGCATAACTGTAGAAGGCCTCAGAAATCAAATTTGCTGTAATATATGCACCTCACTAATTCCACGTTTGGTAGACGTTGAAGTCGTTATGGTTCTACCGTACATCTTGATCGCAATGGGTTCGATGATGCATTGTACGATAGGCCGCCACGACTAGTTCTTTCTTTCTTGGATGACTCTTTTTGACTAATCAAGTTATGGACGCTGCATGACCACTGCGGTTGATGCGCCCCTAAACTCCAATAAACAAACAAACAAACAAACAAACAAGCGGTGGAAGGCCCTTCAACCGCTTGTTAATGTATTGTTAACTCATTAACTTATCAGACCCCCGATTAATTCCTCTGCTGTCGCAAAGGGATTAATCGTATTTGATCTGATGTCCGCTTTTTGAAAAGACTACATCCACCTGTCTTCGAGGTGAAACATTGCAATAGTTTGCACGGTAGTCTTATACACCTCAGCATGCACGCACGACTTATGCACGCACGTGGCGTACGCACACTTCTCGTTGTATTATATCAGACCCTCCCCGTATGTTTCTCGTGACATTAGGTTTTCCTCCTATGCCTGGTGTTCCTGGTTACAGTAATCTGGATCTAGCATCTGAATACGAAATGTCCAAGTGTGAGACGCAATGCAACCTTCTGCAGCTCTTCGGTCCGTGTACACAAATATGCAATGATTACGATGCGTTCGATGTGTGTTGATGTGTTGGTGTCACCTGTAGGCTCGAGTAGTGTTCTTCGGTGACGTGCCGTCGGGTCGGCTCTCTTATCTGATAATATGTCAAGCATGACGTCATGCTCATGTGTGCATCAGCGTGATGCCAGATGTGGTCTTTTCCCGGCGGTGTGACGTCAACTGGTGTTTGCCTGCTAAGATCATGTTGGAGCTGGTGCTCGCGTGTTGAGGTAACATTGGGTGCCACCTGTTCGTTGGCCTCGCACCGGTCATACCAACTGTGTGCATGCATGTCCGGATGGTTCCATTTGTAATGCAGTGCTTATTGCAAAGTCTCCGAAATGAGATGGGTGTCTCAGACCTACACCGCGCTGCCCAAGTAAGCAGGAAAGGCGGGATTGTCGTCTGTCGTATGTAATCTACCAACCTGACGTCATTTATCGTCGTCTGTCTCGTAACGAGGCGTCATATATCAGTTTCTTGTCATGGCGAGGTCAGTCAACATGGTGCCGTTGTGACAATTTGATAGGTGCGCCGTCATCCAATTAGCACGGGTCTTGGCGACCGTTCTTGGCGGTGTTGCTGGCGCACAAGCAACTTCACTCGGCGCCGCTGGTCCCTGTAGTGCCGTTAGGTGGCAGTTCGGTGGTGAACCACTTCCCCGGAAGAGCGGAAATTTTGGCAGTGCCCTTTCCTGACATTGTCGTGGGGCTGACATGGTCCTTGCATGACCCCGATACCGTCAGGAAGTGGCTTGGTGCTGAGCTCCGATCCCTCCGGGGGAGGTGGTCTGTGTGTATCGGGCTTTGACGACGGGAAGCCGTGCTGAGCGGCGCCATGTCCATGACAGGGTTCCTTTGTGGGGCCTGAGTGGCCCTGTGCGATTCGTGTATCCTGTGTGTGACCATGGTAATGCTGTGCGGCCCACACAGCCCTGTAGTCATGTTGTCCTGTGCAGACAGTGAAATGATTCGCTACCCTGCACTGTCCGATGCTGCCCACCCCGATAGCCCGATGCCGCCGACAGGCTTTATGGCCAGCACGACCCGTGCAATCTATCGTACAGCTCAAAGGTAACCAACAACTCACGAGCTAATGTTATCCTGCACGCCATCCATTCGTGTGCTCTGTGCATTCATCTCACGGCCGTCTCGTGTGTGGCCGTGTGACCTCACGCGACCCGACCGGCGTCACCCGACAGCCGAACGGCAGACCGTGGTGAAGCGGCAGAAGGCGGACGTGCACGCGGCGCTGGAGGGGGGCGGGCCGGCGGCGCGGCTGGAGGCCGCCCACCAGCGGGAGCTGCAGACGCTGGCGCAGCGGCAGCAGGCCGAGCTGACGCGCTGCGACATGAAGATCGTCACCCAGCTGGACCAGAAGGTGAGCCGGCTGTCGACTGGCCACGGCTGCGGCTCGGCCGGACCCTGCTCGTGTTTGTCTGTCGTGCGCACGGTGCTGTCGTGCCGTGTCGGTGTCGGTGTGTGTTGGCGTTGCGCGCCGTTCGCCATCGCCCACTCCTGACGAAGAGGATGTCGCCTTCGGAAGCCGCTGCTCCGGAACACTTGGCGAAGGTGGACGAGTTTCAGCGCGGCTGTTCGTCTTTCGTTTATCATGTGAGAGTTTTTACTTTTCGTCATCTCAAGTCTCTGACCATTAGCGCGATTTTGAGACATGCGTATCCACACCACATCGATATAGCTTTTACATTATTGCACCACATGTTGTCATAGTGGTATGTTTATTTGCTGGTGCACGATGTTTTGTTTTACAAACCGAACATCTGGTAATGTTTCCTTAGTTCGGAGACATTTTCCAGGTCGACGGGGGCAGCTTTCTGGAATGTTTTTTTTTGTCTGGCGTATTGTGGAGTATTCTTTTTTGGTCGGAATCCGATTTCGGGATCATTTTTATAACGTTACATCAGTAGGTAAAGTGCACGATGCTGTTTATTTTGCTAACTTTGAGTGGGGATTGAACTTTGGTGGATCTATCCCGGTGAATATGGCATATGATACAAAAGTCCAACTAAGCTGGACGGTCCGGCTGTTCCGTCACACTTGTGAGACCATAGTACCTTTTTTGTCGCATAATTTCGCGTTCTAATTTATTCAGTGAGCATCAGCTGTGCATTCTTGATGCCTGTCAGTTATTCTCTCAATATTCATGAAGTACTTGTAATTATTGTTTGTCACTCGCAGGCAACATTCAACAGTGTCATGTAGCATAGCATTTCAAGTGCTATTTTTGTCACAGCCATATTTGCTCTTAATTATAAAATTTGCGAATTTCGAATCACACTATTTCTCCTACAGTAATCTCAGTCCTTGTTCGAGCGAGGTTTGCCGCGGCATTCCCGCTCGGACAGTTTAGCATGCACTTGGTTCGCTTGTCATCCGTCCCTGGTGCCAAATGGTTAAAGCGCTCGGTTTGTATCCCGGGGTCTGGCATTCAGTCCCAGGAACTGATGGAGCTTTTTCTTCCTACCCTTAGTAACGTAATTTTGTGAACATATCAGATTTGGAAACACTTTAGGTATGTACATGCTTGGAGGCGCTTGGCTGTATGGACACCCAAGGCAGTGTACCTATAACTCATTTACACAGGAATTCGACTGCACTGCGCTTTTTCACACGTTTTCAATCATTCAGTGCCCGCATGGGCGCTGGACTCATCATCTTGATGGATTATGCAGGCGCTTTATTTCATCATCACGTTCATTGTCGTAAATTAAACACTCACCATTTTAGGATATCCACAGAGTGGTGCAAAAACACCACTAACCTAACACATGATACATGCTGAAAATGTATCGTACTGGAATGAGCAGAAGACGAATAAATATTTTCAGCACGATCTAGCATGACAATCGGCAGCTCCTCTGCCTCTGACCGCCGCCGTAGTATTTTGCTTACCAGCCGCTCAGACCCTAGGATGGTGACTCCCACTTAGGAATGTATTGATGCGCTGATTAGCATGATTAGTTTTCGTCGATTCTATTGGTTTCGAAGGTGCATGTATGATAATGATGAGTCATTACTCTTGGCCCTTGGCATTGCTCAATTCGTCCCCATTTAGCAGGATGCGAAGTTCAATTAATGGTATTAGTTTACACCGAATCTTAACCTGATTTGTATCTGACGGGTTGCACCTAAAAACGACATCAATGGCGCTCAAGTACATAAGTTTGCGATTCTAAGACAAATTTACTACGAAGTAGTCCGACTATACATTGGTTTGCCAGTTGTAGCTGTATTGAACGGAATGACAATGAGTACTATTTCCCTATATTCATTGCCTTTCCCATGGTGTCCCAGGATAACGAAATTTGCTATGTCGGCAGCTCAGCAGTAAATTGTATCCTAGAAACCTTCCTTAACGTAATAAACATGAATTAATGAAGTGTGACAGTTACTTCTGAAACCTACTGGCATTTGTGCAGTTCTCCCGAGCTCTGGGATGACGTAGATTACTGTGCCAGACGGACATTGTGACGCTTCGCTACTTTAATGGAAAGAACACACCATTAGTTGTGTGCTTGCTGGCAGTGCAGCTGAGGCTTCGCAATGGGTGGAACGACACGCTCGTTATGTCCATGCTGAAAAGAGCAGGCAGGATTAATTGAAAGTAGACAACATTTTATCATATGTACTATATCATGGCGCTATGGCATTGTGCACTGCCTCAAGAAAGCGATGTCGACATGCTGATGCATGATATTACATAACGGGATGCAACATATTTGTTTGATGCTTCTCGCCATAATCATGGCAGGGATCCATGAAAAAAACAGCACAGTTTATGAACGATAGTGCTAGAGCAACGACCTCAAGTTTGTATTTAAAATATAAAGTCCGTATGGGGAGTGTGGCGTGCTCTCAATCTCGCGGATTCATCTGCTGAGAGCCTTGCGTGACTTGGTGTGGGCGGTCACTCGTTGACATTTACGGCCAAAGGGGTCTGCCTGTGTCAATTCGTGTTTATTGGCTAGGACTGCGAATATCCGCTGTCATTGTCAACTATTCGGGTGACAGGCCAGCATGTAAGCGAAGTCAGTACGACTGAATGTTCAATGTAGCGGATATTTCGGAAAGGCCGTTTTTGCTCTGGTCCGGCAAAAAAATACAGGGAGAACTTGCGGCCGAACCAGTGGTATATCGCACTGCCAGCACGTGATTACCTAAAAGCTCGCGGACGCGTCGCAGGAAAGGGACATTGCCAGGATGCGGTCTGAACGACCGAGAGGTTTCAGCTCGATGAATATCGCGCTGACAAAGCAAATGATTACCTGAAGGTTTATCAGCGTGTCGCAAGAAAGGGACATTGCAGGGATGTATGAACGACCGGGAGACTTCAGCTCAAGAACATAATCTGCAACGGTGGCCATCCGGGGCGTCGGTAGGTCATTGATCAAGCTGAGCGTCTGGTAAGCCAGAGTTACGGGGTTCGATTCCCCGCGGCGCCCGCCCTTCCTACCAGGGGGGACGAGTAGCCTAGGCGTAAGTTGCCCGTCTCGCAATCGAAAGGTTGTGGATTCGAGTCTCACCTGTCGCTACTCTTCGCCCGCGACCAATCGGTGTGAGAGATTGGCGACGCTACATGACTCAACGGTCGATGTGTCGTAAATCCAATAACCAACCAACCTTCCTGCCAGGGTGAGAGGCAGGCGATGCCACATGGCCTCAGCTGCTGGATGTATCGTAGTCGCAACCACCTGCGACGGTGACTGGACCGAGACGGGTGGCAGCGGTCGCCGGGCGGCCAGCTGGCTCGTGTGTCGTGTGGTCGGTCAGGGCGGCTGTCAGAACATGCACTGCTCGGTGTCGGGCAGTGTCCGCCGCTGTCCGGCAGTGCCCGCCGCTGTCCGGCAGTACCCGCCGCTCTCCGGCAGTGCCCGCCGCTGTCGGGCAGTGCCCGCCGCTGTCCGGCAGTGCCCGCCGCTGTCCGGCAGTGCCCGCCGCTGTCCGGCAGTGCCCGCCGCTGTCCGGCAGTACCCGCCGCTCTCCGGCAGTGCCCGCCGCTGTCGGGCAGTGCCCGCCGCTGTCGGGCAGTGCCCGCCGCTGTCCGGAAACTTTCGGTCCGTGATGTCCGTGATGTGCCCACAGGGCTTGCGCCTGTCCTGCGTCAGCTATGGACTCGGCTCCTCGAAATGAGTGCTGCTCCCATTGTATCGCACGACATGAAATAACAGCTAATCCCACAGGGGACGAGTGGTCTAGGGGTAAGTTGCCCGTCTCACAATCGAAAGGTTGTGGGTTCGAGTCTCGCCTGTCGGTACTCTTCGCCCGCGACCAAGCGGCATGAAAGATTGGCGATGCTACATGATTCAACGGTCGATGTGTCGTAAAAACAAACAACAGCTAATCCCACTGCACAGCACCATTTTGCCGACCACACAGCTTCACATTTTGTAGCGGTGATATTTCCGAAATGTGTCGCTGAAGTAACAAGAAAAGCACAAACAAGGTATTATAAAAAAAAATTATTTCTCAGCTTGAAATCCAATATTTTGTTCAACGTCATATCCTCTCAATTAAGAGCCTAATTCAATAGAGTGAATTTGCCGATCGGGCTTTAACAACTAGTCCCATTTAGTGGGCGAGCTTTCCGACCGTGCCAATTTAGCCAATCAGCACATCGGAACCTGATTTATAATTATGTTATGTGTCGAGGCAGGGTCGTCATGGCAACCAGTCCCGGATGTCATTGGATTATTTGGCGGTTGGCTGCTTCTGGTGTATTTTTAGATTCGACTTCTTCTGTCGGAATATACAATTTCGGTGTAAAATGGAAAAATGCAATACAATTTGTCATGCATTTGTACCTAGTATAAACTATCGGTAGAAAAGGCAACGCAATGCAATTTGTCATGTATATGCTCTTACTACGGAATAAAACCAGTATGCGTAGTATTCAAACACATTTTTTAACAATCACAATTTTTGAAAACAAGCATGCCAAATTACTTATTGTAGAAACAAAATAATTCATATACCTTTCGGGGTGCACACATTTGTGGGTGCTTGATAGTCCATATAACATTGCTCTTTTTACTATATGTTACGAGACCTTCGCGAGGTTCGTCATATTGCAGCAATATATGCTCAGATGGGTAACATTTTGCGCTTGTCATGCTTATCTGGATTGCTGGTGTCTATTCACTGGTGATGTGATGTGATTTGTTGCTCGTACTTCATGCAAGCCAAGAGCAAATCAGTCTTCTTATTTATTTACTGGGGATCCACGACGCACTTTATGCACATTCACGGCCAGTGGCGTTTCCCACACTGTTACATCGGCGGGCCGCGGAGCTGGGGAATGTCCAGAGCGGTGCGAGCGTTGAACCCGGGACCTGTGGTGCCCAGAGCTCAACACCTTAACCACTAGGCCATCCCCACCCCAGCAAATCAGTCTCTTAGTGAATATTGCACTTGCAGGGGCTTCGTGCCACCCTGTGCATTATACCCTGTAACAAAAACATAATTGTTCCGTTATTTTTGGACAAAAAACTTTTTTTTCTGATCTATTGTGCTTCGAATCACTGGAAAAAGCTGTGAGTGATTTTAATCTTTTGGTTTGTTGTAAGTACATCGATTTTTTTTCTTCAATAAGAGCATTATTGTTTTAACCCCATACGGACCGAATTGCTCATTACCAGGCTGAAGTAGTGGGATTTACTGGACAACAAGCGTTCGCATTAATTCCCAGAGGAACCGGCGTCGCGCTGTTCAGTGTTCTTCACTCTTAGAGATGGGTTGTGCTACTGTCATGGCAGAGGACTTTTCGACGATGAGGACATCCCCTGCAACACCTCTGGTTGGTAGCTCTTCATCGACAGTTCATCTAAAATCCTCAAGGCTGTTTTACTGCAAAACACAAAACCAAAAATCTATTACCAGAACGTTGAAATCCTGCTGAGCGCACTGAAGTACGACCAATTCAGGCGCCCTCAAGGCGCGTCAGCGCGCCCTTAAGCCCAAATAATCAATCAACCAATTCAGCTTTGAGGTCATTGGCGATTTCAAAATGGTAGCTTTCTTGATGGGGCTTCAGGGAGGCTTCACCAAGATCCCTTGCTCTCTGTGCCTCTGGGATAGCCGAAATACAGCCCTTCACTACAAGAAGAGTAACTGGCTTCATTGGACCTGCTATGAGGTTGGGGCCCACAACGTGAAGTAAGAGTCGCTGGTGGAGCCAACGAAAGTGCTGATGCCACCCTGTACATCAAGTTGAGCATCATTGAGCAGTTTGTAGAACAGCTTGATCCAGAGGGTGAGGCCTTGAAGCACATTCAGGAGCTGTTCCCGAAGTTGTAGGAGGCGAAAATCAAAGCAGGAGCATTTGTGACTCCTCAGGTGAACTAACTTATTGACTCCAACAGCTTTCCTAGGAAGATGTCTCAGGTTGAGCGGGCAGTTTGAACAAGCTTTTCTCACAGTTTCTCTTTTCTTGAGTTTCTCGTGACTAGAGAAACTTTTAAACAAGTTTCTCTAGTCAAAGGTTTCCTCGGGAACCACAAGGCAGACAGCTACGGGGAAATCGTTCACGGACTTGTGGACACGTACCGGAGCATGGGCTGCCAGATGTCGCTAACACTGCACGTACTACAAGCCCACCATGATGAGTTGAAAGAAAGCATGGGAGACTACTCAGAAGAACAAGGTGAAAGATTTCACCAGGATGTCAGCTCTTCCGAAGAACGATACAAGGGACAGTACAAGGAAAGTATGATGGGCGACTATATCTGGAACCATTTGCATGAGAGTGACCTGAAATACAATCGCCAATATCGAAGAAATACTTCTGTTTGATTAGTCTATAACGCTATTATTTTTTATCAATTATCTTATCAATTCTCCGTAGCAATACTCTATCAACGGTCTGCCTCACTGCACTCTATCACTGTTTGTGCATTAGTGCCTGCCATAGCTATTCATATTTACCAACAACAAATGCTTAAGCTATTTTAGCCCGTTGTAGTGTAGCAATTCAACCGGCCAATATCATATGTCGACAGTCGATAATGTTGACAAATATTTCTCCTGTGTTCATCCTTACTTATCGGCAGTAGATTCTGGCTTCAGGTATTTTGTCCCTGAAAGTGACGGCAACTAAAGTACGGGATAGCACGCCCCCGGACTGGCATGGCTAAGTTGGGTTCTGCCTACCACTGATTTTCCGACTGAACAGACGTCCGAAATTGTTGCGGGAAAACATAATGAAGACTTTACATGTCAGTTAATTCAAAGCACGTCAACAGATCACCAGGACAGTTGATATATATATATATATATATATATATATATATATATATATATATATATATATATATATATATATTGTAGTGAAGTCTCCTTCGTTGGCTGCGTGAATAGTCTAGGACCTCGTGTTGCGATAGCGCCTGTTTAAAGATGGCGGTACGTTTTGCTTTATATTGTTTAATTGCAATAGAAGGCCGAAATGATGACAAGTGTCGACAGACAGTTTTAAACTCCGTCTGCCGACACTACAAGCAACGGCAACAACGGCAGGTAAGACCTGTGCACGCCGGCCGCTCTCTCGGTTCTCTCCCTCACAATACATTTCAACGCCGTCCACCCTCGGTACCATGATTGGCGGCCAGACTAGTGACGGGACATCATTTCCCGCCGGCGATTGGTGATACACATTTTGACACACCTCCGGACAATATGGCCGCTAATGGTGATTCACAAGTACTCATATGCCGGCCACGTGCTGAAGGCACATTCCGGCGTTCCTAACCTATCTACAACAGATGCAAGTCGGTACACATAGCCACAACATTTTGATTACAGTCATCGGGTGAGTCAGACAGCACTCCTTTCAGCGCTGAGCAGAAGCATGATGCATCCTGAACTACTTTACAATATATACACACATATATGATGTTTCTTTGATGTATGCGTTCAGCACACACGACCTGAAAGGCCGCCTGACGCTGACTTCACGACTTGTAGACGTCCTCCTAAAAGTACGTTTGCACAGCAGATTGCCTGTATATATATTAGCCGCCATACAGCCGACTCCTACTGAAGCCAAGTTTATACAGGTAACGGCCAGTGAGGTGACAGCCGCTCAGCTGGGAAGCGAGGTGTCTAATGGCGACACCAATGCTGCACCAAACCACACAGTCCGTACCCAGCGATTGCGGTAATTTCGCCTCCAGTCTCGATCGATCCAGTCTGTAGGATCCGACGCGGCACCGTCGAGCACATTGATAACGCACAGGTTCTGCACAATGAGTGCAGCTGGACGACATGTGTACACGCGCTAGTGTGCTGGCGAGTGGCACTGCCGGCGAGAGTGTTGTTCCGCGCCGCAGTGGCGGCGGGACGGCGCCGTCGTGCTGGTCGGCGCCGGCCGATATTGGCCGACCGCGTCACACTGTCCTCGGAGAGCCGTGCAGCTAATGCCCGCAGGAGCCACAGCCGGCTGGCCAGATTACGACTGTGCCGGCAATCACGTGCCGTGTGGATCTGACGCGGCTCGGTATCGGTCGCAGCCGGACGCCATGCGGAGGTGGTCGGAGCCGGTGTGCGTCCTGTAGGGGAACGTCAGTGGGTGTAATGAAATGTATGGGTATAGAATGGTGGCTAAAACTGACCATTCGGAAGTTGCCGTCTGTTAGGGTATTTGCTTGTGACTATTCATTGTTGTACGTGTTCAGGATGACACACGAACGAATCCGATTAGAACTAGTATGCATGCACCATTGAACATTTGCAGTGCTGCAGAATTTCCTACTCCTCCCAGTACAAGGGGGATGAATTTGACCCGAAACCAACCTTTGTTCTAAACTAGACAGACATATGCGGTAAACATCATGCAATTGCATTCTTATGCTTTCAGAGTTGTTTGGTACATCTTATTTACCTCTTATTTGACCTTCCAGGTCAGGTCGCACAGGCCAATGTCAGGGTGTAATCGGTCATCTTATCATCGCCGTACTTTGCGGACCTTGATCGTCAAATGAAGGTGGGCTCGTACTTCAGTGGCGGTGATATGCTGATTAGTCTTATTCTGACATACTACCACCTGCAAAGGTCAAGGTCACCGATCAGGTCAAGTTCAAGTCCCTGAAAATCTGATGAACTGTTAAATCTGACGATCCTCAAAAAATTGTGCTCACAAAAAGATAATGAGGGTCACGAAGGCAAACCGAAATGTTTGCTCCATCCTTGGACAGTTTTTAGGTACATGCATTCCGGGCGCTCTAGAGCCTAAAATAAGGACTATTGCGAAGTAAAACTGGCTAAACGATGGTACTTTTGCAATCCGAGTTCGCATTTGATGAAACTGGGATACCCAAAATTGAGACAGAACTGACCTATTTTTGGGAGGTTTGTTTAACTTTGCAACGAATATGTTAAAGATAAAGATGTTGAGATGAAGATAAATGCTTCAAGGAATTCTAAAAGTCCAAGGGTGTATTTCCACTGTGCCGTGCACCGCATCTCTATCTTACTTAGAGCAAACGTCAGTAGGGAGGGGATCTAATCACTCCTGCGCTGCGTGAGGAAAAACATTTTCCTGCACTGCGAGAGTTATGATGGATTGTTTGGAGCGCATCAAACCAATCCATGATTAATAGCACAAAAAGTGACGACATCGAAACGTTCTTGCTTCCACACACGCCGTGATCATCACTCATATTTTGGGTAAGAGCGGGGCGGCGACACCACTGGAAACTAGGTCGAGGCCTGCAAGTGATTCTGGTAAAACGATGCGTTACAATAGTAAAGTGCAGTTTCGGCTGTGCAGTAAAGTGCAGCTGTGCAATAGTAAAGTGCAGGTGGCAAGAAGAAAACGCATTCAAAAGTAGCATCTTAACCTAGAATATTGTCGCCTGGTGGTTGTTCGCCGTGGTAGTTCGTCATGGCGATATGTTGGAGTCGCATAGGACGTGCATTGAATGACCCGACAAGTGTGGATGACAGCAGAGGATCTCCACCCACCTGACCCGATTCGACACGAATGTGTGTTGATGGCACGCTGGACTGTTGGCTGTATGCCACTGAGCAGAAATTGCGCATCAGCCAACGATTTTCGGGTGGGCGGTGCATGACCGACGCAGTCGACACGCCCGCAAATACCAATAACTAACCAACCAAAGACTTGCGGGCTCATGCGACCAATTGCAGAGCGCTGGCAGTAGTTACCACCAGCCAGCAGATTGAATTTGTCCCGTGTTATTATGCCAAACGTCGAACACAAATAGAAACGATGGCAGCACGCTACCTTTGCTGAACTTTCGAAGGCAATGATATGACTTTTTGCGTCGTGAGCTTGTGGACTTTGTCTCCGAACTTAGCCTCAGCTTTGCTAAGGGGTTTGTATCAAGGACCAGTATGCGAATGATTTTCATACGATGGTACGATAATGGGACGAGGTTGTATTACGGGCGAGTCTACTCCCGTGTATATGGTACAGAAGTTCATCTGAGCGATCCCAATCGACGCACTCTTTTGAAACCATCCTAACTTTTTGTGCGTGGGCGCTACATGACCAATGTAGTCGATGCGCCCTAAAGCCCTAATAACTAACTAACTTTTTGTGCGTGCGTTTCGCGTTCTTATCTCTAACTCCCGAGTCAAATGATCTTTCAGTTTTTCCCAACTGTTCCTCTATACTCCCCAGGAAATGCTCTTCCTATGTGTTCAATGGAAGAGGCTCGCCGCAGCATTTCCGCTTGCGAGCAATTTCCAATAGGTTTCGCATTGCAATACAACCTTTCAATTTGTAATATTATCTTTCGAAGCCAGTTTTGCCAGTCATTTTGATATTTACCAACTTTCATCATATATTTTCAAAGAAAGCGGCTTGCGACGGCATCTCCGCTCACAGGCAGCCTACTACGTGCCTCGCGCCGTAGCCGGTACCTGCCACCCGTCCCGAAGGATAAATTGGCAACGTCGTTGTTTGGTATCCAGTGGTCTCGAGTTCAGTCCCAGGGTGGGATGACACTTTTACTTCTGCCTTTAGCAATGCAATGTGTTGAGTGTATTGCATCCGAAATCAGTAGCTCTTCATACATGCTTCAAGGATCGCGGCTGCATAAACTGTAAACGCATCGTGCATACCACTGATGTGCGCGGAAATTCGACTTCACCGCATTTTAGCACATCCAGCGCCCTGTAGGCGCGTATGCGTGTATGTGTTCCATAGGGTGAAGGAATGTTAATCAACAATTGAAGACGTTCACCCACACGCTACCTAGAATATAACATCGAGATTCACTGTGTTGTTCCATGAAGGCATTTGATTTAGTTTATCGTGTACTTTCGGCTGTAATTTGAACTGTAAGATCTGGAAAGTCCCGTACCCCATATGTACCACCTGATGGCCCTGCGTCCTGCTGAATAACCGTAAAAAGTACTTGGTATTGCGATCAACTGAAGAAGCCAGTACCGTGCCGCCCTGGTGACAGCTGGACAGCCGACGTTTGGACTGCCCTCCTCGCCAGGGCGGGCGGAGGAGGCGAGGAGCGTATGTCACCGGCGGCCCACGCCAGGGCGGGCGGAGGAGGCGAGGAGCGTATGTCACCGGCGGCCCACGCCAGGGCGGGCGGAGGAGGCGAGGAGCGTATGCCACCGGCGGCCCACGCCAGGGCGGGCGGAGGAGGCGAGGAGCGTATGCCACCGGCGGCCCACGCCAGGGCGGGCGGAGGAGGCGAGGAGCGTATGCCACCGGCGGCCCACGCCAGGGCGGGCGGAGGAGGCGAGGAGCGTATGCCACCGGCGGCCCCACCAGGGGCGGGCGGAGGAGGCGAGGAGCGTATGCCACCGGCGGCCACGCCCTGGCGGGCGGAGGGGGCGGAGGGCGTTGACCCACGCCAGGGCGGGCGGAGGAGGCGAGGAGCGTATGCCACCGGCGGCCCACGCCAGGGTGGAGGCTGTGGATCCGCCTGGCGTTCCTACATCGTCGCGGCGCTCCCATGCCTCATTGGGGTTGACAGCTCATTACAACGTCCGAACTCCGCCCAGAGCGGATTTGGATCAACTCCAACCACGCAGTGTCCCGTCGGCTGCGACATGATTATTAAATACCCGGCCGTATTATTACTTGTCCAGTTGTGACGTCGAAGCCAGGTGTCTGCTTTGCTCCCTGTGATGAGGCTTCGACTCACTCCGGAGGTGGAGAGGTCGTGGAGCGACATGTGTGGGGTGATGCCGTGCTTGCCGCCCGTGGAGGTGTGACATTGGTTACATAGAGCAGTGTGTGACCCGCATTGGGCCGGCAACATGCCCTCATCGTGCTGTCTCGGAGCCCTGTCGGCGGCAGTTACGGCGTGTTACACCCTCACTGCTCCTCTCGAGTGTGCGAAGTCGTGTCGCGGGCTCCCTCCATGGCTGGTCGAGTCCTGTACTCCGATATTCCGGTTAGGGCACCGCCACCCGCCTGCAAGGAAGGTAGTGTTTCGTACCTCTCCCATTTATTTCACTCATGACCCCTCTGAGGGGCTAGGGGCTATCGCACCACCCCCAGAACCTGGTCAGGTCTCCCTGCGTGATTCTGCTCAGATCCCCATGCATGAATGCAGTTTGGCCTCGGTCCTTCCAAGGACTGCCTGATATCCTGTGGTGATATTTCGCGTCGAGGCGGGCGATTGACTGCAGGTTTAATCCGCCGTGCACGAAGCACCGTTTGCGAGGTACATATACCAGCGGACGTGAGCGCGCCCGCCAGCTGCATTCTAGATCAATGCGAGGTTGCGTCTTGCCTCGTCAAATCGATTCGTGTTGCGCTCCAGTTCCGATTGATGATGCCTTTGCATCCTGACCTTCACTGCGGAGCACCCCTTAAGGCTATCGTAAAAGTTCCCTTCAGATGTGAATTGGAGGTCGGCGGGGCGGAGGGGTCTGGTCGTGTTACCCATATAGTTTTTTCATCGGTCTATGCTGCTGTTTATTGGGTGGTTCACAACGCACTTTATGCACATTCACGGCTAATGGCGTCGCCCGCACTCCAGTTTGTGTAGTTCTCGGCATGTGCTACATCAGAGCTACACGTAGTCTATGCAGGTCGCTTACATCTAATGATTAGAGGGAGATATATCAAAAGAGAGGAAAACCTTAAAGTCTTGCCAGGCCTTCAACGCCTTGTCGGTTTTCACCGAATCGGTCTCTTGAACCCACTAGTGTCCGTGACCAATCCCCCAGGCTGCATGGCATTTTCTCCCATCGATAGCCCTCTGCCTACGCCCCTGCACCCATTCGTCAGAAACCATACTGCTGCTGATTGGTATCGGCAATCACCTCAAGCGCAGCTATAAACGTCCGGTCGCGTCATCTGCAGCGGTGTGCAATAGCTTGGCTTCGATGACTTTTAATGTGATGGCGGTAGCTGGAATTGCGCGGCTGATTAGTCGATCAATGTTACAACCTCCTCCGCCCGGCCCCACGTCGGTGTTCGGAGCCACAAATAGCCGTATGGAATTGCGTGCAATTTGCACTGACGTAAACGGAGCCATGGTGACGCCGATGCGCAGCACTTACCTGGGAGGCGGTGGGGTCCGCTGCCGCCGGCACGGCATTGATGCACAGTGGGCTCACGGCCCCGGCTCCGGCTGACGACAGCTCCGGCTGACGACGGCTCCGGCTGACGAAAGCTCCGGCTGACGACGGCTCCGGCTGACGACGGCTCCGGCTGACGAAAGACCCCGGCTGACGGCGGGCTGACGAAAGCCCCGGCTGACGACAGCCCCGGCTGACGACAGCCCCGGCTGACGACGGCTCCGGCTGACGACAGCTCCGGCTGACAACTCCGGCTGACGGCTCTGGCTGACGACAGCTCCGGCTGACAACTCCGGCTGACGGCTCCGACTGACGACAGTTCCGGCTGACGACAGCTTCGGCCAACGACGGCTCCGGCTGACGACAGCCTCGGCTGACGACAATTCCGGCCGACGACAGCTCCGGCCGACGACGGGCTGACGACGGCTACAGTTTTGTCCGACCAGCAGACGGTGGCGAAGGTAGCCGACCCGGGGTATGCTGGGCACTCTGTGGTGAAGAGGCCGTACCGTGTGCTCATCTCCTATGCTGGGGTCACACGAGCGACAGACAGACAGACACAGGCGGTGGCAGATAAAGTGACGGAGAGAGAGGGAGAGAGAGAGAGAGAGAGAGAGAGAGAGAGAGAGAGAGAGAGAGAGAGAGAGAGAGAGAGAGAGAGAGAGAGAGAGAGAGAGATAGAGAGAGAGAGAGAGAGAGAGATTAGAGAGAGAGAGAGTAGAGTAGAGAGAGAGAGAGAGAGAGAGAGAGAGAGAGAGAGAGAGAGAGAGAGAGAGAGAGAAGAGACAGAGAAGAGAGAAAGAGAGAGAAGAGAGAGAGAGACAGAGAGAGAGAGAGACAGGGAAAAGAGAGAGAATAAATGAATGGGAACAAGTTAAATATCCCTGAGGATGTGGACTCGTGGAGACTACAGTTAAGCTGCATCGGCTTCCCAATGCACCAATCAAGGCTGGCGTGTCAGACGGTTAAACTTTGCGTCAATCTGGTGCTCGACAAGATTTGTTGGTTCGAACCAACGTGACTATTTTGACAGATTAAAGGCCTAAAATTGTATTTTTCTGTGCGTCTCGGTGACAATATGTATTGACAGCTATTCCCGAGCTTCTACTCGACACCCGCCAGCTATCTTTTCACTTAATTTCGACATCTGCTTACGTAAGCGGCTGCAGTCGGCAAGGGTGCCGTCCCTTGGAACTTTTCGATAAGTTCTCTTCGTTTATCGTGCGCAAAGGCTGGACTTGGGTGACCTTTAGTGGGCATTTATTGGTGACCTTTATTGGACACCCGGCCGCGTGATACGTACTTCGTCCGACTTCACTGCACTGGAGACTGAGCTTGTTAACTGGCACTGGCAGGCCGGACGTGAGGCGCGCACTGTCAGTGCGGGGTAGGCGACTCATGAGCGGCCAGTGGTCGTGCCGTGGACCAGAGCAGCTGGTAGCCGGACTTTGCGCATGCCTCTCGCAGGGGACGTCGTCTCCCCAGCCGGCAGACGGTCGGCGCCGACGTCCGGCTGTAATGTGACGTCTCGAGCCGCCGAGACAGCTGTGACGCGGCGCGGCGGCCGCCGGGAATTCGTGCTCCGGCCGTGGCGGGCCGTGGATCCGGTCATGGCGGGCCGTGGATCCAGCCGTGGATCCGGTCATGGCGGGCCGTGGATCCAGCCGTGGCGGGCCGTGGATCCGGCGGCGGCCGACTAAACCGAGCCGGGCCGTAATGGCGCCGTCAGTCCAATCGGGCCGGCCGTGAAGCGCCACGACCGGTGCGGCCGATACGGCGGCCGTGGACCCGACGCCGCCGCGCTGGCCGCTTCAAGTCAACTCGCGAGGGGAGGGTTCGGTTGTGATTGTCGTGACGTCAAGGTGCTGAATGCGCCGAAACACTTCAACTCGGCCAGTCAGCTTCGGTGTAAACCGCAGCAGTGGTAAACCGGGCGGGGTCTTCATGTGGACTTCTTCCGTCTTCTGAATCTTCTGCCTTTCTGAAAGTCTTCTGAGCAAACTATGATGGGAAACACTGAACGAAACGCGCTATGCATGAATCGCTTGTTCTCTACAAAGTTGATGATCGTTAATTAAAGCTACTATCATTTGTATGAACTGAGACACCAAATACCAGGCGGCGAGCGCAGGTTTGATATCGTGGTGTTTTCATGGTGTTATAAGATCTCCACCATTTCACCATCATTGAATATGGCCAAAAAGCAACGTAGATCCCACCTATGCCACCATAATTATTTAGTTATGGGTCCAAGTTTGGGAATGCCCTCCATGCAAGTTTGAGATTATTTTTAATGGTTGAATGCTGCCTTTTATAAACCAAGCCTGGTTACGAGCCCTCACTACAGCTGTCGCCAATTCGCAAAGAAGTATCCGGGCACTGTATCTGAATGTAATCAATGTGTTCCCCAAGAGCACAGTTTCTATTATATATCTCGCCGTTCTCTGCGATGAGATGTTGACGACACTTTGCTTGCATATATTTCCCGATGTTACCATCCTTTGCAAAATGCAGCTGTCTTTTGTTTATATTTTTCTTCTGTATGTTTTATATTTATTTTAGCTGTGCAGATCTATGCGAACGTTCTGGAAACAGAGCAGGTTTCGATTTAAAAACTGTGTATTGAGCATCGGATAATTAACGTATGCTATCTATCGAATACAAATGCTCGTAAATTGTATTATTTCGTTACCTACGAATACAGTACAGTGGGCTGAGCTTCAGCGGCGTAGATCGCATGGGGCGTGTCGCGTGGATCTCGTGGGCGTTGGTTTATTGGGCGACGTTCGGGGTATGCATGTGTATTCCCTTTGACCGGACAACTGTACGAACATTGGTTCGGTGACCCGAAATATGGCTGCTTGCATTCGTGTCAGGCAATATTCGCTGTTGTAACCAATAATTAGCGCTAATAAACTAGTGTGGTCGTTGGTCGTTGTTGTCGGTTGTTACTGTCGGTCGTCGGTAGTTACCGTCGGTCGCTGTCGGTCTATATTGTTATGTGATGCCCCCAGAGTAAATATAGTGCACGCCACTGTTTATATCCGGTGCTATTATGGGTAATGTCCATCACTAGCAACAATGCAGATGCACCACCTGACCGCTGGTTGTAGCCGGAACTGTTTTGGGTAGGGTCCGTCACTGGCAGCAGTGAAGAGTACACCACCTGACACCTAAGAGTACTCGACACTGTCCCGATTAGTGTCCGTCACTGGCGGCAGTGAAGAGTACACCACGTGACACCTGGTGGTACTCGGCACTGTCCCGGTAGTGTTCGTCTCTGGCAACAGTGAAGAGACCGCAGCACGAGATCAACAGCTGACTGCGGATTGTTGATTCCTCTCCTGACCCCCCCCCGTGGCCAGCCAGACTGCCGGCCTCGATCCCGACCACTTATAGCTCACGCCCCTCCGATGAGCTGCCGGCGAACATCTCAAACAGATGAGCTTGTCAACGACGAGAAAACTTACTTGATTAGCCGGGAGTCGGTGGGCTTCTCTCCATTGGACTTTGGTGGTCGCGCCAAGTGTGATGAAGCTGGCAGCGGCCGGTGGCACCGCTGCACTGTCGGCCGCCAGGTGGCCCCCGTCACCCGCGCTTAGATGTGGGGACTTCCCTGAGCGGTGACGGTTGGTGGAATACGGCACCGTCGACAGGCCTGACCGTCGACACGCCGTCCAGCGAGCTTCGAGCGCGAACGTGGTGAAATGTGTGAAGAAGCCGAACGGTTTAGCTCGGCGCAGCTGCTCTGGCCTACAGTGATCAGCAGAGATGTGAATCCGGCTCTACAATTGTTGCCACATGCTAGTTGTTTTCAGCTGTTCTGTTGATGCCATATGCTAGGTTGTCTTCGGCTCTACTGTTGGTGTCATACGTTGACAGTGTTAAAATAATGATTTTTCGTTAGGTGTGAGATGTTGAAACGAATGCAGCAGGATGTCCAAATCGCTGTGGAAATAATGTTATTAAAAATTGTTAAGTCCTGCAAACCACGTTTTGAACACAATTGGGTACGTATCACTGTTCCCATTTTGCGTGTTTTGAGAGGTACCTAATTTGATGACACCGATATCAACGATAATGATACACACACCCATGCTTAAAGCCGACGTCGTATAGCATATCACATCATAGGTAATCTCTTCACATAAAATTGCGCTATGTGATGTTCGTTATCACGGTTCCGAGTCCGTTATGGTGAGCATAAGCATGATACTTAAAAGCTGGACCAGTTAGAAACGAGGAATGAAGTCTTAAAAAGCACGCACCAAGAAGCGTATACTCTGGGAAGTATGTCGATTCAGTGCTCAGTAAGTGGTATATTCCACCCTGTTTCCCGAATGATTTATCACTGCATGCCAAGTTCTCTTCGGCTCTACTATTGGTACTAAAAGTTCTTCTTTCATGTAGGGGTGTAGCTTTGGGGGCTTTCGGAAAGGCACTTGGCCGCCGTCCCAATAAAAAATAAACTGTAAACATGGGACATTATGAAGTATGCCCCCACAATCCATTTATCCCTACCCATTGTCTTTATGTATCGTTGCCTCCCACTATTTTTCAGAAGTGTACATCTATGTTTCCATACATTATCATTCTGGTGATTGTTCTTTTGGTCGAAATATATTTTCTGATATGCGTTTGCGATATGGCAGTATGGACGTAAATACCTATTCCTTAACCCGTCCCGCCTCGGGGGTCTTCAACAGTCCCCCTCAGGTTTATCGTGGATAGTGAACGAACGGCACGCGGCATCGCGCCAAAATTTGACATACCTTTTCCCACATCAATTTGGCATGGTGTTTCAAAATTTTGAAGTCAGGGTCATCTAGGGTCAACAGAGATTACCTCGAAAAAGTTCAACCAGTCTTCACGCTTTAACGGATGCAGATATATTAATGAAAATGTCAGGGTTTGCTTATCTTTAGGGATGCAACAAAACGTACGAGGGGAATTTTTCCTTTTTTCACTTTTTTGACTGTATTAATTTTGCATATTTGCCTATTAGAGTTCAAATAGAAGATTCTGGCTAAGGTAAGCATTTTTAGTAGAGCAAGTTGACTTCCAGCAACGTTCTCGGTCTGCTCTACCCATTAGAAAAGGAAAATTAAAGAAAACTTGAACTCAACATTTTGGAAAAAAAATTATTATTGGGTGGCCAACAGATGTTATGGCCCTGGTCGGTATCGCTGTCCTTTTCCGATTACATTTTTTTAATATCCCCGAAATGAACTCCCCAGAGTCAAAAACATAATGTAAGTCGTGAAAAGTCGTGAAAATCTAGCCTCCCTAATGACGCCACTTTTGGGGAAATTGTTTTGGGAGGTGGATCCGGACCCTACTCGTCGAGCGCTTTCCTATGACACCTCTTTCGTTTTCGTGCGACGCTTAGTTTGGATTTTAGAGGGGGATTACTATCCCCCCCCCGAGACGGGATGTGAGGATCTGAACGGAGAGACGGCTTGGATTAAAATAGAGCTAGCATGTTAATTGACAGCATCACTATCACTCACCACCCGTGTGATACCCATATCATTCCATCCTCGCACCATTACGGCTCGCACACCCTCAGACACCACATATCTTCATATATGCTCAACAGCCGATCGATATCTACAATCCAAAATACTATTTCCACTCCCTAACTGCACACCAGCCATCTCTGCCCTCATGCCTATGTTCATTGCACTTGTATGCACTTCCGCGTGGTTGCATGGAATTTCCGCGTGGTTGCACAAAATTGGATAATGGTGTTGGGAAAACGGTTGGGAAATAGCCCAATCCTCTGGTGTAGAAGTAGAGCAAAGGTCCAGCTGGTTGTAGTAGGAGTACAACAAACGCCCACCCGATTTCAAACAACTTCAGCATCGTGTCATGCAATTTCGGCGTGGTTTTGGACCGTTTCGACTCTGTTTTAAGCAAGCTCGACTCAATTCGCAACAATTTCCACACGGTTCACCCATGCACTGCGACCGAGCATTGCGGCTGCCTTCTCAGCACTAACGCCAGTATTTTTGTCATTGTGGCACGGTGTTTGGTGCTCAGCAGACACCGAAAAGAGCGCCTGCTTGCACTTGCCCTTTAGCAGCTTTCGGTGAAGTACTAAGAATTTAAATGACTGGCCTAGCTAGTGGGCGAGTTTTTCCATTGCAAGAATATTATCGAACATCGAACGTGCGCCTGCTACATGATAAGACAATGGGGGATGTTTAATATATATGTCATGAAAGTTCGAAAATACTTAAAACACACCTGCAAGTGTAAAATATATATGTTATGGCAATATGGCAAATATATGTTACACTTGCAGGTGTGTTTGAAGTATTTTCGAACTTTCATGACATATATTTTAAACAGACCCCATTGTCTTATCATGTAGCAGGCGCACGTTCGTAAGCTCGATGCACGTCAAAGCATCAATTCGTTTCACGTCTTTCCGTATGGCAAAAGAGTACAGTATAGTTGGGAGTGAGTGCGGGGACCGGGCGATTCTACTTCCGTGTATATCCAACAGAGGTTCTAAGCGACTTGGCTCGGCCTGGTGCGACACACTTTTGGAACTTGGTACATTTTTTGTTACAATATTTGAACTCCTAATTTCTCCACCAAAGATTAAATTTGGTCTTCTGAATCTGGCTTTTAGAAGTACGAACATTTTGGTTCGAAGGAACAGGTGTAACACAATCTTGGGTCGCTGCTGCTTGAAACTGCTGGGTGTTGTTTCCTTTGTTCTTCCTTACCCACTGTTCCAAGTGTGGTGTTTTGCCGACTTTTGAGAGGGCATTTGCCCCCTCAATGTTGGCTTTGCCCACCACAATAATTTACACTTTAAAATTTAATTTAAGCATGTTTAAACATTTAAACAATTTAAAGAACAATTTAAACAACAATTTAAGCATTTAGCATTTATTTAAACACGGGTCCCTAGGAAGTGTACCCTCAAACAAATCTAGGTCCTCGCATTCCCCCATGTGTTGTGCCCCTCCCCAATAATAAAAAAATAAACATCCGGTGCTGTGCCAAGTGGTGACGACGCCCATGAAAGCTACACGGACACTGCCTTTGGGTTCACACACTCAGTGGGTGAACCCAAATAGATTGGGAAGGGGGCTAACACTCCATGGGGTCCAATGTTAAAAGTGCAAATTACTGAAGGGGCAAAGCCAACACCGCCGCTGAAGCTTAGCTGTGAGAAAACCGTATTCTGGACACATACCGCTTAAGTATACCATGCTGGCGGTGCAGGGAACAGTAGAACGATAGAAGCTACATCACCGTCCCCATAGAACGATACGTTAATCGATTGCTAACATCGTTCCTCCATAGCTAAAAGGCAGTGTCCATGTGAAAGTGGATTCGTGTATGTTTACTGCGCAGAAGCCCGGCGTGGACTAATCCGAATTCAGTCACTAGTATAAGCGCTTCTACAGTAAGTAGCGGTCAACAGAGCTGTCCTTTCATCAAACAAACGTGTCGCCCCGTGTGTCGCTGAATCCTTGATTTCGCTGCCGGCAGGTGCTGGAGTGGCACTAGCACGCGTGGTGTGGACGTCGAGTCCGTTTGATCTGGCATGGGAAGCAGCGATCGACAAACTGGCCGAATATCTCCGTCGAAATTGTTTGCACTTTGCCGAAATTGATGGCAGTCTTCCTATCAGTGTCTGTTTCGTTCCAAACACTGCGCGATAGCGCTGATATTTTGCGTCAATGCCAAAAAGGCAGCCTCATTGCTCTATCGCTGTATTTGGTCGAACCGTGTCGAATTTGTTTGATACCGTGCCGAATTTTTTTTTACACCGGGCCGAAGTTGTTTTATACCGGGCCGAAATTGTTTTATCGCGAGCCTAAATTGCTTGGCACCGTGCCGTTACTGCTTGCAACTGGGCCGAACATGGCTACGTTTATACCACTTTGGCGATGCTATTGCATATCGTGAAGGCTATTTCAAAATCGGGGTGACAGCGTCGAATGTAGGCGCGAAACGGTGATGTAGTTTTCTCGCTTCCGCCAGACACAACTTCAGTTTGCAGTAAAACTGTGCGCATTAGGTTCTAGAATGGCATTACGTACATCGGTTTTCGAATTGTTACCACTTCACTTAGTGCATGTTTTGCTTCTTAGTTTCACTAGCTATGACCTCAATGTTCCTCGTGTTGGCTACTCGACTCTGGAAATTTTCCATGCGATAGTTCTACTAACCCTCTAGCCCGCTGACAAACGATGAACTGCTTTGCTAACAATACGATGCGACTGATAGCGCATATGTGCGAGGAGTCTAAACACCTCTGCTCGCATCTAATGTCATGGCCTAATTTTCCAGGAATATTGGTGTTCTGTTGTTTGTTTCTATTGTGTCATCACTATTATCGCAAAACGGGTCATCTAACAGTTTTCTAAATCATAAAATTTGTCTTGGCAAGTAAGAATGCATTAATATATGTTGAGGGCTTGCCATTTCGTGCATGATTTCATTTCAAAGACAGACAACACACTCACATGCACGATTCGATGCAAATCCATGTCGTGAAGGCCCAGTCTTATCAATGGATTGTCATTAATTAACCTTCAATTCAAAGGGGACGATTAGTTTATGAGTAAGTTGCCCGTCTCACAATCGAACAATTTGGGGTTAGAGTCTCCTGTCGGTACTCTCCGCCCGCGACCAATCGGCGTGAGAGATTGGCGACGCTATATGAATCAACTGCCGACGTATCGTAAAAACCAATGGCCACCACCACCTCCAATTCAGCGTTATTCCCGGTGTGCGGCCTGTCGCTCGTATGGTGTGTATGTGAACGTTGGCGTGTTCGTTCCTCCGCTGAGTTTATGATGCAAGTGCTAGATATTTCTAATTAGGTGTTTTTTATTGTTTGCAAGTGAACTTAATTATATGTTAAGAATGGGTCACTTGATTTACGTTTTCTTTGCTAACAATATTGCTGGTGTGAGCCTATTTGTCTGAACAAAAGTGCAGGTCTGGCCTTCGCATGATTTGCTTTGGTATAACATGCATGGAAGCGATGTGAACGGCAGTGGCGACCTTTTCTCAAATACATATTGCCCCATAAAGCTCCGGCATGGGCATAATGGCCCCATAAAACTGCGGCATGGGGAAGCGGTCGTGGGCAGATTGACGATTGCCAAGTTCGAGATGTAAGCACTTTAACCCGCGCCGTCTTTCCGGTCAAATCCTCACACCCCGTCTCGGGGGGGGGTGAAGACCCCCTCTAAAATCCAACCAAGCATCGCACGAAAACGAGAGAGATGTCATCGGAAAGCGCTCGATGAGTAGGGCCTGGGTCCACCCCATAAAAAATATACGAAAAGTTACGTCACCAGAGGGGCTAGATTTTCACGACTTTTCACGACTTGCATTGTGTTTTTTACTCTGGGAGTTCATTCTGGGGATATATGAAAAACAGAATTTATTTGGAATGAGAAAAGGACAGCGAAATCGACCAGGGCTATATTTTTTTGGCCCCCAAAAATAATTGTATTTTTTGAAATTTCAAAATTTTGAGTTCAAGTTTTCTTTAATTTTCCTTTTCCAATGGGTAGAGGAGACCGAAAAACGTTGTTGGAAGTCAACTTGCCATCATAAAAAATGTTTACTTTAGCCAGTATCCTGTGTTTGATCTGCAATATGGCAAATATACAAAATGTATAGTCAAAAACGAAAAAAGAAAATTGCAACTCGTACGTTTTGTTGCATCCGTAAAGATAAGCAAACGCTAGAAGTTTCATTGAAATATCTGTATCCGTTAAAGCGTGACGACTGGTTTAACTTTTTTGGAGGTGACCCCACTTGACCTTGAATAACTTGTTGACCCTAGATAACCTGACCTAGAAATTTTGAATCAGCATGTAAAATTGATGTGGGAAAAGGTATGCCAAATTTGGGCGCGCTACCGCGCGCCGTTCGTCCGCTATCCGCGAAAAGATCCTGAGGGGGCGGTTGAAGACCCCCCCCCGAGACAGGACGGGTTAAGCGAAGGCTGGATGCCAAGATCTTAGGTGAAAATTTAATTGTGGTGTGAAAACAGAAGAAGCAGAATGTGTATTGGCTGGAAAGGGTGCCTTAGAACCACAATGAAAATAGTCGAATGTTTTAGCTGGCCAGTCTTTGTTTCCGATAATACAAGACACACTGGCCTCGAGGGCGATGGGTGTCAAGGGGTAGCTGTGCAGTCCGGGACAGACCCTCATCTCTCGGATACCTATCTCGTTCCTCTTACCGGAGACATTGTTTACCCGGCTCGACAATTCAGAAGAGACGGCGGCAGTGGCGGGAAATAGTTGGTTTAGCAAATGTGGCGTTGTTGTCATCCTAGTGTGTAAGATAAGGCGGACATCCGCTTTAAAACGTGCCCGAGCTGAAGTCCTGGACTGAATGGGGCCCACTGGAGTCGGGCCGCACTCCTCGCTTGCACTGACGTGCTCTGTGTCAGTTTTAGCCCAGCTTCCCTTCTCAGGCCTATGTATGCTAAAGGATGTGACTTGGGCGCGCACAATTGTGTGACTTTAGTACTTCAGAAGGCCTGATCATAGTTAACCGGTACCATGTTAATAGTTCTGGGCGCTAAATAACCTTGTCGACCCGCCCTAAGATGTAAATAACCAGCCAAACATCCTTGTCAGGCCTGCGTGTCAACTCTGTTAGTGTTGTGCCGGTTTTCTGCGGCAGAATTATGTCTCGATGTGTCGGCACTGTCTCGATGTGTTGGTACCGTCCCGGTACCCCGTGTCAGCACTGTCGCTCTATGTGTCGGTACCGTCCCGCTGCCCTGTATCAGCATTGCCGCTCTGTGTCGATCCCGTTCCAGTGTCCTTTGCATGCTCTGTTCTGGTGTCCTGTGCCAGTTTTATTCTCACCCTCTATATTCAGGTTCTGCTCCAGCTTCTTATGTCCGCTGTCCTGTCCAGATCCCCAATGGTATCCGTCCTGTCCCAGTCTGTTTTGTCAGTCCCGTCCTGGTCCCTCATGTTGTTCTGTCACGGTCAGCATACACTAATCAAGCAAACAATTGCAATATATATATGTATATATATATATATATATATATATATATATATATATATATATATATATATATATATATATATATATATATATATATATATATATATAAGAAGCTCCATTATCAGTCTCCAACCATCGATTACGAGGGCTCTTCACGATGTCCGTCAACACTATCCGCCATGTATTGCTTCGAAAGCCAGGCGTCTGTTGTGACCCCGGGCATCGGCGAAATGGCTGCAATTCGAGCTGCTGTTCAGGGAAAGCTATCCGAAAATGCATTCATCCGCAGAGACGATTGATGGAGCGTCGAGGCTGGAGCGGCTTCAGTGATGTCTTCAGGCGTTTTGTGTGCTGTCGTTTCGACTAAGCGTCTTGTTGAAGCCGTGGAAGCGCCATACCATGTCCAACGCGAATGTGTCGCTATGATTAAGAGCGCCGTTCCCGAACAAGCCGCCGCGGCCCTAAATCCTAATCTACCGGCGTGGTGATTCTCCCAGACTGGATCCCCGGAGACCATCCCGGGAGGTGCTGCATTGTGCTGGGTGCCGCGTACTCGTCTGTCCCGTGGTCCTGTTCTGCTGGGCGGTGCGTTGTCCTGGTCGCTTTGCTCCTCCACGCGATCGTCTCACACGTGCGTTCTGCGTTGAGCAGCACGCACGTGTTGTGACCGGCCAGCCGCGCACGCCACTGGCTGGTGACGGTGTTGTGGCGCACCAAAGGAGACGCGACGCGGGACGGCCTCGGGTGGTTGGCGGTTCCTAAGACTTTTTCGCCGGCAGTATTTAGTTTATCCATTTGTTCGTTGCGTTGCGCGTCTGACGTGAGGATAGTTGTTAGGGTGCGTCGGTGGGCCGGAACTAACTTTGCTGTTACGCAGCGCAAACCACCGGGTGGTGGTGCGAATTGAGCTGTGATGGGCTACCGTGGAAATTGTTGGAAGTCGCGACGATATGTTGGAAAGTGGTAGTTTTTAGTGTTTGGTTAACATTGGCTTATCAAAAGTTCTATGGATGTTTGGTGTACATGTTTAGCCCTGATATATTGGAATCGAAACGCTTACATCCTCGAACGGTAGTTAAGTTTGTGGCTACGTGTCGTATTGTTGATTGGAACGAAATTTAATATCTAGTAAATATAGAAGGCGCCGACGTATTGAGTGACCGAGTGGGTTGAATATTTCCGTGTATTTTGGCTTGTTTTGTTTTATTTCACGCTTCGATGTGTCATTGTTGTCATGAATACCGCTTACAAACAAGTATTCTTCTCCATTTCTCACCAAGCACAGTGTTCTACAAATTGTGTTCATCGTCACATGAGACGTGATATAAATATATAAATATCTGGACAAGTTAAACATGACTGGTGTCAGGTGTATCGACAGATGGAGTGCGAAGTATTTTGATGTATTATGAGGTATTGTGACGTACTGCGAATCATTACGACATATGCCGGCAGGTCAGTGAGCAACAGGTGATTCTGGAGAAGGCCGGCGTGCCCGGCTTCTACGTCACCAACGACCCACAAGAAATTCGCCTGCAGCTCCAGCTGTTGCGTTTCATCAGCGAAGTCACACAAAGTATGCCTCCGTCTGACGACTGCAACCGGCCCTGACAGGGTGCAGTTGACCTGCCGAGCAGAACTGCTTGGACGAGCCAGGTCACCGCCACTCGTCCTGATGAGTCGCATTGGCTGAGCCGAGTCGGAGTCGCCTCGACGAGTCGGAGTCGCCTCGACGAGTCGGAGTCATCTCAGCGAGTCGAAGTCATTAGCCTTGCAACCGAATAAGATACGATTGGGAAACCTATCAAAGTATTGCTCGTGTAAACTGGCTTTCTTCTGTGCCAAACCCTCCGAAAGGTTTTGCAGTATTTATATAAGGTGTCATAATCACATGGTATTCAGAAGTTTCGTGGCTCGTGTTGACCAGGCAAGTCTGCGACAAGGATCATGGCCGTCTGCACGAGCTGAAGTCCTATCGGACTGGATTATCCATCTCGTGTTGAAGCCCGGCGGACTGAAGTCGGCTCACCAGACTCTGATGCGGTGCGGCCTGGGCGAAGCGACACGATGGTGTGCGCTCAGATGGCTGGACTGCCAGCGCAGAGTCCCCTGACAGGACCGCAGGAGGGAGCAGGGGTCTTTTGTGGTGAGACCGGAACGGTGCTGTCATGACTCTAGACTGCCAACAGAGTCCCCTGACATGACCGCAGGAGGAGGGGGAGGTCTTTTGTGGTGGTTGGTTGGTTATTGGTTTTACGACACATCGACGGTTGAGTCATGTAGCGTCGCCAATCTCTCACGCCGATTGGTCGCGGGCGAAGAGTAGCGACAGGTGAGGCTCGAACTCACAACCTTTCGATTGTGATACGAGCAACTTACCCCTAGGCTACTCGTCCCCTCTTTTGTGGTGGGACCTGAGCGGTGCTGTCATGACTCTGGACTGCCAGCAGAGTCCCCCGACAGGACCTCAGGGGGTGGGACGGAGGTCTGTTGTGGTGGGACCTGAGCGGTGCTGTCATGACTGGACTGCCAGCAGAGTCCCCTGACATGGCCGGAGGGGAGGGGCGGGGGTCTGTTGTGGTGGGACCTGGGCGGTGCTGTCATGACTGGACTGCCAGCAGGGTCCCCTGACATGGCCGGAGGGGAGGGACGGGGGTCTGTTGTAGTGGGACCTGAGCGGTGCTGTCATGACTGGACTGCCAGCAGGGTCCCCTGACATGGCCGGAGGGGAGGGACGGGGGTCTGTTGTAGTGGGACCTGAGCGGTGCTGCCATGACTGGACTGCCAGCAGAGTCCCCTGACATGGGCGCAGGAGGAGGGGGAGGTCTGTTGTGGTGGGACCTGAACGGTGCCGGCGCGTCAGTAGTACATGTCACGCGTCACAGACGGCGTAACATGTAATAGATTGGGATCAGGTCACAGGTTCAGGTTCAGTCACGTACACCGTGAATAGGGTCTCAGAGACATTCCGGCCGTTTAATGCCACTTACTATACAATATCGTATTTACCAAATATAATTAAAATACCGATCCAATGGTATCAAATAGAATACCATTATATATGCCGGCTGTTATATACGGGACCAGATAACTTGTCAAATCTCTAGCTGTGTGACATCAGACGAATCAGCGTTGCTGGGAGTTGAGTTGCATTTCGATTAATCTGATCGAGAGTGCCGGAGCTTCAGAATACCTCGCGTCCCGATCACAGTTCTGGGAGTCTAGTCTCTGTGTCCCGGTCAGGGAGCGGGGTTGAAGTGAGGGTGTGTCCCTGGGACAGTGCCACTGACAGTCTCCGCTTTGTTTGTCTCCCGGTCAGGAGTCGGGTCGGGCACTACCCTATATCCCTGTGACAGTTCCACTGCCAGTTCAGCATATATCTCTTGGTCATGAGGCCGATCGGGCACCACCCTATATCCGTGTAACAGGTCCACTGACAGTCCAGCCCCTCTCCGCGTACCCGTGTTGGCGGTGGCTCGTTTCCAACGCGCAGTACCGGGGCTTCGCACTGTACGTCCTGCACCATCTCGACCGCCAGTCGTGTCAGAGTATTACATGCACATCCGAGTGTCGCATGCACATGTGTCGCCCTGCCCGGCGGCTCGGTGCCCCCCCCCCCCCCACCTGATTGCCGGCGGGCCGCGGCGTCGCCCTACCATGCGGCTCGGTGCTACCCCTGATTGCCGACGGACGCGCGGCCGGCCATGCACACTGGCGGAACGATGTCGTACTGGTCCGACTGGCAGGTGCGACGGTGTGTCTCGTAACGCCCAAGCCGACGTGCAGCCGTACAGCAGCCGCCACGGCCTAGGTCAGCGGTGGGGCTGTGTCAGCGCGTCGTGACACGTGTGTCGATGTGTTGACAGATGAGGTGCACATCGGTTATCATTGGATCTCGGCGGAAGCGCTCCGTCGAGTTGTCGCCTTGTTGGTCAGCGGTTGGCCTTGTTGGTCAGCGGTTGTTTCTACGCAAATACACCGAGTGTTGAGGAGTTTGTTAGTTTATTGGGTCACACGGCGGTCGTTTGAGCTTGTGTGGAGCAGCGATTGTGTTCTACTGGGACTAGCGCGTCTGCACCAGCTGTACGACACTGTTCAGTTCATGCTTTCCGAGCGCAAGTCCCGGTTATGCTGCAATGACCTGTTACCGAACTCGACTGTCGCGTGGTAACGACTGGCAGCTCATCAGACACGGGGCGACCTGCATGCGCACACACCGTGTAAACGAGCTGGAACAGCGGTCACTCCCAGGGCAGCCCCGGTTCTGCTCCGGCTCGATTTCGTGCTCTTGACCTCACCGTTGGGGCGCTCTCGCCCGCCGCGCCGAACTCCGGCTGCTGTCTCTCACCGGTTGTCGGGTCAAGTCGGCCAATAGCACACCATGTGGTGATGGGTCCCTCGCCGTCCGGCCACCACCGTGTGCATTGTTCTCCGGAAATGCGCGCTGGCCGCCGGCCGCGGCGTCGTTCCTGTACACGGCCGCGGCGCCTGGTGCTGACCACACGCGTCACCACCGGCCGCCGCGCACCGGCTGCGAGGGCCGCTCCTCCGGGTAACCCCTGTCGTAGCTGGGGGCCTTGGGAGCCGGTCCCTTGGGCAGCCGCGCCAGATTCCCGGCTCCGTATCTGGCGACAAAAACGACAGTGCGACGGATGGTGGGGCCGGCAACACCACGCTAAACCGCATGGACAGCGCGGCCTTTTGCGACATGTATACCAACGTTGTTCATATCCCTTTCAGTCTGGTCTAGAAAGTGGGCAGGTTTGTCAGTGATGAAGAGTTTAGCTAGTGAAATGCTGATGGTATACATCAGTGATGAGAGTGTGTGCTGTGCCAGTGATGGAAGTCTGGCTACACTTGCAGCCCTGGTCATTCCCATCCTCGTCGTTGGTGCTCTTTGGTGCGTCGATTGTCAAATGTGCACCGCCACCAGACTGAGACTGCGCTCAGTTAGGCTTCCGATACGTACAGCATCTTGTGGAGGTGCAGCCGAATGCTTCAATTTCACCCTTTGGCAATATCGCTAGCTGGAAGGATTGCTTCAAGCTTAAAGGCCGATTGTCAAGCTATAAGTTGTGGGTGCGCTTCACCTCGCAACGCCGAAGTTTCACCGGTGTCCCCAGCCGAATTTTGGTTGCGGTCAGCCGTGTTTGATTTATGACAACGTCGAGTGGTGTCGTGCCTTGTTTTAATTATGACAACTTGGAGTGCCGTCGTAACGTGTTTTATTGATTGCAGCCTCGAGTAGCGTCGTGCCGTGTTTTACTTATGGCAACCTCGAGTGGCATCGGGCCGTGTTTTATTTATGATAACTTCGAGTGGTGTGCCGTGTTTATGTATGACGGTTTCGAGTGGCGTCGTGCCTTGTGCAGAAAAAAAACACATTCGCTGCACGGTGGCAGAAAATTGGAAATGATAGTTTTGGTCTGTTTTCCCATCCGTTATTCATGTGTGGTGTTTGGCGAGAGCGGTTCTGAGGCATCGCTGGCCATTCCGCGCCTTCCACCCACTAGGCTGTGATGAAATGTGACGGATGAACCCGGGAAGCCTGGCAGCGGCAGTGTCGACTGGCTGATGGGAAGCGAGATCAGTTGTCAGAAGCGAGGGACGAGTTATTTATTAGCAACAGAGCCAAATATGTGCCGATGGTAGACAGCCAGATCAAGTGTTAGTGGTATGGAGCGGTCAGTCGTCGAGTGATAGGAACCAGATCAGTATTTAGCGGTAGGAGTCAGCTCAGTGGTACGGGAAGGGAACCGGATGAACTATCGTTGGCAAGGGGCCAAATCAGTTGTCAGTGGCAGGGGACGACTTATTAGCAATGGGACCGAATATGTGCCGATGTTAGAGGACCAGATCAGGTGTTGGTGGTATAGACCAGTCAGTCGTCGGGAGATAGGGACTGGATCGGTCTTCAGTGGTATGAACCAGATCAGTTTGGATCGATAGGAGCCAGCTTGTGTAGCAGTGGTAGGGGCTAGATCAATTTCCGCTTGCCGGTGGTAGAAAACTGGGTCAATTGTCAGTGGAAGAGACCGGGCCATTGTTACTGGTGGGGATTGGACCAGTTGTCGGTGGCAGCGATTAACCACATCACTCGGTGTCGGGCACCGGGATCGGCTTCAGCGAACACCGCCTCGGCAGGACGATCTAACCCAGATACGCCTACCAAAGTCGCGCAAGATCGCACAACAGGTCCCTGCAAACGCTGTGTGCTGGGTAAAATTGCCCAAAAGCGCGAACTCCTCAATAATTCACCGTACAGGTGGTGCGTGGGCCGAGCGTGGCGCCGGTCGGCCGGGCGGGTCTGACCTGGAGTTGCTGTCAGCGCGCGGGTGCCGCTCGTCGTAGGGCATGTGAGCGTCCGACATGGGCTGGTGGAAGCGGTCCGGGCTGCGCGGCTCCGACACACCTCGCCCACTCGGCCGCGGCCGCCCGTCGTCGCCCCGACGCGACCTGGCCAGGGTGGGCGCCGGTTACACGGAGCGAGGGTTCGGGTCGAGTGGAGAAACTGTCACGGGTCCACTAGGGAGATCACGGGTCAAACGAGAGTGCACGGGTCGAACGAAAGAGCACAGGTCAAACGAGAAGGCGCAGATCAGCGTAAGAAGGGCTCGGGTCGAGCGGAAGACTGTCACGGGTTAAATGGAGATACACGGGTCAAACGAAAGGAGGGTACGAGTCGAGTGGAGGGGTAGCCAGTCGTCAAATGGATGGATGACTTCGGGTCGATGAGACGGGTCACGGATCAAGTACAGAGCCACATACGTGAAGAAATGGCCACCGGTGAGACGGAAACTGTCACAGCTCAAGGGGATAGACTGTCGCATGTCTAACGGAGAGACGGCTATAAATCTAAGACACTCTTGGGTCGGATGGAAATACGGCGGTCACGGGGCACGTAAAAAAACGTGCCGCAGGTCAGGTGGCTGCATGGTCGGAGGTGGTCGGAAATAGACACAATTCAGACCTCGGGTCACAGGTCAGGTGTAAGGACGCTGAAGGTCCGCCAGAAGGAAGCAAAGATTAGGCAAGGTCACGATCAAACGATTGGCTGGGCTGACATCGAGTGCAGCTGGTCTCAGGCGAGACATCGTAATCTTGAATACTTAAGAGATGTTTATGCTTCACAAACTGATTTGTTTACTTCAGGTTACTCCCAGGTCAGACGGTGGACATGCTGACCCGAAACAGGATGATCAGCTCGAGTCAGGCGCTGCTTCCAGCCCTGCTCTTGGCTGGCGAAATCAGTAGTGCAAGCGACTCTGGCCGTCATGGATCAATGAGCGTACTCCTGCTCAGGGAGTTAGTTGCGCTTATCCAACATGCATGGAGTGTTCGCTGGCGGACTGCTAAGATCGAAGCCCGCTGTATGGGTTCGGTAGTCGACTGCGGAGGTCGACGCCCACTGCATGGGTCTAACTGTGGAGCTCGAAGCCTGCTTGCAAAACAGACTGAACGGTGTGCCCGTCTGTGGGAAGTGCATCATGTGGCCATGAGCATGCTAATCAGCTACTAATACAGAGTATCAAGGTTGATTGAGAGCTAGCTGTTTTGGTCATAACCACGCTTTCCAGAGGCAGAAAAAGCCAGCGACTTGCTCATAAGTGTGAAATGCAGATACACCCTATTGTTAGCGGGCAGTGGATATTAAGGATGCATAAGCGAATGCAATAGTTGCTCTTGTATCGTTAATTGGGGAAAATAACGATTGAACTAAACACAACAGCGGATAAGTAAGACTTTAGCTTAACTTTAGCTCTAGCTTGGCAATTTTAAATTTGGTCAGTTGGTCCGGAAGCCCATTTAAAGTTTACCAAGTCGGTATGTGTCCCAATAATGTCTGAACCTAGTGCTGTAATGTCTGAACCTAGAACCATGTGGTCATGTATGACTGATTGGGGGTGGGGTGTCACGTGGGAGTATTGACAAGCTAAGGTGCTATTTGGGTGCGAAAATGTCTGTGATAATTTTTAGGTATATGACGATGTTGTGTCTGAGTACTGTGACTTTAATTGGTGGTCTCTGTCGTAGTGTTTGGGTTTGTGCCAGTGTCCAATCAGTCAGTATGTGTTCCGCTGTAAGGTTGTGCTCATTGTTTATTGGTGTTGGCACGAATGGGGGGGGGGGTTCCTTAAGTTGAGCATTACCGAACTGTTTTTGTTGTTGTTGTGTGTTTACTAGTGGTTGTGGTGAGCGGATCGATGGTGTTGTCTTACGTGGGGTGTTGTCATTTCAGGATTTGGTGTGGTCTGGCCCGAGTCCGTGTTCGTGTTCGTGTCCGGTGTTCCTGGCGTGGATGTTGGTGTGGTGTGCGTGTTGGTGTCCAGTCAGATAAGGGTGAAGGTTGTGGGGTCGGTGAAGATGGTGGTTGTAGGGGTGGTGACGGTGGAGAATTGGATGGACGTGCCAGTGTTTTTGCTGGAAGTGGTGGTGCTGTGTTGAGCGGTCTGCTGAGGTGCATCGTGTTGTGGTTTGTGCCGGTGTCTTCGTTGGGGGGAGTGCTTTGCGTGTGGTTTTGGTGGTACTTGTGACGTTAGTGAGTGCTAACGCGTGCTTCGTCAGTGTATGTCTGGGCATCTGCTTTGCGCGTGTTGGCAGTGTCGAGTGATCCGTGTCTGTGTGTGATGGTGGTGGTCTTGTACTGTGCCTACCGGGCTTTGAGTCGCGAGGGGGCCACACAGACTGCGGGTACAGGACCCACGCCCTGGCCCGGGACATGACCCAGCCTTCAAGGTGGACAAGGCGGAGAATCTCCCTCTCCGCCGCCCACCAAGAGCAGGCCCTATCCCAGGCTGCGTGGTCCTCTCCGCAGCCAGCGCAGCGCCGCCCGTCACTGTTGCATGTGTCTGTGCTGTGTTGGCGGGCACATATCCCGCGTGCTGGTGTTGTCCATCGGATCCCCCCTCCGCAGTGTGCCCATACAGTTTGCAAATTGTATACCGCCGCGAGAGGGATGCACGTGTGGTTGCTGAATATCGGATGTAGCCTGCTTTGATATGGGCAGGGGTTTCCTATTGTTGAACGTCAGTATGATGAGGTGTGATGTGTGTTTGTCTGGGGTCAGGGTCTCTGCCGACATGCAGTCCAACTCCCGTGCGCGCATAGTACTTTGTGATGTCTAAGTGTGTAGTTGTGATTGTGGATGCGGTGAATGGTCGGAAGAATCCGGCCATCTATAGCTTCATTTGCTTGAATGATAAGTGCCCGTGGTCTTATTTGGCATGCAGGTGCGCTCCTGTGAATTTGGAGAGTTCCTCCTCCACGGCCGAGGGGCCAAGGCAGCCCATAAGCTCCTCGTTGTCCCGGCGGCAGAAGAAATGCTCCCATTGGGTGTAGGCGTCATGCTGTCGATGTTTTAGTGGTGTTTTTGTAAATACGGTGTTGAATGTGTTTGCGTTGTACCTGATGATCAGGAAAGAGTGTCCAGATGACAGGTGTGTGCATTAAATAATTTACAGGGTCTCAGGCGTGGGAAGAAGACTCAGTGTAACCATCCGATAAATCAGCACACAAAAATATAGAACTATCGCCGCACCTACCAACTGCCGAACAGCCACCAGCCGCAGAAGATCAAGAACATCACCATCAATCGTTTCGCACCCCTGCACCGTCGTCAACTCCGCCACTTAGGACGGCCGCCGCAGATGTCTGCGTGTTCGGAGGTCCGGACCGACCCCGGCCGCAGCCAGCGCTGAAGTCACAGTATCGAGTCCGACGGCCAAGGAGCCGATGGAGCCGGGTCGGACGACAGGTGAAAAGGAGAGCCATGCAACTGGCGATAATATCAGCTGAAAGGAGCGCTGTTCTGCAGAGCGCTCATGGCGCTGGAGGAAACCCCCGTGTGTAGAGTGTCGCCCAGCTCGCCCAGGCCGCTCTCCGTCTTCGAGACCAGCGGGAGTGCCGGAGACTGCCGGACGCGTGCTCAGACTTCCGACACCAGACACCAGCCGTCAGAGCCACACCTACATCCCGCGGCAGCAGCGGCGCCACGTCTTTCGCCGGGTCAGACTCACTGGTCTCGGTGTTTGTCCTGGTGGTCAGGGTACTCTTCGTAGCCCCGCTCGCTCACTACGTCGCCATCGTCGTCGTCGTCGTCGTCGGCGGCGCGGTAGGCCCGGTTGTCGGTGCCCCTCCGCGGGGCCGGCCGTCGGGTCGGCGCCGTCGGCTTCTGAACCGTCGGGGACTTGGCCGGGGCCCCCGCCGTCGACAACGTCTGCACCTTCTGCTGCAGCCTGCGCAGCCGGGGGATACATGTGACGTTAGGCGGGCCTCCGCGACAGCTACAGTTGGTGAGGCAGTTCACAGGTGCACCAAAGCGTACGTGGACGACTTACCTACGGCATCAGCCAGGATTACACATAATGAACAGGGATGTTCTATTATGGCATGGTGGGCAATGGCATAAAGGCGGTTGTTTGAATGCAATAATGACGGTGGGCTCTCCAAACCAGGTCACAAAGAGCTCAACAAGGATGCGTGTATAAATTATCGGTGGTCTTGGAGGGTACACGATTCTGGCCATATGGATGATATTAAAATCAAATGGGCATCACTTGCATGCTGCAGCGAAACCAGTTTATTTATGCATGACTACATGTATTCTTTTATGGACTCATTCATGAACCAAACGATTCACGCATTAAGAAAACCTTTGCAACTGATGTTAATAATCAAGAAGACAGCATGTACCTACATTCAGTATATTAATGGTGGAGTACCTACGCTAAGGAATAGTGGTATCGTGGAAGTCACTTGGAAAGGAAAAGCTAAAGTACAGTTAAATGTTAACATGCATACTTTATAGTTCGATTACCCGTTGGCTTTAAAAACCATACGTAAGCAAAATGCGGAATGCCGAACTCACACGACAGCCAGGAACGCGGCTCCGAGGCTGATGACCAGCAGACACACGATGAACGCCGCCAACACGCCCGTCACGATGTAGATCTGCTCCTGCACGTCGATCACGTCCGGCGTCTGGCGACGAACCGCGGGCCACGTGACGTCAATGCGTGACGTCACACCCGCAACACGGGCAGGCGCGCCAGAGTTCCGGGGTCGCCGTCAGCCGCGTCACGGCCACGGGTGTCCGAAAGTTAGCGATCATTTGGGATGCACTTACCGCCGGCAAATTGGGAACTCACTAAAGTTTATGGCGTTGCATGCGACTGACGGGCACGCAAATCGCATTTAAGCCCTCGACAATTATTGGGAAAGTTCATCACTGGCAGCCCATGTGTGGCAACCCCATCAGTAGCTGTACATGGAAAGCGTTCACTGAGCTGCGCATCAGTCATACACCATGCAGTGTCGAATAAACTGGCCAGTCAAGTTTTCCGACGGAGAACGCCACGGTATGCGACGTCACCAACTGATTCCGAATATTCCACGAAGGCGGCACGGTGAATGCTAGCACAACTGCGGTCGGCAGAGCGGGCCTTAACTCAGCTGCTATGGCAAAGTGAGTTGCCAAGCGGGAGCTGGTGCTCTTACACTCACCAGCAATGCAGCAATAATTCCGGAAAATTAGCACCCGGTCTCAGAAAGTTTTCCCTCGGAAAGTTCTTATCTACGTTTAGTTTCACCATTTGTTTCGGTAATCGCAGTGCATTGAAGTGTAACGCCGCGAGCTGCCAGCGCGCCTGTTATCAGAGTTGGTTAAACTAGATGGACTTTGCCGGTTCGGCCTCGCCGTTTATTTACGGAACTTCCGTTGTATCGGGTAGGTTTAGCGCTGTGCGCCTGACTGAGGGAGCCAAAATCAAACCAGGTGACCACAATTACGACACCATGGGCAGAATCTGCATGGTGCAAATTTCGAAGTAAATCCCATCTTTGTTAATATGCGAATACGCTAGCGCACGCAATTATTCTGAGCGAGAGCATAGAAACGTCTGAAAAAGTGGGGGAGTCATTTCAGTCGATTTGGTTCGTGAAAACTCCACGGGGATGCCCTGCGCAGTGAAGTAGGGTAAGATCACCCGACCCCTGTTTTCTTTTGTGAATAGCCAGCGAACGTAACGACGTAACGAGCTGAAACTTGGTGTTCTTATTATTATCAATTCGACGTCTGTGAGCGTCATGAGTTACGATCATGTTGGGGCATAGCGTGGCAACCAACGGCTTAAGCAAACAGTTGTGAATATGCCGACCACCAGACTACGGTGTTAGCTAATGGTTCAGGTGTCCCAGGATTCCGGGAGGGGCACCCCGACATAGCTGACACCAGATATAGACATAGGTGATCCCGACATGGCTGGCTGTCGCCAGTGGTGTGGGAGCGACAGGATCAGTGTGTGTGTGGAGTGGGAGGCGGGCGATTTTAGCTGGGTACAAGGCTGTCTGGAGAGGTGCCACTGATTGGGAAACTTTAAGTGGGTACATTGAATGTCTCTGCAGCCTTCCGCTGAATAGAAGAAAACTTGCGTGGTCGGGATGCACTCGAGTGTGCTGGAACATCACCTTGTGTGCTCAGAGCTTTTATACATTTGACGATCTTGTGATGAATTATCCTTTTGGCGATCATTTCAAAGGATGCATTCGAACACTGGAGAAGCACCGGCCGAAGCGTGTGCGGTGGGAAAGATCAATCTCCCTCCAGTTCACCCGCTAACTACGCCCATGGCCATGGCTGTCCATGGCGTTCATGGCTGTAACTGGCTACAGTTCGGCCACCACCACAGAGTGGATATTGTGTCAGGCTATAGCTTGGTGCAGTTCGACCACCACCATAGACTGGATATTGTTATAGCTTGCAGTTCGGCCACCACCACAGAGTGGATATTGTGTCAGGCTATAGCTTGGTGCAGTTCGACCACCACCATAGACTGGATATTGTGTCAGGCAATAGCTTGGTGCAGTTCGACCACCACCACAGAGTGGATATTGTGTCAGGCTATAGCTTGGTGCAGTTCGACCACCACCACAGAGTGGATATTGTGTCAGGCTATAGCTTGGTGCAGTTCGGCCACCACCACAGAGTGGATATTGTGTCAGGCTATAGCTTGGTGCAGTTCGGCCGCCACCATAGACTGGATATTGTGTCAGGCTATAGCTTGGTGCAGTTCGACCACTACCACAGAGTGGATATTGTGTCAGGCTATAGCTTGGTGCAGTTCGGCCACCACCACAGAGTGGATATTGTGTCAGGCTATAGCTTGGTGCAGTTCGGCCACCACCACAGAGTGGATATTGTGTCAGGCTATAGCTTGGTGCAGTTCGGCCGCCACCATAGACTGGATATTGTATCAGGCTGCAATTCTGCCACCATTACAACTGCCGCTCTGTCCGATTCCTGAGGGAGCCGGCTCGATTCAATTGGCACTCGTGAATGAATCAGCGGGAAGTTAGCGACGGGGTGAACACCTCGCTAATAGGTACTGGCTCTCCGCTAACCAAGTCCGCAACTGCAGTACGGGCCAGTCAGAGGATCGGGCCCACACATAAATTTGCAGTCGGATATCTCCAGTGGCTGCACGCTTAAAATAGTTCGTTAACCATTGTGAATGCAAAGAGTAGTGACGGATCCAGGAGGAAGCGGCGCAATGCCCCTCCAGATGTTTTGAAGCAATATTGGCATTTATTCATGATTTGCGGGAAGACTAGAAAGATTGCGTCGAAAGCAATGTCTTAATATGGCCAGGTCCTAAGCGATAAAAATAGCACCCATAACAAGCATACCTTGTGTTCGCATCCAGCTGACAGTGATGCTGTCAGCAAGTTTGTCCTATCACGTGGTGGTAAAATTTATGAGCCGCCATCTTGCCCTGCATTGGTCAATTGGTCCCGTCAAAGCTTGTTCACAACAGGACTGCATGCTATGATCGAACGTGGCCTGAAGGGACACATCATGTTTCTCACACCATGCCGTGTGGCGGTGTTCAGACACAGACAGAAAGACTATCAAGTCGTGTTTGACCAATACGAAGGGAGGAGCAGGCGATCTTTCATAAACATTGCCTTCTGTCGAAGGGGAGGGGGAGATCATCCCCCTCTTGGCTAACGGCTTGCTACCCTTGCTGGCACACAATTTCACAAGCCAAGCTCTTGAAATTGATCAATGCATGATGTTATCATGGGAAGGTATTTCGTGCATAGCTGCGAGGACGAGAGCAACAGACACCTCAACGCTATCAATCCACAAAGACTGCATTGCTATCAAGCAGGGGCGATCCAGGAGTTTTCATGGAGGGAGGGTACATTTGTGGTCCTCGGAGGGGTGCCTCTGGCAAATGTGGTGTCTCGGTTTGCAGCAGCTGTATCGATTAGTTCAAGTACAGCAATCTTCACACGGCAATTTTTACAAGGGCATACGCTATTGACATCAGGAAGTGTTGTTCAATTTCGCTTGCTATCACTAACCGTGCCATGGAAGAGTCACAAGCAGAATGGAGGTACTCGCATCCGTCATTCAGTTGTCATCTGTACGATATATGGTTATGGATGAACACATTCCTTTTTCTCACCGTCCATTTCGAGAGCATGGGTGGTTGCAATGGTGTAGTGCCATCGATTCACTCCAAGCTGCGGACTGTCGTTAATATTTCTTCTTTGCCTTTTATCTGCGCGGACACGTCACCAGAAAATGTAATTTGTAGTCGCGTTCTTTGTATTCAGCGACCATTCCACTCACATCTTCCACATTCGACCTGATTCAGTGGAAGAAGTCGCGATGGCTCGGTCGATAGGCGGTGAGCTCTGGTCGCAAGCTCGGAGCCCCACAATCGGCGGGATTACCCAGCCGCCCACGACCAATCGGCGTGAGAGGTCCGCGACGCCGCACGACCTTGCAGTTGAATGCGTCATAACAGAATTCGAGGTTCTCCCTCAACCGAGGATTCAAATGGGAGACATATCCATCATGTTCTGTCCAATCTCAGGCGAGCTGCTCAGTAATTGCAGAGTAAACGCCGTGCACACTGCACCTTAGTTGCGGGACGCACACAAATCACTTCATTACGAGCGAGGACGTGTGTCGAGCGACTCATTCTGGTCATAAAGCTATTCAGCTTTGGGGATGATAAGGCATAAGGCTCAGGGGACCATCTCAGTTGATCTTAAAAGGGGAAGATACCATAGCAGGCAAAAACAAAGTTGAAACTCACTAAACAATGCTAATCCAGAGTTCTGGAGAAGCTATCTACCCCGCTGTGCTACCATGACCAATCACTTCAGCATCGCATGTTCGAAGGTCGGTTTTGAATCCACCGCCGGGGGGACGAGTGGCCTAGGGGTAAGTTGCTCGTCTCGCAGTCGAAAGGTTGTGCGTTCGAGTCTCACCTGTCGCTACTCTTCGCCCGCGACCAATCGGCGTGAGAGATTGGCGACGCTACATGACTTAACGGTCGCTGTGTCGTAAAACCAATAACCAACCAACCAAGAATCCACCGCCGGGTACAACTGTTACTAACTAAAATTGTTCTAACTCATTAATTCATCCACCTAGTTCTGGAGAAACTATCCACCGCATTCTCTGATCATGCTCAGTCTCAGCAGTATCACATTCCAGAAAGTACTTAGTCCATTCTCATGCACGCCTGTTGCTAGCATAATTATCCATTTACAACCACGATTTCAGACATTTGCTGACGTTATCCTTCCCCACCATCCCCAATTGGTATCCGGTACCGCTCATGTTACAACTAAACACGAATATTACCGGACCTAAATAAGGCATCCATCTTGTGTTTAAATGCCTCCAATCAGAAACTGTCCACTACATTACCATTTAAACCGAAATACCCAACTCCACTACATTACCAGACATACTATTCCATTGATCAACTACCCTTACACTGAAAAGTTGTTTGCGTTTCACCTTTCTACACACCGACCTGTCCTACACCTGAATGACTGACCCCTGTGGTTCCCTACACACAAGAGCGACGTTCAGACTGACATTACCTACCGTTTTCACTATCCTCAGCATTTCAATAATATCACCCATTAATTTTCTATGTTGGAGTTAGTACATATATAATGTCACACGGCTCTCCCACAATTCACATGCCTAACCCACTAACGCAATCCACTGAGCGCGCGGTGCGAATGAACGGATAACATTAACCCGCGTCGTCTTTCCGGTCAAATCCTCACACCCGGTCTCGGGGGGGGGGGGCGGTTGAAGACCCCCTCTAAAATCCAAACTAAACATCGCACGAAAACGAAAGAGGCGTCATCGGAAAGCGCTCGACGTGTAGGGTCCGGGTCCACCCTCGAAAAAAATTCCCCCAAAAGTGACGTCACCAGGGGGATTATATTTTCACGACTTTTCACGGCTTATGTTATGTTTTTGACTCTGGGGAGTTCAGTTTGGGGGATATCTGAAAAAACAAAATGTATTTGGAATGAGAAAAGGACAGCGAAATCAACCAGGGCTATATTTTTCCCCCAAAAAATACAAATTTTATATTTTCAAAATTTCAAAATTTTAAGTTTTCAAGTTCTCTTTAATTTTCCTCTTCCAATGGGTAGAGCAGACCGAGAAACGTTGTTGGAAGTCAACTTGCTCTAAAAAAATGCTTACTTTAGCCAGAATCCTCTATTTGAACTGCAATTTGGCAAATCCGCAAAGTTTATATGTAATCAAAAACGAAAAAAAAAATTCAACTCGTACGTTTTGTTGCATCCGTAAAGATAAGCAAACGCTGAAAGTTTCTTTAAAATATCTGTATCCGTTAAGGCGGGACGACTGGTTGAACATTTTTGGAGATGACCACACTTGACCTTGACTAACTCGTTGACCCTGGATGACCTGACCTAAAACTTTTGAATCAGCATGTCAAATTGATGTGGGAAAATGTATGCCAAATTTGGGCGCGCTGCCGGCGACGTTCGTCCGCTATCCACGAAAAACCTGAGGGGGGTCGGTTGAAGAACCCCCCCGAGACGGGACGGGTTAAACATACTTGAAGCATGTAATATGTTAAAACACAGATCACGCCACTTCATCATCTGAAGATAACAACTGCTTTACTAGGAGCCCAGCCAGGATTTTCTTGAGGGCTTAACCAAAAAAAAAAAAAAAAAACACGTAGGTAAACAGATTGCTCTCGGCGCGCGAAGCGCTGCGAAAATTTGCTTAGTGTTGTGAAAAGCTAAAAATGCTTTGTTCCATCTAGTGTATTCTTGGTCGCCAGGAAGGGCGGGGCCGGACCCCTTAGATGCGCCTCTGTACATTACGTGCGAGATGTTGCAATGGGAACTGAATATGACAAGAAACATTTAAAGAACTGCTTCCCACAATGGAGAGACGCAGAAGTCTCCATCGTGGGTCGCCAACTTAGCGTCTTACTTTACTGAACGTTATATTGTTCTTCTGAAGCTTACACGGCTTACACGTGAAACTTAACGCACGTACAAATATATATGTAGTAACTTATCTCCCATGCATGCTTGTTGTACATGTACATTGGGTAATGTTAAGTGCCGATAGATGTCACGGCATCAAGACCGAGATGTTCTGGGCAAATGGTCACGGTGTTCATGTTGTTCATGTTCAATATAAAAGCTTCTTTGTAAAGTTCTCGCTCCTGGACCAGTCATTTCCGTTCCCATGGCGTAATATTCCATGCTAGTTTTCTGTATCTTACCTCGGGGTCCGAGCAACATCACAAGAAAACGACAGGCCCTTTACCGTCTCGAACCTGTTGCTGTTGTACAGCACGATCCCAGCAACCATGACCAATTGTAGCTAAATACATATCATCGAGTAAAGGTGTGGTCATGCATTCAACTGTGACTTGCTTTTCGATGCCTTATCACGCATAGCTGTATACATCTTCCCACATAAATTTAGTCGGGATAGTTGCTTGTTGCTGGAGCTGTAGTTGCCCGGTCTAATCTGTATGGACCAAAAACAAAATGAACACAGATGAACACACAGTTTCTAGGTGGTAGATGGGAACACGGAGATGATTTCGCTCACTGGACTGCAAGATGAACGAAGATAGCCGAAACGGAATTCCTTCAGTGTTGGGAGGACAAGAGCTAGTCTGAAGTCGATTTTTTTCATGCAACACCCCCATCATAGGGCAATATGCTAAGCTCATCCGAAGTTCAGTGGGTCGCTCCCCCACCCCCGGGTTCCTGTGCCCCTAGGCAGTAAAGAAGTAACGCAGCGACGCAGGTCAAATGTGATACCAAATGACGTTCCTAGGCGTGCAGAGCGATACAGGGGCACGCCAGCTAAACACACGAGCATAACTGGCTTCTCTCTGACGGCCTGTTCGTCATTGCACCGTGTGCAACGGTGGCTCTGAGTCGGCTCATTCGGCCGGGGGAGTCGAATGAGCCCATCATCAGGGGGAGGGGGGTGGTGGGCATCAAGTATCAAGTATCAAGGCCCTTGTGGCTCATAGTTGCACTAATCTTTTATGTCTTTATGTCTTTAAGTACATCAAGTATGCAGCGAGTGCAGACTTCAACCTTTCTTGTCAGGGAAGGGAATACCATTGCAGCTCACTGCTCTCTCCCGCCAGCCGTCGGCTCGCCGAGGCGATTCACGAGCCTGCGCAGTGACGGCCAACGTCGTTGGCACGATCAGAGCATGACGAGTCGGCATAAGTCATTGTTCTAGTTCACTGTTCTGCCACAGGGAAAATTAAGACTTAACGTGGAACGGTTAGTTGCTTCATCGGATTCTACCAAGCGCACCATCAATAAAGGAGAATGACTGGTAAAATAATAGTTATCCATTTCGGCTTTAGGGAGTCTCGGCTTCCACGGCCATATTGCGCCCATTGTAACTACAATAGGTACCCAAGCGAAGTTAATGGGTGCTCAAGCAGGCTGAAGTGAGCAATTTGGCATTGAGAAGTCATGCTATGCTTCTACGGCCACCAGGAACCTAAATGAATACTGAGGAAATACTTCGGTATTTCAGGAGCACGAGTGGGTGCTGACATGCACGCTTTATTGGTATCTTAATTGCGTGCCATAGGTGACGAAACACACCGCAATATAGCAAGCCACTCAAACGCCTATCGCAATTGCGATGTGACGCCAGTGCGCGATATACCATCATACAGTGTGGTAGCAATGCTGGAGCTGGTTGCTTTGGACTGGTGGGACATGCATATTGCTTGTCCTGTATTCAACAGACTATTCACCATCAATTCGCGTTCTTAACGTCTGACGGTATAATTTCTTTTTAATGTAAGTTGTCACATCTTCAGGTTTTATCGCCACCGACCTAGGCCCACGGCTACGGACATTTTCCATTGTGAGCGGTCTCTCCATCAGCATCAGTCCTCGACCCGACAACTGATGAAAAAACATGCGTTTTACGGGCAAGGTATCACCTGGCTAGTGGTATTGGTCAGCTGTTTGTCGATGCCCGTCGCGTCCACGGCGGTTGCCCCGGGTACACGCGGTTGCCGTCACCCCGTCGACCATCGCCAGCTAGCCTAGCTTGTCGTCTGTCGCTGATAAATGTACACACCTACCCTGAGCTCCCACACTGCGTTCCTCTTGTGGTGTTGCACTGGGTTCTTAGTCACCGCGTTGAGTGCAGACGAACAATGGGCTATCAGCAATACTGAAGTCCCATACTGGTCCAGACGCGCAATCTACCCCGGGCTCTCAGTCACCCTGCAGTCTCGTCATGGTCAAGGCGGAGTCTACCCTGGTTTCTCAGTCACAGTACAGCCTACCCTGGGCTCTCAGTCACAGTACACCTGAGTGAGAACCTTGGGTTCTCAATCTTAGTACAATCTACCCATTTCACCCCGGGGTCTGAACCCCTTGTCAAGGTGTTCACCCACAACAGCCAGAGTATTCGTCTCGCGTCAGGAGCGGTCGCAGTCGTCCCAGCAAAGCCAGTTGGTCTCAACAGTCAGCCTCAGCGGGTTGGTTGGTTATTGGAGTTTAGGGGCGCATCGACTACATCGGTCATGCAGCGCCCCAGCCTCAGCAGAGCCAGTTAGCATCAGCACGAGCCAGTTGGTGCAGTTAGCTCCATAGCTATTTGGGATTTAGAGTACAGCGACGTGATTGGTCAAAAAGCTCATACATATACGGGTATGCGAACTAGACAAACGTAAATTTCCTCAGAAATGAACGAATATGCCCTCCCCAAGCCATTCCCTTCCTACCAATGATCGGCTGAGCCTGCCACTGTGCTTATCTAGTCTTGATAAGCATATAATCGCTTAACAGTATCTAGACTATATCACGTTAAATTTATAATTTATAATGAATTATACCAATCATGGTCCAACTTTGTCATGTTATACCGCATGCATGAACTCATCGAGGGGATCACTTTCATTGGAGCATATGGTATTCTGGGTTCACAGATATCTGGCTGTTTATTCAATGCTGACCGGATCAGTGATTGGGACAATTCTGACCCGTGGTCGCTGATCCAAGGGCGGAATTGTTTCTGACCTGAGATGGAGCCAGCCCTGACAAGAGGCTGGGATTGGACCTGACCTGTAACATGGCTGTACATTGACCTGACATTGGGATCGGCTCTGACTTGTGACACGGTTAGCTCTGACCTGTTACCGAGCGCCTCCCTACCGGCGTGGTGGGCACCGGCGGGAAGATAGGAGTCGTCACGCTGGCAGGCGATGTCGTGGTGGACGCCGGCGGGGTGCTAGATGCCGTCACGGTGGTAGACGTGGTGGGTGATGTCGTGGTGCTAGTTGTCGCCACGCTGGCAGGCGATGTCGTGGTGGACACCGGCGGGGTGCTAGGTGCCGTCACGGTGGTAGACGCGGTGGGTGATGTGGTGCTAGGTGCCGTCACGGTGGTAGACGTGGTGGGTGATGTCGTGGTGCTAGGTGCCGTCACGGTGGTAGACGTGGTGGGTGATGTCGTGGTGCTAGGTGCCGTCACGGTGGTAGACGTGGTGGGTGATGTCGTGGTGCTAGGTGCCGTCACGGTGGTAGACGTGGTGGGTGATGTCGTGTGCTAGGTGCCGTCACGGTGGTAGACGTGGTGGGTGATGTGGTGTTAGGTGTCGTCACGGTGGTAGGCGATGGCGATGTCGTTGGACGCCGGCGGGGTGCTAGGTGTCGTCACGGTGACAGGCGATGTCGTCTTGGACGCCGGCGGGGTGCTAGGTGTCGTCACGGTGACAGGCGATGTCGTCTTGGACGCCGGCGGGGTGCTAGGTGTCGTCACGGTGACAGGCGATGTCGTCTTGGACGCCGGCGGGGTGCTAGGTGTCGTCACGGTGACAGGCGATGTCGTCTTGGACGCCGGCGGGGTGCTAGGTGTCGTCACGGTGACAGGCGATGTCGTCTTGGACGCCGGCGGGGTGCTAGGTGTCGTCACGGTGACAGGCGATGTCGTCTTGGACGCCGGCGGGGTGCTAGGTGTCGTCACGGTGGTAGGCGATGTCGTGGTGGACGCCGGCGGGGTGCTAGGTGTCGTCACGGTGACAGGCGATGTCGTCTTGGACGCCGGCGGGGTGCTAGGTGTCGTCACGGTGACAGGACGATGTCGTCTTGGACGCCGGCGGGGTGCTAGGTGTCGTCACGGTGGTAGGCGATGTCGTGGTGGACGCCGGCGGGGTGCTAGGTGTCGTCACGGTGACAGGCGATGTCGTCTTGGACGCCGGCGGGGTGCTAGGTGTCGTCACGGTGACAGGCGATGTCGTCTTGGACGCCGGCGGGGTGCTAGGTGTCGTCACGGTGACAGGCGATGTCGTCTTGGACGCCGGCGGGGTGCTAGGTGTCGTCACGGTGACAGGCGATGTCGTCTTGGACGCCGGCGGGGTGCTAGGTGTCGTCACGGTGACAGGCGATGTCGTCTTGGACGCCGGCGGGGTGCTAGGTGTCGTCACGGTGACAGGCGATGTCGTCTTGGACGCCGGCGGGGTGCTAGGTGTCGTCACGGTGGTAGGCGATGTCGTGGTGGACGCCGGCGGGGTGCTAGGTGTCGTCACGGTGACAGGCGATGTCGTCTTGGACGCCGGCGGGGTGCTAGGTGTCGTCACGGTGACAGGCGATGTCGTCTTGGACGCCGGCGGGGTGCTAGGTGTCGTCACGGTGACAGGCGATGTCGTCTTGGACGCCGGCGGGGTGCTAGGTGTCGTCACGGTGGTAGGCGATGTCGTGGTGGACGCCGGCGGGGTGCTAGGTGTCGTCACGGTGACAGGCGATGTCGTCTTGGACGCCGGCGGGGTGCTAGGTGTCGTCACGGTGACAGGCGATGTCGTCTTGGACGCCGGCGGGGTGCTAGGTGTCGTCACGGTGACAGGCGATGTCGTCTTGGACGCCGGCGGGGTGCTAGGTGTCGTCACGGTGGATAGGCGATGTCGTGGTGGACGCCGGCGGGGTGCTAGGTGTCGTCACGGTGACAGGCGATGTCGTCTTGGACGCCGGGGGGTGCTAGGTGTCGTCACGGTGACAGGCGATGTCGTCTTGGACGCCGGCGGGGTGCTAGGTGTCGTCACGGTGATAGGCGATGTCGTCTTGGACGCCGGCGGGGTGCTAGGTGTCGTCACGGTGACAGGCGATGTCGTCTTGGACGCCGGCGGGGTGCTAGGTGTCGTCACGGTGACAGGCGATGTCGTCTTGGACGCCGGCGGGGTGCTAGGTGTCGTCACGGTGACAGGCGATGTCGTCTTGGACGCCGGCGGGGTGCTAGGTGTCGTCACGGTGGTACAGGCGATGTCGTGGTGGACGCCGGCGGGGTGCTAGGTGTCGTCACGGTGACAGGCGATGTCGTCTTGGACGCCGGCGGGGTGCTAGGTGTCGTCACGGTGACAGGCGATGTCGTCTTGGACGCCGGCGGGGTGCTAGGTGTCGTCACGGTGACAGGCGATGTCGTCTTGGACGCCGGCGGGGTGCTAGGTGTCGTCACGGTGGTAGGCGATGTCGTGGTGGACGCCGGCGGGGTGCTAGGTGTCGTCACGGTGACAGGCGATGTCGTCTTGGACGCCGGCGGGGTGCTAGGTGTCGTCACGGTGACAGGCGATGTCGTCTTGGACGCCGGCGGGGTGCTAGGTGTCGTCACGGTGACAGGCGATGTCGTCTTGGACGCCGGCGGGGTGCTAGGTGTCGTCACGGTGACAGGCGATGTCGTCTTGGACGCCGGCGGGGTGCTAGGTGTCGTCACGGTGACAGGCGATGTCGTCTTGGACGCCGGCGGGGTGCTAGGTGTCGTCACGGTGACAGGCGATGTCGTCTTGGACGCCGGCGGGGTGCTAGGTGTCGTCACGGTGGTAGGCGATGTCGTGGTGGACGCCGGCGGGGTGCTAGGTGTCGTCACGGTGACAGGCGATGTCGTCTTGGACGCCGGCGGGGTGCTAGGTGTCGTCACGGTGACAGGCGATGTCGTCTTGGACGCCGGCGGGGTGCTAGGTGTCGTCACGGTGACAGGCGATGTCGTCTTGGACGCCGGCGGGGTGCTAGGTGTCGTCACGGTGGTAGGCGATGTCGTGGTGGACGCCGGCGGGGTGCTAGGTGTCGTCACGGTGACAGGCGATGTCGTCTTGGACGCCGGCGGGGTGCTAGGTGTCGTCACGGTGACAGGCGATGTCGTCTTGGACGCCGGCGGGGTGCTAGGTGTCGTCACGGTGACAGGCGATGTCGTCTTGGACGCCGGCGGGGTGCTAGGTGTCGTCACGGTGACTGAGGCGATGTCGTCTTGGACGCCGGCGGGGTGCTAGGTGTCGTCACGGTGACAGGCGATGTCGTCTTGGACGCCGGCGGGGTGCTAGGTGTCGTCACGGTGACAGGCGATGTCGTCTTGGACGCCGGCGGGGTGCTAGGTGTCGTCACGGTGACAGGCGATGTCGTGTTGGACGCCGGCGGGGTGCTAGGTGTCGTCACGGTGACAGGCGATGTCGTCTTGGACGCCGGCGGGGTGCTAGGTGTCGTCACGGTGACAGGCGATGTCGTCTTGGACGCCGGCGGGGTGCTAGGTGTCGTCACGGTGACAGGCGATGTCGTCTTGGACGCCGGCGGGGTGCTAGGTGTCGTCACGGTGACAGGCGATGTCGTCTTGGACGCCGGCGGGGTGCTAGGTGTCGTCACGGTGACAGGCGATGTCGTCTTGGACGCCGGCGGGGTGCTAGGTGTCGTCACGGTGACAGGCGATGTCGTCTTGGACGCCGGCGGGGTGCTAGGTGTCGTCACGGTGATAGGCGATGTCGTCTTGGACGCCGGCGGGGTGCTAGGTGTCGTCACGGTGACAGGCGATGTCGTCTTGGACGCCGGCGGGGTGCTAGGTGTCGTCACGGTGACAGGCGATGTCGTCTTGGACGCCGGCGGGGTGCTAGGTGTCGTCACGGTGACAGGCGATGTCGTCTTGGACGCCGGCGGGGTGCTAGGTGTCGTCACGGTGACAGGCGATGTCGTCTTGGACGCCGGCGGGGTGCTAGGTGTCGTCACGGTGACAGGCGATGTCGTCTTGGACGCCGGCGGGGTGCTAGGTGTCGTCACGGTGACAGGCGATGTCGTCTTGGACGCCGGCGGGGTGCTAGGTGTCGTCACGGTGGTAGGCGATGTCGTGGTGGACGCCGGCGGGGTGCTAGGTGTCGTCACGGTGACAGGCGATGTCGTCTTGGACGCCGGCGGGGTGCTAGGTGTCGTCACGGTGACAGGCGATGTCGTCTTGGACGCCGGCGGGGTGCTAGGTGTCGTCACGGTGACAGGCGATGTCGTCTTGGACGCCGGCGGGGTGCTAGGTGTCGTCACGGTGACAGGCGATGTCGTCTTGGACGCCGGCGGGGTGCTAGGTGTCGTCACGGTGGTAGGCGATGTCGTGCTTGGACGCCGGCGGGGTGCTAGGTGTCGTCACGGTGACAGGCGATGTCGTCTTGGACGCCGGCGGGGTGCTAGGTGTCGTCACGGTGACAGGCGATGTCGTCTTGGACGCCGGCGGGGTGCTAGGTGTCGTCACGGTGGTAGGCGATGTCGTGGTGGACGCCGGCGGGGTGCTAGGTGTCGTCACGGTGACAGGCGATGTCGTCTTGGACGCCGGCGGGGTGCTAGGTGTCGTCACGGTGACAGGCGATGTCGTCTTGGACGCCGGCGGGGTGCTAGGTGTCGTCACGGTGGTAGGCGATGTCGTGGTGGACGCCGGCGGGGTGCTAGGTGTCGTCACGGTGACAGGCGATGTCGTCTTGGACGCCGGCGGGGTGCTAGGTGTCGTCACGGTGACAGGCGATGTCGTCTTGGACGCCGGCGGGGTGCTAGGTGTCGTCACGGTGGTAGGCGATGTCGTCTTGGACGCCGGCGGGGTGCTAGGTGTCGTCACGGTGACAGGCGATGTCGTCTTGGACGCCGGCGGGGTGCTAGGTGTCGTCACGGTGACAGGCGATGTCGTCTTGGACGCCGGCGAGGTGCTAGGTGTCGTCACGGTGACAGGCGATGTCGTCTTGGACGCCGGCGGGGGGTGCTAGGTGTCGTCACGGTGACAGGCGATGTCGTCTTGGACGCCGGCGGGGTGCTAGGTGTCGTCACGGTGACAGGCGATGTCGTCTTGGACGCCGGGGGGTGCTAGGTGTCGTCACGGTGACAGGCGATGTCGTCTTGGACGCCGGCGGGGTGCTAGAGTGTCGTCACGGTGAGGCGATGTCGTCTTGGCCGGCAGGGGTGCTAGGTGTCGTCACGGTGGCAGGCGATGTCGTCTTGGACGCCGGCGGGGTGCTAGGTGTCGTCACGGTGACAGGCGATGTCGTCTTGGACGCCGGCGGGGTGCTAGGTGTCGTCACGGTGACAGGCGATGTCGTCTTGGACGCCGGCGGGGTGCTAGGTGTCGTCACGGTGACAGGCGATGTCGTCTTGGACGCCGGCGGGGTGCTAGGTGTCGTCACGGTGATAGGCGATGTCGTCTTGGACGCCGGCGGGGTGCTAGGTGTCGTCACGGTGACAGGCGATGTCGTCTTGGACGCCGGCGGGGTGCTAGGTGTCGTCACGGTGACAGGCGATGTCGTCTTGGACGCCGGCGAGGTGCTAGGTGTCGTCACGGTGACAGGCGATGTCGTCTTGGACGCCGGCGGGGTGCTAGGTGTCGTCACGGTGACAGGCGATGTCGTCTTGGACGCCGGCGGGGTGCTAGGTGTCGTCACGGTGACAGGCGATGTCGTCTTGGACGCCGGCGGGGTGCTAGGTGTCGTCACGGTGACAGGCGATGTCGTCTTGGACGCCGGCGGGGTGCTAGGTGTCGTCACGGTGACGAGCGATGTCGTCTTGGACGCCGGCGGGGTGCTAGGTGTCGTCACGGTGACAGGCGATGTCGTCTTGGACGCCGGCGGGGTGCTAGGTGTCGTCACGGTGGTAGGCGATGTCGTGGTGGACGCCGGCGGGGTGCTAGGTGTCGTCACGGTGACAGGCGATGTCGTCTTGGACGCCGGCGGGGTGCTAGGTGTCGTCACGGTGACAGGCGATGTCGTCTTGGACGCCGGCGGGGTGCTAGGTGTCGTCACGGTGACAGGCGATGTCGTCTTGGACGCCGGCGGGGTGCTAGGTGTCGTCACGGTGGTAGGCGATGTCGTGGTGGACGCCGGCGGGGTGCTAGGTGTCGTCACGGTGACAGGCGATGTCGTCTTGGACGCCGGCGGGGTGCTAGGTGTCGTCACGGTGACAGGCGATGTCGTCTTGGACGCCGGCGGGGTGCTAGGTGTCGTCACGGTGACAGGCGATGTCGTCTTGGACGCCGGCGGGGTGCTAGGTGTCGTCACGGTGGTAGGCGATGTCGTGGTGGACGCCGGCGGGGTGCTAGGTGTCGTCACGGTGACAGGCGATGTCGTCTTGGACGCCGGCGGGGTGCTAGGTGTCGTCACGGTGACAGGCGATGTCGTCTTGGACGCCGGCGGGGTGCTAGGTGTCGTCACGGTGACAGGCGATGTCGTCTTGGACGCCGGCGGGGTGCTAGGTGTCGTCACGGTGGTAGGCGATGTCGTCTTGGACGCCGGCGGGGTGCTAGGTGTCGTCACGGTGACAGGCGATGTCGTCTTGGACGCCGGCGGGGTGCTAGGTGTCGTCACGGTGACAGGCGATGTCGTCTTGGACGCCGGCGGGGTGCTAGGTGTCGTCACGGTGACAGGCGATGTCGTCTTGGACGCCGGCGGGGGTGCTAGGTGTCGTCACGGTGACAGGCGATGTCGTCTTGGACGCCGGCGGGGAGATAGGTGTCGTCACGCTGGCAGGCGATGTCGTGGTGGACGCCGGCGGGGTGCTAGGTGCCGTCACGGTGGTAGACGCGTGTGGGTGACGCCGGCGGGGTGCTAGGTGTCGTCACGGTGGCAGACGCGGTGGGTGATGGGGTGCTAGGTGCCGTCACGGTGGTAGACGCGGTGGGTGATGTCGTGGTGCTAGGTGCCGTCACGGTGGTAGACGTGGTGGGTGATGTCGTGGTGCTAGGTGCCGTCACGGTGGTAGACGTGGTGGGTGATGTCGTGGTGCTAGGTGCCGTCACGGTGGTAGACGTGGTGGGTGATGTCGTGGTGCTAGGTGCCGTCACGGTGGTAGACGTGGTGGGTGATGTGGTGTTAGGTGTCGTCACGGTGGTAGGCGATGGCGTGGTGATGGGCGCCCCGTGACACGACAGCACACAAGCTAGCAGCAGCGGCAGCAGCAGCAGCAGCGGCGGAGGCGCCATGGTGCCAGGAGAGCGGCCGTGTGGCACTGACAGCCGCACCGGCATGCGCTATCGGCCGCTATCGTGCCGGCGACACCCCGATACCCGCCAGATCTGGCCGTGCTATCTGTCGCGCGTCACGTCGGCTCGCCGAGCCGCACCGGGCCAATCCTCCCTCCGTGTCAAGACGCGCCTGTGATTCTAGCAGACATCAGCAACTGAGAAGTGACGCGATACATGGCATGTGCTAACGTCTCTAACGGAGAATCGGCATGGCATGTGCTGAAATGTCTCGACGGAGCATCGCCCGGTAGTGTGATCAAATATCCCAAACGGAGTGCACTGCCCGATCTAGAGAGCACAGAGACCATGTGCCTTCCAATAGGCCGATTTTTGCCGACACTGCACCAAAATAGCCTTTTCTAGAAATCCAAAAACATTTTGATATAAATAGTCATCACAACTATACCCCACGAATATTCGTCGTTGAAATCCGTAGTTTTTTTCCTTCAAATCGAAGATTGTTTTCATCCCTCGTTCTTCTTGATCCGCCCCTGACATAGCGCCAGTCCGAGCGTAGTGAAACGTGTGTAAATAAGACGTGCCGCCGAGCGTAACCAGCAGTTTCCAAAGGGACAGCCAACAATTCTGGCCGAAATGAAGCACCTATGCAGATCAGCAACATCCATACAGCCGATAAATGTTTCCTTGTCTACCCTCAGTGTACTTGAGCGTAAAGCGATGACAAACCTTGCAGGGGTACGATAACAAGCACACGAGGGCGCTGTTCCGTCCGCCAGCGACTGCGCCACGAACTTCGCGCATCTAAAACCGTGGCATCCGACGCTATTCCAGCTCCTTATCAGCTTCTCCAGACTACCAATCACAGATCCGCACCATTCCAAATATACCGAGGCGGTCCCAGTCGTCGTATATATCACAAGAGTCGCGTAACAAAAGCCGTCGGCCCGGCGCATCTCCCCTCTGAAGGTCCCCACACACAACAGCGGTAAATCCGGCGAACGAACGGCACCGCCAGGGGTAACATCTTACTGCCCTGGCGGGGCAGCGGGGCAGCGGGGCGGCGGTCGAGTGGCCAACTCTGACAGAGATCCATCGGCTTCGTCGCCGCGCCGGCACCGACTAATCTGGTCAGTGTTCACCGGCACCGGCACCGGCCATCGGCCCATCGGACCCGGTGGTGGTGGATTTGGGCACGTCGACTGCTTTGGTCATTTTGCACCCATCATCGTACCCGGGCTGATCACCAAGCCGAGCCCTCCGGCGGTGGAACGTCACTCCGTCGCAGCCGCCATCAGCTCTGGACCATCCGCTTGTTGGCGTCGAAGATGTAGCGCTTGAAGTGTAGACTGACACTGATTGGCTGGCTGGGCGGTGGGGGCGGCGGCGCCGCGTCTGCTGCTGACTTGGCCTTGCGCCGGCCGCCCGTGCTGAGCCGGGCGCGAGCCTCCTCAGTCAGGGTGTCTGACGGCAACGCGCACGTACTGTCACACCGTCACAGCCGCAGAGGCAGGGGAACACAGCCGCATACACACTATCACACAGTCACAATCACACGATCACAGCCACAGAGGCCGAGCCACACAACCGTATACACACAAACACAGTCACACGATCACAGCCGCAGAAGCGGAGGCACGTAACCATATGAACACCAGCACAGGCATACACGCACGCACGCACGTACAATCGCAGGCACACAGGCGCACAGTCCCGGGACGCAGTCACACCCAGGGTTGGACACACGGCCTTGTTCTGGATGTTTGTCATCCACTATCACTATCACTATCCTCTCCGGAAGATTATCTGCTCCTTTTTGCCATTAGTTTTAATGGAGGCCTTCGAAAATATCTATGTTTATTGTTGTTCGATAAACATGTTAAAAAACTAGTTGGGGAGGACACCTACGAGTTTTACGCCAGAAACAGAAGGCAAAATAGTATCTTCAAATTTTAATACCTTAAAATATTCCTTTCCAAATCCAGGAATCCAATACACAACTCCAATCCCGGTCACACCGGTACCAAGTCTGAGTGTCACAGGCGTGCCGCCACGCACAGACATTTGCTCAAGCTAAGTCCCAGTCGCACCGTTGCAGGCGCACAGCCACAATCACAAGCATACACTCAGTCCCGGCCCCAGTTATATACTGGCACGACTACACAGTAGGTGTGCAGACACAGTTCCAGCTGTGCTGCGACGGCTACACAGTAGGTACCAGCGTTGGAAATACCCGGGTGTTTTGAATGCGCTCTCCGCAGGAGGCGAGTTAGCACATAAGCCCTGTTGTCACGTTGCGGGCAAGACTGATCGAACGACCCTGACCGGTCGCCGTACGACCCCCTGTTATGTGAAAGAGCGGACCGGTCGGGTGGTAGCGTGCAAGAATGGATTATACGACTACTTTCGTTCTCCGGAGCGCACGTCCAGAAGTGCTCGGAATGGTCGACCCTGGGAGGCATGTAGTCACAGTAACAAAAACAGGCTCATTCACAGTTGCGTTGTCGCAAGGGGAAAGCCAGTGAAACAACGCAAGCTCAACTGAGCACGAAAATGCCAGCTCGAATGGCATGGAGTTTTGAAATCGGGTACACTCATTACAGGCAATGGGTAAACTCGACACAGACAATGGTAGACAGACACTCACCACAGGTAAGGTGCGCAACAATTCCCACGGGATTTACGCATACAGGCGGCTGAACGAGCGGGACACGCAATTGCAATTAATCGTCGCCAACTCAAAATATTTTCCTGGAGCCTCGTAGCTATTACTCTACCACTTGTACAAACAAAACGCAAGCCATTTTACTTCATTTCCTCGTAACAATTACACATTAGTGACAAGGTATGCTTATGACTTCGCGAGCCAAGTATTTCATATGTGTTAATTCCATATACTCTGGAAATAATGAGTCACAGATATACACGCACATATTCAAATATACATGACGATGTAAGTCAGATGCAGAAACACATGAAAAATCTTCCCTCAGATGGTGCACATTTACAAGTAAAGTAAATGAGCAATATACATCCATGTATATAAACATATGGATGAGCACAACAGCATTGGGCCAACCAGGGTAGCGTCCCCTCACCTGTGAGTCTGACCTTGACCTTGCCACTCTGACCGAACGCCCCCTCGATCACGCCGCGCTCGCCCGTGCTCAGCTGCACGCGCAGACCGCTGAACAGCGACACGTCCGTCTCGCGCTTCAGCAGATCGCGCACGATCAGTTCGTGGTCGCTCTGCAGGCGCTCGGCCACGCCCGCCTTGCTCTTGCGCTTGAAGATGCGCAGCGTGGGCAGCGTGGCGGCGGCGTAGTCGCGCGGCAGCTGCGTCACCAGCCGGCCGTGGAACGCCAGCCGGCAGGCGGTGGCGTGCGCGTCCATGTCCAGCTTGGAGCCGATGAGCGCGGCGCGCGCCGGCACAGTCACCGGCCGCTCCAGCTCGAGCAGCGCCAGCGCCCGGCCGCCGTCCAGCGAGTCGAGGTACTCGTACTCGGCGGCCGGGTCCCACGCGTCGGCAGCCGACTCCGGCTGCGGCTGCGGCTGCGGCTGCGGCTCGCCGTCAGCGCCGGCCGGAGGTGCGGTCGGCTCGACGAACAGCGTGAGCCGCGCCATCACCGTCTCGTGGCCGAGCGTCACGTGGAAGCGGCTCTTGCTGCGGATGTCGCCGCGGAAGTAGTCGATTCTGCCGAAGCGGTCAGACGCTGTCGGTGGGAACAGGCGCTGCGGAGGCGAGAGAGACAATATTGACGGAGGGACGGTGTCACAGCCTGGTGGCAGGAAGGTCAGCTGCTGCAGACAATTGTCATATACTCCAGGGATAAGTCAGATACCGCCCGGAAGACGAACAAGACATGGGAAGGCGGCTCAGGTACTGCAGGGAGGATAATCTAGTCACGCATGGCTAAACGAAAGTCGAAATGCTGAATGACGAAGAATCAGCCACGCATGGTTGATCCTGTGTGTCCTGTCAGGAGAGCTAGGTTCTGACAAGAGTTAAGTCCTGTCAGGAGAGCTAGGTCCCATCAGGAAGATAGTCAGGTCCTGTAAGGAGGACAGATGTGTGCTATCAGGAGAGTTTGGTCCTGTCAGGAGGATGGTTTGGTCCTGTAAGGAGGAGGGATTGGTGCTACCAAGAGTTAGGTCCTGTTAGGAAGGCCACTATGCCCTGTCAGAAGGGCTAGATCCAATCGGGAGAAGGGCAAGGCCCTGCCAGGAAGACAGGTCCCGTCAGGAGGATGGTTACGTCCCGTCAGGGGGGAGGGGGGTCTAGGTTCGATCAGCAGGAGCGCTAGGCCCTGGCAGGAAGGTTAGATCCTGTCAGGAGACGTGGGTCCGATCAGGATGGTCAGTTGCCACAATTCAGATTGACCCTGCATACTGGGTTAAACGAAGGAAACATCGCGAAAATTGAGTTATTTCAATTCCAGCGACAAACATACCGCATTTCAAGGTACTTTGTCAGAACGATATCTAGTGTACTTGATAGATACTTCATAAGTGTTTAGTAGTAGTTGGAATCTAGGCATTTTCTACATTTTCAAGGAAGGAAATTTAGCTTTATGCAACAAACTGACTCATTATTCAGGTCAAATCATGGATCTTACAAAACATCTCCTTTTGTTCACCAGGAACATCTAGCAATACCTTCTGACTTTCCAGCTTTTTCAATGGATGAGTTTTGAAAAAGGATTGCTTTACATTTGATTTTCACCAGTTTTTGTCAGTTTTGGTCAGTTTCAGCCAGCTTTAGCAGGCTACAACTGGTCAAAATTAGCCTTCACCACCGGTATGGCCAAGTTAGTTTGTTATTTAGGCCTTAGGGCGCTTCGACCAGGGCTGATCATTCGCGCCCAGGCATGACCAAGACTAGTGTTAGCAGGCTTTTGCCAGCTCTGCTTCACAGCAGCCACAATGTCGCCCGGCTGCAGGGCACTCAGGACGTGCGGCATGACGACATAATCACGTGACTCGTGGTTGGCGGCCCGTCAGTCTGTGCCGGTTCGACCGGCTCCTGAAAGCTTCGAGATAAAACGTCAAGTAAAAATTGCGCCAACTTCACAGAGAATGCTGTGGTGAAACAATGATACAACCAAGATCAAAAGATCGGGCATAATTCTGAGTGAATAAATTACAACTGGTACACCACATGCAAAACAATTATCTAGGTTTTACAAACGTGATGGTCGACCCGGTCTAGGTGGCTCAGGTAAACTTAGGTTATGCATGGGAGCATAGACGTTCGACCGTCTCTCAAGCCTTCAAGAATTAAAGCCGTGACTCGATGCATTCTAGAAAGAAACCTGATACGCTCGAAACTAAATCAGAAATCCTTCCGGAAGCGATAGGTCCGTCTCCGACTGCAATTCCCGCCACCGGGCCGGCGCGGCGGCGGCCGGCAGCGATACCGGCCGGCCGCGGCCAGCTTCCGACGCGACACTGTTCGGACGAGCGTCGGGCGGCGGTCCCGACGGGCGACGTGACGACATCCGGACACCAGCCTGCCAGCCGGCACCGGTCTCGCCCGGCAAATCGCCGGCCGACTAATCAGATCGGGAGTCGCCGGCCGACCAATCAGATCGGGAGTCGCCGGCCGACCGATCAGATCGGGGGTCGCCGGCCGACCGATCAGGTCGGAAGTCGCCGGCCGACCGATCAGATCGGGGGTCGCCGGCCGACCGATCAGATCGGGAGTCGCCGGCCGACCGATCAGATCGGGGGTCGCCGGCCGACCGATCAGATCGGGGGTCGCCGGCCGACCGATCAGGTCGGAAGTCGCCGGCCGCCCGATCAGGTCGGAAGTCGCCGGCCGTGCGCCACGATCTGCACCGCTGCGCCACTGTCCGTCACACCGGCGGGCCGGCGTCGTGCTCAGGAAGCAGCCCGGTGCCGGCTTATCGGCGTCATCGCCCGACGAGTCTCGGTAGTCTAGATTGTGTCGACCGCCCAGATACCAACGGTCGGCACAATCGAGACACCGACGCGCCGCGCGAAGACTGCAATAGTGTGCGGAGACTGCAGTGTGAAATTTTTCAAGAAAATGGGTGGAAAATACCACCTAATGAAAGTTCAATCGACCTCCTTGTCTATGGCTTTTGTGACATCCTTTAATAGCTGCTGATTATGAAGCCAATATGAACTCAAATGAAGATATCCTGATGCCCTTCAACGATTCAAATATGCCATAGGTGGGGTGCACCAATGACCTCTGATCAGGAAATCTCCTGAAACCGTATCACAGAGCCTCTTCTGTTTCAGATAGTCTACCCAGTATCCTGAAACCCGGTATCATCCAGCACTCCTTATGTCCGTATTCAGCAAGTGATGAAGCCCTGCATTGAATGCAATATGCAGGCGTATCAAAGTTGCTCAGTGATAAATTATTCCACTTTCTGAATACACCACTTCCTGAACACTCAATCGACATCTTTCTCCAAGAAATATCAGCATCCTGCTCATTGCTATGAAGTATTTATGTCTCCTTTGTAACAGTATCTCATTTATAAATAGCATGCGCATGCCCTCAATATGGAATGGTGTTACACGAACATTTTGCAATGCAATTTCGGGTAAAGGGATGACCTATGTGATATGGGATACAATATCAGTTCATCATATGGGCGCTGAATGACCGAAGCAGTTGATGCGCCCCTTAGCCCAAATAACCAACCAGCCAGTTCATCATAGTTATTATTCTCCTCATTCCGAATACATCTTTTCTTAAATTATGAATCTTAAAACAAATGATAAAGGTCCAGTCATAATCGCCTACACCATGAACTCAAATTTTAGTCTGAAAGTCACCAAAAACATTTTAAATTACACTAATTACATGTCAAATTTCGACATCCTGCTATGCTCATTTCGACATATCACACCTAATGAAAACCCAATATTTTAACCCTGAGAGACTGGCATACCACACGGACACCGACGTGGCACGCGGCGGTGATGATGCAGAGACTGAAACACCGTACACAGACCGACACACTGCACAGAAACTGACGAACCGCACGGAGACTGACGCAGTGCAGGGCAACTGATGCATTACGTGGAAACCGACGCACCACAAAATTGACGCGGGGCAAGGAGACTGACGCACCGCGTAACTCGGCTGCACTAAGTGAAGCAGGACGCGGATAAACGTCTCCACAGCAGAAGAGTAAGTTCAATTTCTGTTTGCATATGCCATTCAAACACACCCACTTAAAGGCAGTGGCTATTCTAGTGCCGTTCCAATGGCATGGAACGAAGCACGTAACACTGTGTGCTTAGCCTAAAAAAGTCCGTCTCCGACGGACGCATCTGGCGGACTAGACAAGTCCGCTCAGTTCTGCCACGGTGTAGCCGGCTGTGCCGTCCGTTCTGGCTAACAGCGGCTTGGGACGGCACCCGCAGCCGACAGGTCCGAGCCCGCTCCGTCCTGCCACGGTGTGGCCGGCTGTGTTATCGGTCCTGGCTAAGTCACGAGGGAGCGGTGCGGTGCGGCACCAGCGAACACTCGCCGCGCGAGCGACTTCATCGCGACTTGAGGCGGCCCAGTGACGACACAGCCACACCGCTGGGAGAGTCGGCGTCTTCTGCTGACGGCGGGTGCTGCGGCGCGCAGCTATGCTGGTCGCCGGCCTAACAGTCTCGCATGCCGTGGCGACTAAAATTTGGGGCTTGTCCAACTGGCCTACGGACACGCTATTTAGTCATCAACCCCAAAAGGGTTTCGTCCATCCCAGCAATTACAGCGGCAAGAATGGCCAAACAATAGAAGAAAACCATTTCACAGTTTATGGCGAACGCAGAGAAGATTGAAGTCACTCCGCTGCATCCGTAAGCTCGACTTCACAGCGACAGCAAATGACGCACATGGCACTAGTGAGGTGGCTCCGAGTGACTTGGTGGGAGTCGACAGTCTGCAGCACCAGGTCCGTCCACATTAAATACCCAGCGTACCAGCTAACGCTGACAACCGTGCACGAACGTCACGAAATGCAGGTCCACAATCGAGGGCGCCGGTGTTGAAACGCGCCCGGCCGCGACTAGCTGCCATCAATATCGAACGACTTAATCAACACCAGCCCGTGTACCGGTACTCAAGGCAAGCAGGGGCGACAAACCGAAATGAAACCAGAAGGCCTGAACGGGGAAACTGCTCGCCGAAAATAAAACTTCCATACCAAGTGATACGCAACGATTGTTTACTATCGCCCTGCTCCTACTACCGTTTATCTTGCTTCTAATATATGCTCATACAAGCATATGATCATATATCCTATATGCTCCTCAGTCAATTCTACTACCTCTCCAATTTCGCCACAATGATAATCCTATTGCCACGGCACTTATCGCATTCCCATTACCGTTCCCATCCAACACCTACCACCACTTATCGCTCACTTCCACCGCCCCTGCCCAACCCTTACCGCCCCTATCGCAATCATATAAACGCGCCCACCCCATTCTCACTACCGATCCTATCCCACTCTTACTACTTCTGTCCCGTTTTTCCGCTTTCCGTACCTACCTTGATAACCTATGAACCGCTCGTCTCTCCGGACCACTTAGCACATGGCGACGGTCGGGGTCAGTAGCAGAGCCTCACTTCTGCAGCCGAACAATGGCGGCCGAGACGGTGGGGTCAGTAGCAGGCCGTGCCAGAGCCTCACCTCTGCAGCCGAACAATGGCGGCCGAGACGGTGGGGTCAGTAGCAGGCCGTGCCAGAGCCTCACCTCTGCAGCCGAACAATGGCGGCCGAGACGGTGGGGTCAGTAGCAGGCCGTGCCAGAGCCTCACCTCTGCAGCCGAACAATGGCGGCCGAGATGGTGGGGTCAGTAGCAGGCCGTGCCAGAGCCTCACCTCTGCAGCCGAACAATGGCGGCCGAGACGGTGGGGTCAGTAGCAGGCCGTGCCAGAGCCTCACCTCTGCAGCCGAACAATGGCGGCCGAGACGGTGGGGTCAGTAGCAGGCCGTGCCAGAGCCTCACCTCTGCAGCCGAACAATGGCGGCCGAGATGGTGGGCAGGTAGCCGGGCGCCCCCACTAGGCCGCGCTCCAGCGTCTTGGGGTCGAACTGAGTCACACAGACGCCGACGCGGTCGCCCTGCACGGCCCGCTCCACCGGCCGGCGGAACATCTGCAGCGACTTCACCTTCTTGGTCACCCTCAGAGTTGGGATCTCCACCGTCTGCGGACGCAGTGCAATCGGTCAGCCACGGACGTCCGTGCACACATCGGAGAGCGACCGAAGGGTGGCCATGTACACCGTGGAGGGTGACCAAAGGGTGGCCGCACACAGAGGAGGGCGACCAAAGGGTGGCCGCACACAGAGGAGGGCGACCAAAGGGCGACCGCACACAGAGGGCGGCCGCACACAAAGGAGGGCGACCAAAGGGCGGCCGCACACCGTGGATGGCTACAAAAAGGGCGACCGTACACAGAGGGCGACCAAAGGGCGGCCGCACACCGTGGATGGCTACAAAAAGGGCGACCAAGGGCGGCCGCACATGCGAAGGGCGACCAAAGGGCGGCCGCACCCAGCGAAGGGTGATCAAATGGTGGGGCACACCGCGGAGGGCGACTAAAGGGCTGCCGAGTACACAGCGGAATGATTGGACGTGGGCTAAAGGAATGGTTGGATATGTACAACACAATGGCTAGACACGGACCGTCGGGATAGGTGAAGGCAAATAAATGGGAAAGCCGCACGCGAAGGAATTACTGGACACTGACCAATGGGATTCAACATGGCGGTGGTGATAGACAATGGACCCACAATCAGGCGAGTGAGTGGGCAGGCAGGAGGGAGGGAGGGACGGTGAAATAGAGGAGAGTAGGCAAAAGACATAAAATCAGAGACCATATAATGACAGACAAAATGGATCGACGAACAGATGGGGTAAGATTTGAAGAAAAAGTTTTTTTTTAAATATGGAGGGACGGAAGCACAAATTGCATCCACAAAAAGTGGTATTACCGGCACATTACGTATTGCATTACACATTATATAACTAGCCGTCGGTAATGACGATACAACACAATTAACACCATTGCACATTTGCATCCTATTTTGCTTAGCAGGGAAGTCTTCAGTACCTGATTGGTTGTCAGTGAGCCCTGCAGGATTGTGCCAGTCATGATGGTGCCCTGGCCACGGATACTGAAGCAGTGGTCCACGGCGAACACTAGCGGCTCGGAGATGGATCGCTGAGGGATGTACACCTGACGCAGCAGCTCCTCCACCAGATCAGGCACACCTGCAAAAGGGCACAGGTCAGACATACCTGCAAAATTGCAGGTCAGGTGCACCTGCAACATAACATAGGTCAGGCACACCTGCAACATGGCACAAGTCAGACACAATTACAACCGAGCACATGTCAAGCACACCTGGAACAGACACAGGTGGGGCGCATCGACACGAGACACAGGTGAAACACCAGTCGTCCAAACACCACAGCACTCGACAGTCGCAGCGACACCGTCAGAGGTCTACATAGTCCATCCCAGCAATCACATGCAGACAAAGGGCTGGATTAAAAAAACAATGAATGCAGCTGAGGTGTGACGATTTAGCAAGAATAGCAGGCGAATCTGTTCTTTCCATCGTGAAAAGGCGTCTGCACGCAAAATATGCACTCATGTGCTGATGGTCAGAATTGTTAAAAAATACAAAGGCATTGTTCACAGAAAAACACTAAGCTTATAAATAAACTTACGACGTAGGACCAAATCAGTCACCATTTGCAGGCAGAACAAAATAGAATACCGAACATTCTCTGCAAATTTGACACCGGATGGCAGCTGCTCATAAAAGACGCTGTGTACACATTTTATCGGACTGCTTTACCCCTCCTCCTCAGTGCATAGTCCCTCCACAGCATAATTCGATGCAAAAACTGGCTGTGTGTGTGTGTGTAGAAAAGGGAAGACACCGCAGCGCATCTCGGATAAAACCGTAGATTCTTGGTTTTTCATAATGTAAGTGTAGTGAACGTGACGGTTGCATAGCGTTCAGGAAATACTGATTCAAGCCCTGACCTAACCAAGTAGGCTTCTTCAAAAGCAACGCTCACGTGCAAACACTTCCTGATCCTGGTTCAAGCTAGGACAAGCCCCACCGTCGACTGTACCGGAGACCGCCTCCTAACGAATGCATCGACCGGCGACCGCCCGGCGCCCCTGACCGCCCACCGTCGAGCGGCAACGACCGGCCGACGCCATATCCACGAGACAGCAGAGAGCCAGCACCACATCGCGGCGGCCACGACTCCGATTCGAATCCGAGAGGCGCTCCCGGGGCGGCGGCCGGTGCATTAGTGATGCCCGCGCGTCAGGGCGTAATGGACCAATCGCCGCCGGACAGCCCACTGGCGGCGGCGGCACATGGCCGACCTGGAGTTGCGTCGTGGACCGGCCTGCCACGCGCCGTGGACCGGCCTGCTACACGCTGTGGACTGGACTGCTACACGCCGTGGACCAGCCTGCCACGCGCCGTGGACCGGCCTGCCACGCGCCGTGGACCAGCCCGCTACACGCCGTGGACAGGCACACGCCGTGGACCAGCCCGCACGCCGTGGACCAGCCTGCCACGCGCCGTGGACCAGCCCGCTACACGCCGTGGACCAGCCCGCTACACGCCGTGGACCAGCCCGCTACACGCCGTGGACCAGCCTGCTACACGCCGTGGACCAGCCTGCCACGCGCCGTGGACCAGCCCGCTACACGCTGTGGACCAGCCCGCTACACGCCGTGGACCGGCCTGCCACGCGCCGTGGACCAGCCCGCTACACGCCGTGGACCAGCCCGCTACACGCTGTGGACCAGCCCGCTACACGCCGTGGACCAGCCTGCCACGCGCCGTGGACCAGCCCGCTACACGCTGTGGACCGGCCTGCCACGCGCCGCGCCTGTATCCACCCAGGTAGACAGTGACGCTTCGTCACGCGCGTCACACGCACGGCGTGACGCACACCCCAGCCGGGCGGTGAGGGGTGACGATATAGGTCAGGCTCAACGCCAATCTTTGGCAGACATCTTCACAGACTAGATCATAACAGCATCATCGATGCCCGTCAGATTAACGATATGTGCATAGCAGACAGCTATATACGGTCATACTTGCTGAAGTTACATTCAATGCTAGTATATGTGATGGAAGTAGTATCGTACTCGACGACGATTACCAAGATATTTCAATGATCTCGCTGGTAACCCTGGTGCACCCATGGTTGGCATGGTGTTGCTGGCACTGGGGGACCTGACCTGACTTGACAACAATTATAATATTTGTTCAAGAGCTGAATTCGCTGTTTATGGAACTAGACATTAGGCACATGCGTTTCTAATCGTACCTATATTTGCTTGCATTGCACTTCTTGAATGGCACCTGCAAAGTATGCATTACTCCCAGGTCAATTCTCAAATCATAGGTCAAGATTGGACTGACAATATAGTTTGTTCTGATCGGCTGGGAACGGAAGTTGGACTCCTCTGATGCAGACCAAATAGCTTTGCCGGGCGTGCATAATTCGTCAGCATAACATTCCTGATTTCACGGGAAATTACCATGTTCGCATATGCTAGGTGCAATGTAGGCTGCATATCAGGCAACACCCAACAGCATATCCTTCTTAAAACAATAAAGTTCCAACTCCAGCATGAGTTATACCTATCCAAAGTACCTCGAGTTGAAGTTCTGCTCTATATATTCGACACCTTGCATAGAAAATCCGTGACCGGCAATGACATTCAAATGTCATCAAACTAGCTGAATGGATACACGGAGGTTCCAAAATATCGAACAAAAGGAAAATGAAAGAAGATGTACCTATGAAACCCCCTCACCACCTGCATCCAAGTGTCTACATTTCCCAGCTGATGCCAGTTCAACATGTCAGGTGTCCACAACACAAAGTATGTTGAGTGCACCGAGGAACGAAGGACCAACAAACGACCGGTACAAGAAGCCATTTGCAACCACATTGGCCCACATCATGGTCACCGGCAAGAACGTTCACAACGGCCGAACTTGCGACCTGCCACATTCACCGGCAGTCGGCCGAGCCAGCCAACCGCCGCAGAGACTACGCACCCTGGCTGTCGGCAGTGCCCTCTGCGCCGCCGGGCCGCGCCGCTAGCGCCACCACCGGCGCGTCGCCGAACCTGGTGGTCTGCAGCGTAGCACGCAGCCGGCGCGTCATCTTCTGCAGGTGCGCGGCGCGCTTCGCCTCTGGCACCAGGTCGATCTTGTTGAGGACTACCACGAGCCGGCGACAGAGGATGCCTCCGATTACCAGACACTCGGCCGTCTGGGTCTGCACGCCCTTGGTCACGTCCACCACCAGCAGCATTATGTCGATGATCTGGGCGCCTACCGGGGCAGGTCAAGTCAGGTTCCAGCCACTAGCGGCACCACATCCATAATCCGGACGCCTGTCTGATCACGTCAGGTCCCACCGCACCAGCAGCACCATGTCAACAATCTGGGTACCTTCGCGTGAGGTCAGCGTCATGAGGAGCATGCTATCAATGAGCCAGATATGTGGGAGGTTAGGCCATTACTTAGAAGGGAAACAAGAAAATGTTATGTGGACATGTCGAAAACACCTTACTTGAAGAAGCTTAAATAATCAAACGCGAGCAGAGCCTAATCTAATTCGCTTTTCAGTGATACCACTACACCAACATGAAAATTAAGATGTAATCCCAGCAAGTGACGACAGCAATCAACTAATCATTACGACGGAAACAAATACACCGAAGCTGGTTCATAATACAAATAATAAAGCATGTAACAGAACACAACTTATGGCTTCGGCTAAGCCTGCGCTTGTGTGAGGCATAGCTCGCATGGCGGCATATGACACAACGCACAACGGGACGATCCCTTCAGGAAATATCCCACACAATATCGAGCTACATAAACCAATCTTATAGCAATTAATCATCGGCGGACCAAGATGAGGACAGTTTTCCGTCTTCATTGGCCTCCTGTACAGAAGATGTACAGGAGGCCAAGATGAGGACAGTTTTGCGATGTTTTCCTAGCTACTCATGACTTTGCTCACGAACCATTTAACATGTGATGCTTTTGCGCATCGCATTTAGGGAGCTTGCTGGATATATAAACGGTGAAAACATCGTTCAAAATATTAGCATCTGTATTTTCATAAACATGCATTCTGCATGTCACCCGACCAAATGCGTCCGCTCCACCTCTCAAAGCGCAGACCTACACGTCGGACGCACGTCCGGCGGATCAATAGCCGATACGGAGTGCAGGCGCGGGACTCGCAAGGTCGCCGACGTCGCCGTCCGTCAATCTCGGCCGCGGCGGCAGCGGAGAACAACAGGCTGACAGGCGTCACGGCGGCCGACGGCCGACGGCGAGGCCGGCGCGCGCCCAGTCGCGTCACGTCACGATGCCGCGCCGCGCGTGCCTGCTGGTCGTCTGGTGCGCGCTCGCCACGCTGACCGCCGCCGCGCCGCAGTTCGACGGCTTCGCGCCAATCATGCACGAAGTGCAAGACATGGCGCCGCTGTTCGGGCCGATGCAGCCGGCCGGTCCGCCGGTGCTGCCGTCAAACGGCCGACCCGCGTACTACCGCTACTTCATGCCGCGCGGATAGCAGAGCGGACGCGACGGCCACGGCCCAGCGCAGGCTCACCAACAGCAGCTGAAGCTTTCCTACACGGCGGAGGCATTTCGAGACAGATTGGTATCGGTGGTAGATTGTTATCAGTGGTGCGCTAGTTTCGGTGGTGCATTGGTATCGATGATGCATTGGTATCAGTGGTGCATTGGCTTTGGTGCATCATGGTCTGCTGGCGGTCGGAGTGTGTGAGATGGGAGACGCGCTACCGATAGCAGTTGCAGTATGTGGACGTAGTGTCGGCAGTCACGAGGCAGTGCGCGCGGGGTGCAGTTCGTCGGAAACACGCGACGAAAGGGCGGTGGCTAATGTCCGTGGAATTGTCGGAAAACACAATCAGAGTGGTAATATGGGTGAATCATGCACAACACATATGGAGTCTTGATGTGTGTCTGACCCGTCGTCGGAGAAAAAATCACGTGGTAAAGACAGTGAAACAAACTTCGACCGGCTTAGCTATTTTCTCTTCCGGTGCGTAGAAAAACACGCGTGCATACTTCGTGAACATTTGGCGGGGACCGTATGTTACAGAGATGTTTTACGTACCGCATACAAGTCAAATAAATAACAGACAGTGACAGCGACAGCTTCATGTCAGTATGTATTTCTGGCAAAAAAAAACTAAGTCTTATAATGGGGACTTGTAAAAATGCATGATGTTGTTCAACGGATTTTTTAGTATCTTTGTTTTGTGCAACACTTTAAGGAGGGCTTCTGTGGCGACGCTCCATTGAAACACCAACAGAAAAGACGCGCCTTTCCTTCTCCCGATAAAAGTTCGATTTGCATTTTGTGATTCCAGATGTGGGCAGGGAAATATATGGGCAGTCGAATACAGAGGGATATTTTTCTTTCAATACAATGCATCACAATCTCGCTTTCTAACCTTTTCGTGAGTATTGAACACCTTATGACAAAGAAGTTCATTGCCAAACAACGCCATGCAACCTCCAAATTATAAAAATATGAGGATAAGTTTTGGAGAGGATCATGTTCTGAATGACAGAATGCTCTGAATCATGGATAGCCCATTTTTTCAACCCTGTCATCAATGCCATTTGCCCTGCTACACATTCGTGTCAGGATATTCGTTCTGTCGCCCTGGGACCATCACGGGATACTGTGTCACACATCGAACTTTTCTGCGAGATGAAGTGCTACACAATACAATTGGTTATGTTACCGACCAATATTGGTTGAAGAATAGCACGAGGCACGACTTTGAAACTGATGGTGGATATTGGGTTTACGAGCCAACTGTTTCGGGTCACATAGCGTCGCTAATTCCTCACGACGCCGATTGGCCGCGGGCGAAGAGTAGACAGGTAGGAGTCCAATTTATTATTTTTCGGTTTCGAGATGGGTACCTTACTCCAGGATTACTCACGCCGATTTTCCAACGAACGTTGGCAAAAGTGCACATCGATCCCATGATACGCCACCACGAGTCACGCGAAAACAGAGCCAATGTAGCTGCAGACACGGCGAGGCAGTCGACTGGCTGTCACACCACCTGTACCGCACCATGACGCCACCGGTCACCGAGCCACGTCACCAGCCGGTCTCACCTCCGATGATGGTTCGGATGAGCGACGCGTGGCCGGGGCAATCGACCAGGGTGAACTGGACCGTCTTGATGGCGGCGCTCTGCGACGCCAGGTGAGCCGGCGCCGGTGCACTGAAGCTGCTGAAGCCCAAGTCGATGGTGATGCCGCGCTCCTGCGATTGTGGGTTCTTGTCGAAGCTGGCCGTGCTGGCGACCGAGCTGAGCGCACGCGCCAGCGAAGTCTTGCCGCTGTCGATGTGACCCAGCACACCGACGTTGAAGTTCAGAACAGACTCGTCCATGGTGGACAGACCCAACAGGTCACGGGCAGGTCCTCACGGCGACGGCCTCCAGCCAGTGGTTCTCAAACTGCAGTGCCAGACACAGAAACAGCGAAGGTAGTGGGTAATTTGGAACACCAAACTATCAACAAGCTAGCCCATAGTATATTTTGGTGTGCTATGGTCATGATCCCGAAGTTAGTAAATGTCTAGGAAACCCATGCAGACGTGATATTGACTGCCTTTATTTTAGTTCATGGAATGGTCACAGATTCTCCACATCCAGCACCTTCACCACTCTCACCATGACCACTGTCCACCATATTGCTAAATACATTATCAATGATATACTCTCCACTACATTGCCATGCAGCCTATTCCATTGATCAGTCCATGAATTATCAATTCTGATTGAAGCACCCTAAACCCCCCCTCCCCATGGATCTAATAAGCTATATATTATCATATCATATCCACACCTTTCTTACCATCCATTTATACAATTGTAAGAGGAAAAACTTTGGAGCAAGTTTCATGATTGAAGTCCAGCATTGAATAGGTTTCAGTTCACTTGCCCTTACCTCTGAATGCACAAATACTGGCTGCCAAAACTGGAATAAAACCAAGCAAAATTCAAGCAACTTTTCTGGCTATTACAACCTACACAGGACTGGTGGACTAAAACGTAATCATGAGGGTGAAATTTCTAACTATGTTCAACATCACAAATATATTATGCAAACACATGCAGTTTTTCTTATCCATAAAATGGAAGTTGAGTTGAAACACAACATATGTGACAACTTTATCTGGATGCCAAGGACCAATTTTCATTGGTACTATTGCAACTTAGGCCATTCACAAGATATGCCATGTACATGCTTTATCTCTGCAAAATGAAATAAGAGGCTAGCCCAGGCCAAGTTTTTAGGTTGCACATTTTGTTTTTAATGTCTGAAGACAAAATATGATATAATGTGCTTTAATGTGTTCATGAGACAGCTTTTATACATTTTATCTACATAAAGTAAACAAAGGGGTTAGGCTTAGTGAAGTGAGGTTATGTGAGGCTCCCATAAATTGGAACATTTTGACAAAAAAACGGGACATCAAAAAAGGAAATTTTCTGAAACCAGGGTAGGCAAGTTCAGGTCAGGTATTTTTTGGTTTGCTGAAATATGTATTACATTATTCTTAATTTTGTATTCAGCCCCTCAAAGCATCCCTTTGGTATTACAACTTGGTTGCCTGCTGCAGTGTGCACTTCTGCCCGACATGAGTGGTCACATCATCTTAATTGTCCATAAACATGGTATTGAAGCACATCCCCCAAAATCTGATGAACACCCTAGAATGGAAAGATATCTGTTCATACCCTACTTCTCTATTGTCTTAGTCCTGACTCCTAAAAAAGCATGTTTGCCTTTATTTGCAGTATTATTGTGATATTAGGCATTCATGAGACAAGCCTTGGATATATTTTACCTCCATTAAACAAACAGGTATTTCCATTAAACAAGTACACTGCTTGATACAGCAGTGTGTGTGCTGCATGACTGCTGCAGTTGATGTTCCCATACCCCCCCCCCAAAAAAAAACAAGCAGATGTTATGTTTCATCATGTATGGTAAGGTTTTTTACATTGGAAACCTTTACAATTTTGGGGGAAATATTCAGGAAGAAAAAATTTCCGGACACTGTTAGGCTAGGTTAGGTTAGTTTTCTTTCAAGTATAAGCAATAGGGTGTGTCGCCTGAACGGTTTTTCTTATGCTTAGTGAAATTATCGTGCAGATCACCTAAAAAAAACCTGTGGTCGAAACCAAATCGAAATCAAACAATAAACAAAATATGCGACAGGCCGATAAAGAAACAAATTTGCCGGGCGCCCGGCGTTGAAGTCTCCAGTGATGGCGCTCCGTTGCGATTGGCATCTAACACCAAGCGTCGGCCGCCGTCGGAGCGCCGCCGCGGTGCTGTGACGAAAAAGGCGGCAGTCGGTGCTGTGGATGACTTATGAATGGATTCTGGTAATTCAAAAACAGATCAGGGGAGCCGGGATATATCTGATTGTAAAGATTAAACTTCACCGAAGGACTGATCGCTCCACTTTCCTTTGTCTGTGCTCCACCTTTCACAGTGCTATGAATCATCATTCGAATAAATTGCGTACGTGCTAACGACACAAAATAGCTTCGCATGCCATACATCCCTGTTTTATTAGTCAATCCAAGTCTCCTGTTCCTTTTCGTTACTCAAGTTTCAAGGGAAACTGGGATTATCAGCAGTAGGGACAACATATTAACGACGGCGACACGAGCCGTGCTGATATCTGATATCGATGTGCTGAAATGTGATATCGCGATATCGCGAAAATGTGCTGATATCGATAGCTGCAAATGTGCGATGGCCGACAAAGTGCCACGAATGGAGTTTCCCTTTGTCCAAGACCAGAGAGGACCTCGCCAAATGCAAATCGGCACCGCAGATATCCGTGAAACCACTCGTCGACGCGCCATGGACGAAAGGAGGCGTCTGACCGCCGAGAGAGTCACATCACCACAACCGGGACCTTCTGGAATGGCCCAGCTAGATTCTATTCAAACCAAGATTCCGCCACAGATTCATCATCCCTCACATCTGTAGTCAATGAGTCAGAGTATATGGTGAACAGTAACACAGACGAACTGCTAAATACGGCTCTAGCAGCAGATCGGTACGGAGTGTCTAATCGTGCGTGTGCTGCGATCATAAACGGTTTCCAAGTGGACATTAGTCGGATCACTTCTGACGATATGGACTGCATAGTGGATAGCAAAAAAGTATGGCGAGCAAGGGATCAGATTAGAAGAGAGGTAGTAGCCCAGAGCCATGAAGATCATGCAGGTCGTGTATCTGGTCTCTACTTCGACGGTAGAAAAGACGACACGCTTATGACAGCCAGTTCAAAGAAGACGGAAGAGCACATTGTGGTTGTATCCGAGCCAGACAGTGCATATTTAGGACATTTTACCCCACAGACTGGGAAAGCGGAGGAAATTTTTCAGGACCTGAACGCCGTGGCATATGAGTTTGGTGCGGATGTTTCTGTGTTTGGCTGTGACAGCACGAGAGTTAATACTGGCCAAAAAGGTGGTGTTATCCGTTTGTTTGAGCTCGGACAAAAACGCCCCGTCCACTGGTTTGTGTGCCAACTTCATGCAAATGAACTTAATCTTCGTGCAGTATTTAGCCAGTTAGATGGAGTCACAACAGGACCTAAGTCGTTTAGTGGGCTGATTGGCCGGGCTGCTACAGGCGCAGTAGAAACCTTGCCAGTGGTCGATTTTGAGCCAATCGATGGCAGAAATATTTCAGAAATAACGCAGGAGATTCTCAGTGATCTAAGTTCAGACCAGGCTATTCTGTACAGTCTGGCGCGTAGTGTCCAGACTGTATCTCAGATAGAACTGCGAAAATGAAGATCGGTCCACTAAACAACTCCAGGTGGCTGACTCTGGCGGCGCGAATTCTCCGGCTCTACACATCAACCGAACAGCCATCAGACAGTCTGAGAATGCTAGCGGAGTTCATCGTGTGCCACTATACTCCCATGTGGTTCTGCATCAAGAAGAACTGGAAATATCAGTCCTGGCAATGCGCTGCACAGCGTGCAACTTCTCAAAAGTTTGCGACCTGAGATAGCGGCCATGGTGCAGCCGGTAATACAGCGCAACAGCTACTGGTGTCACCCTGAGGCAGTACTGCTAGCAATGGCAGCGGGCCAAGATCAAGCCACACGGGAAAGGGCGGTCACTCAAATCCAGCAGTGTCGCAGAACTCAAGTCGATAGTGATACTGACGAAGTGCGGAAGTTCAAGCTTCCAAAAGTGAATATGGGGGCAAACAGCATCATGGAGCTGATTGATTGGTGTAATGAGGCGATAACCGAGCCGCCCTTGACGCAACAACTGTCCGATGATGACTTACTAGACATCATCGCGAGTCCTCTCGAAGTACCGCCATACCCCGTGCACAGCCAGACGGTGGAACGGATGGTGAAAGTGGTGACCGAGGCGTCTTTGAAGGTAATTGGTGAAGAGGCCCGCCACGGTTACATTGTGGCGAAGTTGAAACACAGGTCGGCAATGCCAGTGCTCAGCAGCAAAAAGGATTTAATGTCGGGTTTTCTGTCGAGCATGTAGACAAGTAGTACAGTTATAAAATGATAGTTCGTACAAAAAATGTGGCCGCTCGTACAAAAGGTGACGTCGCTGTATGCCCGTCTCCTTCGGTTGTAGTGGAACGGAGCATGATGCCGATTTCGCCTGGTCTACTTGTCATAACAATAAGATAGCAAGTGCCTCATAATGATTTAATTGGTCTTCGATGTAAACAGACGAGGAATTTTGAAGATGTTCAAGCATTCAAAAGTGAAAATATTAGCATTATACGCCGATAGATCTACTGATTGAAAATGGAACGAACAAGCGACGTAAAGTGAACCTTTCTTTCATGCGTCACATATCCAGGCAACTTATTAAGCGACTGGTGCTTATCAAAAGCCTTTTACCCCACTAAACACTTTCATTGAGTTTTATTAATGAGCTTCATCACCAGAATCCCTTCATCAGGCATCCACAGCACCGACTACCGCCTTTTTCGTCACAGCGCCGCGGCGGCGCTCCGACGGTGGCCGGACGCGTGGTGTTAGATGCTAATCGCAACGGAGCGCCATCACTGGAGACTTCAACGCCGGGCGCCCGGAAAATTTGTTTCTTTATCGGCCTGTCGCATATTTTGTTTATTGTTTGATTTCGATTTGGTTTCGACCACAGGTTTTTTAGGTGATCTGGACGATAATTTCACTAAGCAAAGTGCAATTTCCAAAAAAGGTCCTTCGTGACACACCCTAATAAACAATTATGAAAATTAGAAAATCTTTATATATTCTAAAAATTAATTGTAGCTTAACACGCGACCTGGAGGGGGGCGGGGCGAAATGCGCCCACCCCTCCGGTTTTCGTAGATAACTCCAGATTTTAACGGCCGATATGCGCCATTGTTTGTGTACCTGCCAATAAATGACCGGCGCGTTGTTTGAAGTATGAAAAATGAAAATGGACCGAACATTTATCGAGTTAGGGGTCGCTAAAGTCAAAAAATTATCAGCGCCAGATCACAAATATCGTCGCTGATGCGCTTCCGGTATATTAGCAAAAAGGAAGTGTTCTTGGCAAAACTAGCGACTTGTGTGATGTACATTGTCATGCTACATTGTTCCAGTCATGTCAAGTCCAGGTCGTGGTGAAGTTCATAACAGGTTAACATACGCCCTACAGGGGGTATGGCGAAATCCGCCAATCCTTCCGATTTTTCGTACATAACTCCATATTGTACCGGCCGACATACGCCAAATTTATAGGGTACCTGCTTAGAAATGACCGGCCATTGTTTAAAGCAAGAAAAGTGGAAATCGGCCGAGAAGTATTCAAGTTAGGGGCCGTTAAAGTAAAAACAATTCGCAGCGCCAGACCACAAAAATCGGCGCTGATGCGCTTCCCGTATATTGGCAACAGGGAAGTGTTCTTGACAACACTAGCGACTTGTTTGATGCATATTGTTATGCTATATAATTTAAAAGTCATGTTAAGTCGCCGAGGTCAAGTCAGGTCAAGTTCAGGGCAGGCTAATGGAGCCAAACTTGGTCAACTGGAATGTGTCATAAATGCAAATGACTGTCATGCGATTGATGTCACTTTACATGTTACTCCCTATACATCCCGAAATATACTGTTTGCAATTGTTTGCCTAAGCATTTCCATACTTTATTCATGTATTTCACTCCTTTATTTGCGAAGCCGATTGTGCCGAGCCGCCCAACGGAGCAGTCGGGATGGGAGCCCGGTTCCGGTAACTGGAGCAGGTAATGACCTAATAAAGTGCTCCTATATAGGTGACCTGAGGTCAAATGGCGGATCTGACATCTGTATTGCATCATTAGTAATGTCCAAAACATCATTAATACCAATTTTGGAGCATGTAAACACAACCACAGCGATACATAACAATGACAAGCCAAGCCAAGCAAAACTAGAAAATTGTGCTATTTTGACCTCATTTGACCTTGAAGATATTGACCTAAGGTCATGAACTTTGCACACAATAGAGTTTACTATCGTACCCATCCATCCTGTGAATTTCGTTGCTCTAGCCTTCATAGGAGCTGAGATCTTAGGGGGGGCGGAATCCGCCCCCCTCTCCAGGGCGCGTTATTTTCAGAGGCCCTCCAGGGCGCGTGTTAAGGTAGCCATGAGACAAATTGTATACACAATTTAGCACCCACATTTACAGTGGTTAAATTTGGTTATGTTAGGTTATGTTGGGTTGTATGTTAGGTTTTAGAAAACTGTTTAAAAATGGAGTGGGTTGTAAAGTTGAAGAAATAGTTACAACCCCTCCAAAAGAGAGTAACTATTTCTTCAAAAGCAGTAAAGACTAGGCTATAGTTATGCTAACTTGTGTTTTTTAGTTGATAACTTTCTTTGAAGAAAATGGTAAGTTTATGTTTAAGCATAAAATGTGCCATTGCATGTAAAGTTATGCAAGGCGATGCCATACATTTTATTTCACTTTGAACATTTTTTTTTGTACTGTATTACCAAACTCTAAACATTTTTTGGGTGTTATTTTGATATTATTGTGCTTTAAGGTTATAAAAAGAAAAGTTCACATATTTGCACCACAAAGCAAAACAATTTGTTAGGTTTGGTTAGGTCAGGTTTCAAAAAGAAAACATTCTCTTCTTTAACCAAACCTAAGCATTTCTTTTATGTCATGCTACCTAACTCAAAGCCACTTTTAGTGTGATTTTGCTCACAATACAGAGCCATTAAGGAATGTCTGGCTGAATATGACTGGGGCCTTGAGTTTCAGTATTTAGACACTAGTGGAAAGTACAATAGGTTCCTAGAAATATTATCAGCTCTTGTAAATTTGTATGTACCCATTGTTGTACCAAGAGGGCATCCTCCATGGCCAACAAGACCTTCACAAAGTTTACTAAGCAGGAGAAAGGATGCATGGACAAAGTACAAACAGGACAGAGACCAATTTTGGAGACAGTCTGCACAGGCAGATCGTTCACTGAGATCTTTCAAAGATTTAAATAAGCAGTATAGAAATTTTAGTATTCACTCCCAGATTAAGTATGAATTGTCATTAATTCACAAACTATCTTCCAAGGAATTTCACTCTTACATACAACATCAGAAAATTGGCAAAACATCCCTCGGGCCATTGAGACGGAAATATGCAATCACAAGTGACTGCCAGGAAATGGCTGAAATATTTGCAGGGGCTTTTTCCTCAGTATATTGCACAAGTAGACTAGCAAACCCAGCCCCACACCAAACCACTGAAGCAGTGCTGCAGAGCATCAATATTTCTGAAGCTGATGTGCTCAAAATTTTTAGTGAGGTCGATGGGTCCTCCAGTATGGGCTCTGATGGGGTCCACCCTCAATTAATTTTATCCTGCCACAAGGAGCTTGTAAAACTATTGTTCAGAATTTTTAGCTCATCCCTTTCCACTGGAAGTCTTCCTGACAGTTGGAAAACTTCACAAGTAATCCCAATCTTTAAAAATGGCTCAAGGGATGATCCACTAAATTATCGCCCAGTGAGTCTTACTTCTGTCCCATGCAAAATTCTTGGATGTATAATTGTTGAGAAGCTCACAGAATATTTGGAGGTCCATCATTTGCTGGACCAAGGACAATTTGGCTTCCTGAGTGGACGTTTCTTAGAGGATCAGTTACTTCTAACATATGAGACTGTCTCTACCTGGCTAGATAAGGGATATATGGTTGATGTAATTTTCTGTGATTTTTCAAAGGCATTTGATGTTAATCATTTGCTACCACTGACAAAACTGAGAGCTTTAAGGATCTGAGAGACAATCCTCACCTGGATTAAAAATTTTATCTGTGGGAGGAAAATGCAAGTGCTTGTCTCTGGGTCTTCAAGCAAACCTAGGGATGTCCTGAGTGGAGTACCTCAAGGCTCTGTGCTAGGTCTTGTGTTATTTCTTATCTATGTGAACTATGCACCTCATGATATTCAGTCTCAATTCAAGGTTTTTGCAGATGACCTAAAAATATACATGAAACTGAAGTACAAATCTGTCTCAGACCTGCTGCCTGGCATTTCACAGGGTCAACAAGATATAGATACTCTGGTTGGTACTGCCAAGTCATGGGGGCTAGCAATGAATGCCAAGAAATGTGCAGTTCTGAAAGTACACCATGGCATATATGACTCTAAAAATCTTAGTCCTTATGCAAATTATTATCTGGATGGATTTTATGCAAGCTTTGTTGAGGTCCATACTGGCTTGGGCATCACAGTAGATACAAACTTGCAATTTCATCAACATGTTGACAGAATAGTACAGAAAGCTGGGAGCCTGGCCAGCAACCTGCTAAGTTCTACTTTATGCTGCTCTCCTGAATTTATGAAAGCACTATACATTACTCATGTCAAGCTACTTTTGGAGTTTTCATCATGTGTTTGGAACACAGGATACATTGGGGATTTAAAGCATCTAGAATCAGTACAGAGAAGGTGGACAAGAAACAGAGGGGATGAACAGTCTGGATTATGGAGCCTGATTACGGCAACTAGATTTGTACTCAGTTAAAGGTAGACTAATTTGACCAGACATGATCAAATGCTGGATGATTTTTCATGCCCATTCTGCCATTAAGATCACTGACATGTTTGTGCTGGCACCATCAGTGAACACACCTGGACACTTCCTGAAATTTGCACACAGGTGAGCATCAGTAGATTGCAAAGATATTTTTAGCCTCAGATGCTGTGCCACCTTGAATTTGCTGCCTGAAGATGTGGTAATCTTAACAGACCTAGGGATATTTAAAGCAGCACTGCATGCAAATATCTGCACAGTGTTGTACAAACATATTCAACAGGATTAACTATGGTAATATACTAATCTAACTTGTAGAGTAGCTTTACTTCTCTATACTTCATCTTTCTTAGCTTCCATGATAAATATTTTCTGACTATAACATATTAGCAGATGTGGCTACTCTAAGCATACAATTTCTGCTTAGGGCACACTTTACGGTTCCTGTGTCTCACCTTGTCTATCTGATAACCATACTTTTCTTTAGTCTAGGGGACAGGCATTCCTGCAGATACAGGCTCCCCTTCATTGATCACAGAACTCATCTCTGGGTGAGTGATGCTCAAGAATTTGGGGAGCCAACCAGATGAGAGAACCAGGTGAGAGAACAACCTGAAAAGTAGGCAATTTCACAGAAAATGTGTGGTCCCATTATCTTATTCACATTGATAAACATTGCATTGCAATAACTTCCAAGAATTTATAAAACACCTTAAAGTGGAAAATTATAATTACTTTGCCTTCCAACTAAAAAAACACTTGCAGGGGAAATGAGTGGTCCCAGCATGTTAAGTAAATTCACAAATATTGCATTGGGAAAATAAATTCCACAAAATGAAAAAATACTTTCAACTGAAAGCCTGCTGATAGGCTAGGCTAAGTTAGATTGTTATATTTTTTCTTTGATTAAAAAAAAAACCAGATAGGTAAGTACTACCTACCTACCCACCTTCCTAGGTAACTGCATTGTGAAACTCCAAGCACTTATTGGTGTTACTTTGCATTTCAACTGAAGTGTAAGCATTTGCAGATGAAATGAGTGGTCACATCACGCTAACCAGGTTCAGAATCATGACAGTTAAAAAAGAAAGTACAAAAATTCAAAATTACCTTCAATTCAAATTATTTAAGGCTCGGGAATGACGCACGCTTAGTGTGCAGTCAGGTACGTTGTTCCTTAGTAAAATCTAATAATTTCTGCACGCCACAAAACGAATTCAACGACCATGGGATGCACATCTACATTTATCCTTGTTCAATATACTTCATGTTCAACCAAGTAACACGACCTAAATAACAGGCTGGCGAAATTTAACGAGCCTCTTGCAACCAAAGCAGATTTGTTTTGCGCATAAATTAAGAAATCTATATCCCTACCTACTAAACTTACTTTCCATTCATAATATCAACTAAATTCTTTCAACGATGTTTTGATTTGAGATTCATACTACGAAATCTTAATTCGTACCTTGATTCTAATTGATGCCTACCGAAATGCTCGGTACATTTCGGAACGTCAAAAATATGAATCTTTGCAATAAATTTAAACCACGGTGGAATTTGTTTTGGAATCGTGCACAATTATACAAATGTTATTCAGTTTATAACCTTTAGCGCCAGGGACGGGACAAGCCGATTGTCTTGTAGTGTAGGCTATGTAGTTTTCGAAACAAGGCAATAGCAGCGCTCTAGAGACATTTGTTGTACGAATGGAGCACGTTGATGTGAAGATATATTTTTCATAGAGTGGATATTAGTGGGCGAGGATTCGTGGTAATGTCGAGCAATCCGTCAATGTGTTAAAGAAATTGACAACCAGGCACAGCATCTGGTAGCCAACTTATCATTTTTCAGCAGTATATCAAATTTGCAATGTTAGATGGGAGAGCAAAGTTACAAATGCAAATTTATATTGTGGTATCTTCCAATTACTCGTGCATGCATTGTCAACAAAATCTGAATTTTGGCTCAATTTGTGGTATGGGATTGGCTGAATGTGGATTGACTTTCATTGACTACCTAGTTCGGCTTCTGCCAGAAAAGGCTTTTATATTTAGGTTGGTAGGCACTTTCAACATCATGATTCCCCAGACTGCAAAGTATGGCACTTGTGTTAAAACCAGTCATGATTTGTCATTAAGGATGTTTTTCAGACTCAAAAACAGAAACGACTCAGAAACAAAAACATAAAAGTCATGATTTGTCAGACTTATGGCTTTCAGACTCAACTTTTAGCCAATGGCTTACCTTTTGTTATGCCATTGACAAAGTAGTATTTTCCACCCTCTTTTACAAATAATTTATCAGTACTTTTAGCAGGATCTCATTGGTGCAGGATAGGTGGCCAGCAGTGCAGCTGATGCAGGGATACCTGGGTACCTGGTGAGGGCAGGCTGATAGTCCATTGGCACCTCATGCAGACTTTGAAAATCTCAATAATATCAAAATCACAACAGTTTGAGAAAGTTGTAAAAATATATAAACAAAGTTCACCACATTCATCTCAGATTATGGCTGTTGAGTTTGTTCACTGTGCAAAGTAGCATGCTTGTGCTCACCATTGGTGATTTATTACATCATTTCATTACACAATTCCAGATACAAATATTATCTCTGCTGTGGTGTGCTAAACTGTGCCATCTGCTCTGATACCATGGTGTTGCAATTATTATGGTTGTCATAGGTATTCATATATTATGTGAGTCCCAAATCATGGAAAAACATGCACTGATGAGTACGCTATTATCTCAGAATCAAGCTTCATGGACTCAAACTATACCTTAGTTGGCATGCTTCCATGGCACATTTCTATACCTTATTGTACTCCTTTCAATGTCTCACACTTAATGAAAAAACATGATTTTTTTTTACAATGCCTAATTGTGATGCAGCAAATGTTGATTTTTTATTTTCTCTCATTGACTCTAAGCATTGGTAAGTGCAACATATTGACTTTCTGAAGCTGTGCTTTAAAGTTAGGCATTCCAAGCCATTCTGCATATATATTAATTGCAGTTCAAAGTAAACTTGACAAAAGATATGACATTGTCTTATTTATTAATTATTACAACTCGTGATCATAAATATGATATTGCCTTGAAGTTAACAGTCATAGGGACAAATCTTTTTATGAGAGCAAGTTCACTCTTGACAACTCCCCAGAACCCAAAACATGAAATCACTTATGAAGACATAGATCCACCCCCTAATGACTTAAAATGGGGGATATGATTGTGGGGATGGTTTCTGGCCCTATTTGTCAAGCACTTTCCAATGAAACCTCTTTCGTTTTCATGGGCGCTACATGACCAATGTAGTCGATGTGCCCTAAAGCCCTAATAACTAACTAACTCTTTCGTTTTCATGTGATGCTTGGTTTGGAGATTAGGGGGGGTTGTATCAACCCCCTTCCCCTATATGGGGCATGAGGATCTGATCAGAAATACCGGTTAAGATGAATGCTCTGGAAACACAAAATGTTCCCTATGCATGTTTGATCAATTTAGGAAAGGAATATTAAATATTACTTTTTATATTACAATGTTAAAGACATAGACATAAAGACATAAAAGATTAGTGCAACTATGGGCCACAAGGGCCCTTCTTGGTTGCACTCTGTACACTGAACCAGTTGCCCACGAAATCTGTCAATCAGCCCTCCCTGTACTACTGAAAAGCAAGCCCTCTATTCTTATAATGATTGTCTAGGCTGTTTTTAAAGATGTTCAATGTGCTGCTACTGACAATGTTTTCTGGCAGCTGATTCCAGTGTTCCACTACCCTGTTGGTGAAGAAAGTTTGTCTTAACCTTGTTCTGCTGTGGTTAACTTTAATTTTGAATTTATGACCTCTAATTGCATCATTTCTGTTTAATTCAAACATTTCCCCAAGGTATCCCCTCTCCAGACCATGGACAAATTTAAAGACCTCGATGAGATCTCGTCTCAGCCTTCTATATCTAATGTTATATAGGTACCCCAATGTAATCATGTTTAACCTATGAGATAATATAATTAATGCCAGGCATTACACATAGCATGGTTGTTTTATGTGGGTACTGTGGGCATGAATGATCACTTCTGGCCGAAGTGCCCTAAAGCCCAAATAACTAACTATCTATGTGGATAATGTGTGAGTGCCAGGTCATCATCAAAATCATTATGATCACTTCCGTTCATGGTTCCTCTTGTGTCTGGTGGTAACGCTGTATGGGTACAATACAGCAGTAAACTGAAATAACGTACAAGGCAAACCGAAGACCGGCTACGCACGCGAGCGGGCGGGAGGGTGGGGTTGACGACTGGGGATGTGTTGGCACGTCGTTTCGCGGGCAGCCGCCGCCGCCTCAGGGCCTCTAGTGATGTCTGCACTTGAGGGCACTCCGGCACACAACACAGTGGACAGGCGAGGAAGCAGGATACACTAGAAGCATTATAATTATTATCCTAATGCAGTGAAGCAAGATACGTTTGATATTCAAGATGGGGTACATGTACATCCTGGTGAAGGCTGTAGGCACAGTCACACGGTGCAGTCAATCTCGGAGTTGTTGAGAACGTTATGCGGACTTGTGATACATTCCTGTCGGACTTCGTGTCGCAAAACATGAGCCACAATGATGACATGATACCTACGAAGAAATCAGACTCGCCCTTTTAGCGACCTACGCTACCATGAGGTGTCCTGACGACAGAGCATAGCCCACAACGTCACACTTCTCAACATAACACCTGTGCATCTTCCGTTTTCCTTCGATTTTGAGCCATGACGAGTCCTGTGTGTAATGTACAAAAATATTAAATACACTAAGACGGCCGGCTCAGCCCTGCCGTTGGCTTTCGGAACCATGATACTTTTTTGTTTTTGTGTCAGTTCGCATTCTAACGTGCTCACTCAGAGTCAGATGTGCTCTTTTAATATTGTTTTACCCATTTGTATTCCGATGTTAAAAAGTGTTCTTAATCCTTGTTAAATGAAAGAGGTTCATGGCAATGTTTCCACTTCGCCAACCATTGGCGGAGAATATCCCTGAAAGAAGAATGCCCAGATTGCCTTATGCATGTTTTACGCAGACTTTCAGTAATATACGATTGGTAGCTTTAACAAATTTTTCAACAAATCCATGCAAACATTGTCCTATCGAACATTGCATAAATACAACTAAACTTAACTGATAGTGTATAATTATCACAACCATCTTCACCATCTCCATCATCGCTGTCAGTAATCTGTCTGCATGGAAAACAACACCCCTTGCAATGTTGCCATCGATATCGATCGTTACCATTCGTTGTTGGAACAAGGTGTAAATTATGCAAGGCGAAGTGGTAAGCAGGAGAATTGTGACCGGCAGAATCAATAACTACACGGGCATTCTACGTGTAATAGTCAAGTACCAGCTTGGAATTGTGCATGGCGGAACCAAGTATTACACGGGAATTGCATGGGACAGAATGAAGCATTACAGGACAATTTGTATCTGCATGATGAAACCTTCAATGGATACTGTGTTCGGCGTGGAGCACTGTCTAAATTGTACTAACTTACGATTTGCACTCACACACGTCTTTGCTTGTGGCATTTTGGTTGCACAACCCGATGTATCCAAGCATCCAACTCGTGCGTCACCTATCATTTACTCACTTCCCACTTCGCCTCGCTTACTCATACACCCTTACGCTCGAATGTAAATGTCAAAACACTGCACGGCCACGATCAGAAAATGTCCTTCAGCGCTCGCGCCACCCGCACCGCACCACCAAGTGGCGGCTGTGGGTTGACACTCCGCCCTACTGCCTTTGTATGCATCTTTTCAAAACGAATACATCGTAGTTCTACCAGGAGCGACTCCAGGAAGGTATTTGGCGGTCATGTTTTGTGGCGTGGGCGTTTCTATCAGAGTGAAGTCTCACATTGGCATATTTGATGCTGTGAACGTATCCGGTTTTGCGTGAAGGGTTACGATAGGTGGCTTTGTGACAGAATGTATAGAATTGTGGGACTTTGAAGGCTGCTGACATATAAGTATAGCTGTGCTATAGTGCACCAGGGAGCAATACATTTGAATCACCTGGATAATTTGTACGATCAATGTCGATTTCAGGGATTAATTTTTGGGCAAAAATTTGCTGTTGTCTTAACACGTGCACTGGAAGCAGGGGTGGAGTGGGGGGGGGGGGGCAAAATCCGCCCACCCCTTCGGTTTTTTTCGTACATAGCTCCAGATTTTACTGGCAGATATACTCCTTTTTGCCTATAAATGTCCAGCGCGACGGTGAAAGCAAGAAAAACGGAAATCGACATATTTTTTCCTTTTTTTGACAAGAATCGAAATCGAAAATTGAAATTTGACTCATTTAAATTTTGTCGTGGTAATCAAGGTCTTCTTCACAAAGCCCCCTTAGCTATTCCTGGCTATGTTCCTGGGGTGTGGAGACGTAATGATTACGTGCATGCATACATACATATGTACATACATACATACATTCATACATACATACATACCTGCATGCATATATACATACATCATACATACACACCAGTGATAAATTATTCGTGAAATAGGGTGGAATATACCACTTTCTGAACACTCATTCAACATCCTCCTCCGAGAAGTATTGACACTCTGCTCCTTGTTACATGCTCCTGAAGTCTTTTTGTCTATTTCTAACAGTATTTCATTTCTAAGAAGCATGTGCATGCTTTTGACAAGGAATGATGATGCACTCGCATTTCGCAATGCAATTTCAGGTAAAGGGATTACCTATAATGTGATATGGCATACAATAAGAGTTTATAGTGCAGTTATTATTCTCTATATCCAGAATATAGCTCTTCTTAAACTATAATTTCAAAACAAATGATACAGGTACATTCATAAGTACCTACCCCATGGGCTGAAATTTGAGTTTGAAAGCCACCAAGAAAATTTTGGATGACACTAATTCCACGATAAACTTCGACATCCTACTGGAGTCCTTTCGACATTTCACCCCTAACGAAAAACCACTATTTTAATCCTGATACCCACACTATATACATGTAGCAGGACTAGAAGTATTCGTTGACGTGTCTTGGCACTTCGGTCACATTATGATTTGTTTTCAGCAGTGCAAGGCCCTTTGAAGCAAACAGACACATTATCAAGTCATCAACCTCAGGCATCTTGTTGACGGTGACAAGGCTTCCACGTGTGGTGGGACGTCACACCTGCAGTGGGCCGCTCCTGAGCCGGTCGGACCATGTGGGCGGTGCGGGCCGCGTGCGTGCTGCTGTGCGGCTGCCACTGGCTGCTGGCCGGTGCGTCGTCATCGCAGCCGATCCTGCTGCTGCTGTCGCTCGACGGCCTGCGCTACGACTACGTGTACCGCGCCAACCTGACACACCTGGACCGACTGCGCCGCGCGTGGACGTTCGTGCCGCACGTGCGCGCCGTGTTCCCGTCCAAGACGTTCACCAACCACATGACGATGGCCACCGGCCTGTACGCCGAGTCGCACGGCGTGGTCGGCCCCTACGTGGACGCGCACACCGGCCGCGTGGTGGACATGAACGAGACGGCCTACTGGCAGTACAGCGCGGCCGTGCGACCCATCTGGGTGAGAAGTGCCGTGCCAGCGCCGCCGCGTGCCTGTGGCGCGACGGACGCCGACTGACTGCTCAGATAAATCAGCCGAGACACCACTGGTTGCTGGACTGTTCTGGATTCAAACGCAGATTTCACTGAGATTCAGTCTGAGTATAAATATCATGAGACTTGTTTTTACACAAGGCATTGCTATGTTCTCTAGAGATGTGCTACATTGCCAACTTTGCAGATCTGTTTGTTCTGTGTGCTTCATGTGGTGCATGTTTGATTTATTTTCATCAGCCAGTGCATAACTGGCGCGACTCCAGCATTGCCATACCATGTCCCACTTACGTGAATTATGAACAGTGTATCTCTAGTTGAACATCTTAATTCACGTGGCGGATACATTTACTCACATACGTCGCCATATCACACGATTTTTCGTAATATCAAGGCCGTGGAAGCGCGATTACGGGAAGGGGACGCGAGGCCTAGAAGTCATTGCGAACCTCCGTGTAGGCCAGCTGCCAGCAAAGGGAACCACAAAGCTGCATTACTGATGTGTCAGCGCTTGAGGGCGGCCTGGACACCAACGCAACACTCTTGCAGAATAGCACGGCTCGTGGCGCCTCTAACCTGTTGTGGTGTGTGCAGGAACTGAACGAGATGGCGTCTGCCGACCGACACAGCGGCTGTATGATGTGGCCCGGCTGTCAGATCGGTCAGGCCGCCAACCCGCCCACCTACACTCAGCCGTTGAACATGTGAGTGAGCACTGCGTGGGGCCAGACTGGGGCTTCCGTCCTATGCCGTCGACATGTGTAATTTGCTAACTGCTCTGAGATACTTTTTGCATGCACTATTTCACATCGTTGTTGTTTGAAGCAGTGACCTGAGGACACATTTGCAGTCGTTTTTTTTGTCAATAACTAACACCGCAGGATTAACGCTTGTTAATGCTGTCTCAGAGAGGTCACATTGTCCGAGGTCTTGCATGGTCCTGCCGCCCATTGCGACCCGCATCTTTCGTGGGTTCATATGTTCGTATTATGTACGCTATCTGGCTGCCGTGCACTTGACTTGGACCGTAGTGGGTAGCTGATGGCGCTCAGTTCTGATGTGTAACATGCCTCCATTGAGTCGTTGCCAATTTTGTTAGCACGTCGCATCTAATGCCGAGTGTTGGCCGCATGACCTGTGACTCACGACCTGCATCGAGCTGGCGTTGAGGTGTCCGGCTGCTGAGTGTGACATGTGGCCGGTCAGGTCGCTGCCATGGCGGGAGCGGGTCAGCATGGTGTTCGACTGGCTGCGGGACGCCGAACGTCCGGCCAACCTGGTGCTCTGGTACATCGAGCAGCCCGACTATGTCGCTCACGCCTTCGGCCCCGACTCGCCACAGGTCAGCCACTGTCCGGACCTGCACCGTCCGCCACTTCCCGTAGGTGTACTCCAGCTCCCCCACTTGTCCGTCACCGTGCGAGGCTGGGGACGAGTAGCCAAGGGGTAAGTTGCCTGTCTCACAATCAAAAGGTTGTGGGTTCGAGTCTCACCTGCCGCTACTCGTCGCCCGCGACCAATCGGCGTGAGAGATTGGCGACGTTACATGACTGAACGGTCGATGTGTCGTAAAACTAATAACCAACCAACCGTGCGAGGCTATCCTGCCACTCTCCGAGCCTGTCCCACCACTGTTCGGTTTCTAGTCACTAGTCTGCTCTGTCCCGCCACTGCCTGTTCTGCCCCGTCCGCCACTGCCAATATATGCACCCCACTGCCCAGTCTGCTCCGTCATCGTCCGAGACTATCCCGCTACTGTACGAGCCTGTCCCGTCACTGCCCCAGTATATCGCGTCACTGTTTGGTCCGTCTCGTCACTTCCCGGTATGTCCCGCCACTGCCCCGGGGCGGAGATGGCCGAGTGGTTAAGGTGTCGGGCTATTGGTACCAAAGGTTCAGGGTTCGACTCTAGCGCCACTCAGGACATTTCCCAGTCCCGCGGCCCGCCGGCGAAACAGTGTGGGCGGCGCCATTAGCCGTGAATGTGCATAAAGTGTGTCGTGAACCAACCAATAAACAAACAAACAAACCCGCCACTGCCCGCGTGTCCAGTGACTACCCGGCCTGTTCCCTCACACTTAATGGTCCTGTCTTAGTTGGAATAGTGCTTAGTTCCAGTGTCGCCTGCTGTGTTGTTTGTATTTTTCCTGATTCCGGGGGAGGGGCTGAAGTTGGAACTGATACTTTGGGGGCTGGAAACATTACGATTTATAAATACATCGGATTTTGATACACTGGCGCTTTCGAAATTGGGTATCTTGAGGAATTGGTGTTTTGAGACGCGATGATTGTACATTCGCCTAATGCATGCTGTTGCCATTTCATGGTTTTGAATTCATCGAGCAGTTGAGCAACTGGCGAACTTATGAGTTTGGGTATTTAAAGTCTTTGTTACTCTGGTGTTTTCATGTATGTAGACTATGTCATTCTAGCGTAGACTATGGAGCGTCTTTCACCAACACTGCTGCTAATTTCCTCGCTATATAACTCTCCCTCGATCTTTATCACAATCCAATTTTCATCCGATGTCATACACACCATCTCTGTGAGCCATTTTCATAGGCACTGATCTGGTGGTTGGAGCTTTGACTTCTAGTCTCACTGTATACTGGATTTTCGAGCTCACCCGGAACCAGTTGGCACGCGAGATGGCACCACTGAGTGGCGCAGCAATAGAACGTGTGGTAAATTAACCTGCGGTTGCTTCACCGAGTTGATATTTCTGCTGTAGCGTGGCTGTGCCCTCCATCGGCTCCATCCTTTTCCCGTGTTGGCTACAGGTTATGTGTCGTTTTGCGAATCGTTCATACCTGAGGCCAATGTCTATTTCACAAGTTGGCATCCCTCTATCTTGTGTGTCACTATCTTGTGGTAGCCCCTGAGAAGCGAATAGTTCAGAGGAGGGAAGTGGATAACCTGGATAACGGCACGTTTATCTCGCTATTGTGAGGTCCTGGGTTCGCATTTTGCTTGCTGGTTCACATTTTGGCGTCTTCATTGCCATTGAGTGCAGGAGAGTGGCGACGCATGATATTCAGCTAACTGCGTCGGAAACATTTTAAAATGTGTTTGCCACAACCCCCTGTCCCTGTTGCGAACCTCGCGTGCCATGGCCAGCCCCGTTTCCGGCGGGCAGGTGGATCTGGAGCTGCAGCGGGCTGACCAGCTGCTGGGCTACATCGTGCGCACCCTGCGCCTCTTCGAGCTGGAGGACCGCGTCAACCTGGTGGTGACGTCCGACCACGGCATGGCGGCCGTGCCCGCCTCGCACCTCATCAACCTGGATAGCGTGGTCGACCCGGACTGGTACCGCGCGCTGGGCGCCAGCCCCGTGCTGCGCATCGTGCCGGCGCCAGGTCAGTGACGCGATGGGCGTCGTCCCGTCCCCGCCGGCTGGAAAAAAATGTACCATTCGACAGATGGGTGCAATGCTGGCTGATGTGTGGTGTGGCGTACATTTTTGGTTGTTGTAAAGCACTCTGTTGAAGAGCGGTACCAAAAGCGCCAGGTGCGTGTGTGACAGTGAGCTCCGCCTCGACAGGGAAGTCGCTGGCCGTCTACGACCGCTTGAGAGACGGCGCGGAGGTGGCCGGCCTCAACTACTCCGTGTACGTGAAGGAGAAAATCCCCGTGCGCTGGCACTACCGCAACAACCCGCGCGTGCCCGACATACTGCTGGTGGCGCACGAGGGCTTCCTCTTCGTCACACCCGATCTCAACGAAACTTTGGAGAACTACCAGGAGGAAGGACTAAACCTCACAGGTGAATAGCGTTTAGACTCACTGTTGGTGAGTGCCGAGTATTGCCGGTGAGTGGTACTGAACTGCACAGACGAGCTGTTAAAACTCGCGAGTGAAAAGTGCTGATTCTAACGAGTGAGCGGCACTGACCCTCATGGATCAGCTGCGCTGAACGTCACGGGTGACGGGTTCTGATCCTCAGAAATGAGCTGTGTTAAAGTCCACGGGCGAGCGGTGCCAAGCCCAACAGTTATTGATACTGAACGCCACATATAAATATCACGGCTCTAATAAGTTGTCCTCAGTTGGCCCGAGCGCGGCGCCGCGAGCAGACGCGTCTCGGCCGCTCGCCCAACCTTTTCCTCTCCCTCTTTGTTGCCTTTGTATGCAAGCTGTGTGAAACTGCAAGGTGTGAGTGAGGAGTGAACAGAAAGAGTGAAAAGTGTACGAGCAAAAAAAAAGAAGGAGAAAGAGTGAAATATTGAACCAAACCGGCGTACTTATACGCCATACGTGCGCGAAGTGACTGGACTCAGTGGACTTTTCTGCTGGTTATTCCTCTACTATTTTACACAGCAGCGATTGGACGCCTGAAAAACTGAGTGAGTACAGAAGCGATAGCGCTTTTCTCCATACTTTCCATCGAGCATCAGCTACTGCCCGTCTTCTTTTTTGCTGCACTGCGGCTGAGAAGGAAATTATCTGACTGACGACTTGGTGCCACTCGGAATTCCTGTGTCTTCAACAACAGTGATCGTCTACCTCCTATCGTCTAGCTTCAGCTCTACCAGTTGTCCATCTTCAACTCTACTGTGCATACGGATATCATCGGGCTGCTGCTTACCGTCGCCCTGGCCCAAATACCGTCACGTCCACCCGTCAGCAACGCGCACGCAGCCGAGCAGGGCTGCGACGTCGAGCGACCGCATCACTGTGACGTCATCGACCTTGGCCGCGCCCGCCAGTCACTAGCCTCCCCCTCCCCCCCGAGTGGAAATCCAGACGAGGGGAGCCTCAACGTCGCCATGACAACGCCCACCAAGAACACACGCCGGGGCAGGCGCGGCGCCAGGACAGTGTCCTAAAGTTACTTCAAATTAAATGTGTGGATGAAGGAAGAAGTTGCTTGGGAACAGTGAAAGATTGGAAGAAAATAAAGGATTGCCACTTAAGGATTAAAAAGCGGAATGCCTTTTGCTTCAGTCACATGCATTTTACATTATTTAGCAGTTGTGTGCATGACTGCGCATACATCATGTGGGAAGATGGTAGAAACCGAAGACGAGGATGAAATACCACAACTCCATTAACTGTGCATTTCCAGGCCACATGGTGAATTATTTTACACTGCGCCAGGGGTGGCAGGTCGCTTTCCTATCACTTCTACAAACTCGTCTATAGCTAGTGGCGCAAGCACGGCGTGTGTAGTGCAGAGAGTGATTGTATTATGTTGGTGTACGAATGTTTGTTGCGCATCTGCTCCCGCTACTGACCACTGATCTATCTTTTCTTTGTAAATACCTGTGAAAACCCAGACTGTCTGTAACAGCCACTGCACGTGGAGGGCATGTATTGTGAAATAAATAAATAAATAAATGGTCCAGTATGAGGTGATCTCACTATATCACCAAACAAAGCGTGTGCCATACATATGTTGATGCTTCATCTGATCGCTTGAGTGGGGTCAACCTAAGAAGTTGTCATCACCACTTCCATTACGCCAACCGTTCCCCTTGAAAGTATAATCACGCATACGTTACTAACCTTACATTGTTTCAGCTTCAATTGCATTGACATTGCTTCTTTCCTCCTCGTCATTCCGAATCTACCGATCCGTGTTCCTTGTCTGACGACACCACCGTACCCGGCCCCTAGCAGGCACGCTCGGTAACCACGCTGTCACCTCCCCTCTGCCTGTGTTCCCTGACGACACCATCGTACCCGGCCACCTGCAGGCACGCTCGGTAACCACGCTGTCACCTCCCCTCTGCCTGTGTTCCCTGACGACACCATCGTACCCGGCCACCTGCAGGCACGCTCGGTAACCACGCTGTCACCTCCCCTCTGCCTGTGTTCCCTGACGACACCACCGTACCCGGCCCCTAGCAGGCACGCTCGGTAACCACGCTGCCACCTCCCCGTCTGCCTGTGTTCCCTGACGACACCATCGTACCCGGCCCCTAGCAGGCACGCTCGGTAACCACGCTGTCACCTCCCCTCTGCCTGTGTTCCCTGACGACACCATCGTACCCGGCCACCTGCAGGCACGCTCGGTAACCACGCTGTCACCTCCCCTCTGCCTGTGTTCCCTGTCGCCTGTGTTCCCTGACGACACCATCGTACCCGGCCACCTGCAGGCACGCTCGGTAACCACGCTGTACTCCTCCTGTTCCCCCCCCCCCACCCTTCCTCCCCCCCCCCCCCCCCGCCCCCACCACGGCTACGACCCGGACCTGGTGAGTATGGACCACCCCCTGCTGGCGCGCGGCCCGGCGTTCCGCCGACACCTGGTACACACCGGCCTGCTGGACAACACAGACGTGTTCGCGCTGGCCACGCTGGTGCTGGCGCTGCCGGACGTCGCCTCCAACGGCAGTCGGCTGCGCGTGCGCCCCCTGCTGGCGCCGGCCTCGCTGCGCTTCTGGGCGCGCAACAGTGGCGCCGCCTTCTGGGCAGCCGGTGAGCCATGACGTGTCGTAGAAGGAGAGCAAACTGTCCATCCTATTACAGCTCAAGTCTGGGCATTTTCGTTATTACAATTGTTTTATAGGCCGATCCATTCTTCATTTTGAATGTTTTCATGACACTCACCTTTACATCGAAGTGAGTATGGTAGCTCATTACCGTGTCTTGAAATCCCGTGCGAAACTGACTATTTGCTATCAAACGTGGACCCATGCTGATTGTTGACATGGCAGCCACCTACGCTGTATAATAAGCTGACACTTTCTTTTACCTTATAATAAGCTTTTACCTTGTTTGAGACTGGGAACATGGCAATGAACCACTACCATTACACAAAAAGTTCAATAAAATTGCAGCGTCTCGTCAAATCGGTAGCGATGGGCACTGTATGACGAACGCAGTCGATGCGCCCGTAAGCCGAAATAACCAACGTAGTCGGAAGCGTTTGTGCAGTTCAGCGGTGGTATGTTTGTAACTCGCACGTCTCCGCTGCAGTTTTGGCGGCCACGTGCTTCGCCTGCTGTGTGGTGGTACTACTGGTGGTGGTTGTCAGGCGACGGCTGCGCAAAAACTCCATCAGTTCGTCCATCGTCAACGGCTACATGTTCAGGTACGCTCAGGTGGTTAGACGTTGCAGTACACTCCAATTAATAACTACATGGTCAGGGTGCGCTTTGGTGGCTAGACATTAAAGTACGCCCAGCAGTCGGCGGCTGCATGTCAAAGTAGATTCCGGTAGCCGGGCTTTCAAGTACCCTGCAGTCGGCTGTTGCATGTTCAGGGTACGGATGGGTATCTTCTAAACATTGAAGCACAATAAGCAGTAAGCTGCAAGCACATTTCGATGGCTAGACAGTGATGTACGCATTGCAGCCAGCGGCTATATATTGGGTATGCTGTGTATTCACTGGCTGCGCGTTCAGGTACGCTCCGCTCGCGTGCTCGCCTGTCGTTCAGGTGTCCTCATTTATAGCGACAAAATTTGTGTTGGCTGATTTGCGCGGATCAGGTGTGGTGTTTGACTGATGAGCTTGCCCCGGCGGCGGACAGGTACTCGCCGGTACACCGCGTGCAGTCTCGCGTGGGCGTGGCGTCGTCCGTCAGCAGCGATGACGACATGGATGAGGTGGAGCACCTGCTGACCGAGTCGGGTCAGCCGACGGCGGGCGTCTGAGGTCGCCGTCCACGTCTGGTGTCTGCTGGCGCGGACCGAGGCTGTCGCCGATTGTGACCTGGCGCGGACCGACGTTGTCGCCGATTGTGACCTGGCGCGGACCGACCTTGTCTCCGATTGTGACCTGGCGCGGACCGAGGCTGTCGCCGATTGTGACCTGGCGCGGACCGACCTTGTCTCCGATTGTGACCCGGCGCGGACCGACGTTGTCGCCGATTGTGACCTGGCGCGGACCGACGTTGTCGCCGATTGTGACCTGGCGCGGACCGACCTTGTCGCCGATTGTGACCTGGCGATTTGCGTCGGGATTCTGTCGGAGTCACACATTATAATGCTAACACGGACCGTCTAGACGGCAGTGTTGATGTTAATGTTAATGTCGGGGCGGTGTCGGGATAGACACTACAGCATCGGGACTGGGTGGCCGGGTGTCAAGGCCGTTCCCGAGTCGGAGCCGGATGTCACATTGTTGTGGCCGGGGTATCCGGGTGTCGGGACCAGACGTTCGAGTGTCATCACCTGATGTCCGAGTGTCAGGTTCGGCCGTCCCGAGTGTCAGGCCCTGATGTACGGGTGTCAGAATGTGGTGTCGGAGTGTCCGGGTCGGACGTATGAATGCCATGGCGGGACGTCCGGGTGCCGAATGCTGTTGTTTCTTTTTGTGGCCAACAACCGCGAGGGCACACCGTGTCCCGTTCGACATCGCGGACAGCGTCATGTTCGAGTAGCATGTATCCTGCCATCAGTTTCCCAATACCATCGCGTGTGTGTGTGATTTTGCCCGGTCTGTGGGAGAACACGACATTCCTTCGACTTGTGATGAAGCGGTGCAGTATCGTCATCGGCCCCAGTCTTGCCAACACGTGTATTTTTGTGGGAGAACATGACATTCCTTTGACTTGTGATGTGCACTATCGTCGTCGGTGCCAGTCTTGCCAACGCGAGTATCTTTTTAGTAACGGTCTGGGACGGCGGTCATTTCATACACCCTCGGTGCGGCGAGACACTGCATGTTGGCCTCGGTGGTTGGTTGGCTCTTGTACACTGACGTGTGTTGTGTACTGACGCCGCTGACTGGTGCATGGTCGTTGTGTGCTGACGATGATAGTCAGTGCATGCTCGTTGTGCACCGACTATGCCAGCTAGTGCATGGTCGTGCACTGACGCGACGATCGGGCTGTGTTTGCGGGTTTGTGCCGCAGGCAGCGACGGCGCTGTCCGGCTGTTGCTGCCGCGGGCCCTGGTGTCCAGCCTGTGTCGGCTCCCATCGTGTGCTGCTGTGTGGTGTGTTCGGGGTCTTTGTTCTGGCGTAGGGTACTCTCCTCGTGATGGGCCAGGTTCGGGTGCAGCCGAAGTGGTCGGGTCGCAACGCGTATGCCGTGGTGGTCGTGGTCCGCTGTATCGACGGCCAAGTCTCGGATGGGAGAGTCGAGCTACCGAATTGCGTATTTAACCATTCCTGTGCATTATGAAGGCGCGTTAATTTATGGGTTCCTATACCAATTGACGTTCCTTTGTGCGTTGATGGAGAGCCATTTGGCGTTTGCTGGCGACCATCCAAGACATGAATAATGTGGCGTGGACTGACAGACTGGATGGTTCTTTTTCCAGGAATTAACGCGTGCTATTTGGTGCTCAGGTAGCCTAGCGGTATTTTTGGTGCGTGCTGTCCTAAAGCCCTAATAACTAACTGGTGCGTGCTGTGACTGGGGAATTTGTCTTTCGGGAAACGTTTAGTGGGTGTCAATAGCCACGGCGTATACGTGGCTATATACAAGTAGCTGCTCCAACTAGTCATTTGCTTTAGTCAGTTGTAAAGGTGTATATGGGCATAGGAAATCTGACCTTTTGGCTTGGCTGTGTCTAAAATGGTGTTTGGTGATGTATTTAGGTGATGTTTGTTTACGTTTTAAAAATATGGTGTATAGAGATGACATTCATTTGCTTGTTTTCATCTAATATTTATGTGCATATCAGACATCTTCCCGAATCATCCCGATGATTCCTTCCAAGTTTGGTGCGATGTATCATCCCAGCTTTTATTTTGGATGTAATGGTTACGTCATGCTTAATATACAATGCGTGGGCGAATACTCTTTTCACCTGGACATTTTATCTGTTCAGATGCCAACAGACATGCAAATTCAACCCAAATGCGGGAGGATAGGGCGAATTACCTACAGGTCGGAAACATTGCATATATTCTGTCGCATACAGTATGCGCGCTATACTCCCCACACACACACACAAAAAAAGAACAACAGTTGGTTTTCGGCGTGCGGAGCTCGCCGAATATGTGTGGTTTTGCTCGGAGAAAATCTCAAAACTTGTTGCTCGATCTAGTGTATTTTTTGACAGCCAGGGGACTCAGACCCCCACTTCGACGGCGCCTCTGTATGAGCACATGCTCACCCTTGAAGACGCACCCATTTGTGGGCCCGTGGTATAGATGTACGAGTGTTGCATGACCGACGCAGTCGATGCGCCCTTAAACTCCAATAACTCCAATTGATGTACGAATGGGGGGCAGAGCCGTTGTCGGCCGGGGGCGGCACTGCCCCCATTGTGGTCGGTCACGAGCATTGTGGCCGTGGCGAGGAGCGCAGCATCACCAATAATTCAACTATAGACAGTCACCAAGTGACCTGCACGGCGAGTGGATGTACCAGTGATGAATCCATGAATTTGCATTCGGGGGGGCTACTCGTCGGCAGGAGCGCTTTCTCCGGAGTAGCGCCACTGGTTGGGACAATTTCGATGGGGCGTTCACTGAAGGGCTACTTTTCTACGATAAAAGGCATATGCGTGTGTGGGGGGGCAGGGAGGCCATAACTTCCACCACATTTTGAAATGGAAGTTTAGTATTAATATCATGTCAATGCATGGCGTGAACGAACTTCAAAAGTGGTTTTGCACCCTTCACATTTTGAGACGTCTGAACGCCTGCAATAAGAGGTACGCTTTCGGTTGCAAAATCTCAAGTGCGATACAAGAGATGCACTTGTGAGTCTCTGACAAAATTCAAGGTGCCGTTTTTAATCAGACCGGTGGCCGCCAAGACGTGCAAAGATTGTCAAAGTCTGCCCGGAAATGAGTCGCTAAAACTGTCTCACTCGCAATTTCTGACGATCGTCGGCGATGCACACAAGCGTGGTGCGCCGTTTAACTTTGGTTACACTGTCTGCATACCCCACTCGTAAAACAAGACAAATCCAATGGGACAGTCGAGTCTCAACCGGAGATGAAGACACTACTCGACACCTGAAAGTGCCCCTCTTAGCATAACAGGCACTATAATTGGTACAAAAGGCGCCGCTGCAGAACGCTTCATCGCGGTTCACTATGGAGTCGGGTGGTCACCGGTCACCGAACCGTTGTGGTGGTCACCCAACCGTGCATTTAAAAAAAAGAAGGAAATCGGCTGAACGCCAAGGGGAAAATGGCACCCTTTCGGATAAATTGCGCCCATTCAGACAAGTACCGTCCTCCGGATAATAATTCCTGTATCCGCCTTGTCTTCCGAATATGTATTATTGTACCAACCACGGTCAAAACGAGCATGGGAATGGAAAATGATCAGCACAATTGATGTACCGACCTACCTCTTTCAACAAATTGTTCATGTCATCATTTTAATTATACATCACAGAACCAAAAATTATGGAAGACAGTGTAATTCACATCACCGCAAGACAAACAGAATCTAACATGATGCCAATGTGGTGACATGGAATATGAAAGTAATTGGAGCATCCCGCGCTGCAACGGCAATTCCTGATCGCATTGCATGAGAAGCTCACATCAGCACCCGCCAGCAACCCATCAGAAAATTTGACCAATCAGGGTCACTTCAGCTCACCAGTTTAGAACCCGTTCGACAGTCACAGCGTCATTGGTCACATATAGCTATCACTCTTCTATGGTAGCACTTCTTTGGACACAGACAGTTATTTCGACAAATGCGACGCAAGCGCGCTACTTTTCAGTTTGCTATAATTTTTGTTGAAGTGCTTCGTTGTCAAGGCCCTTTACATGTCAAGGCCCGTTCGTTGTGAATGGTTGTGGCCGCGTGTTGTCAATGAGAGAGTTAAGATTATCAGGTAGCAACATGTATCATTTTGATAAGAAATGTATGCACTTTGTTTCGTTGGTTTTCTTGAGTAGTGCTTAGTTGGAATTCCAGATCCTCTTTCATTTTTTATTAGGTGGCATCGGCATCATGAGGTGCCATGTAGCATTTATTATTTATGCTATTTATTCATATTTACATTTATATTCTGAGGTCCTGGGCGTGGAGAGCGACATCTTGACTATGCAAGTTGGAAGGAAATTTGTATTTTGATTGTGGTTTGAACTTGCATACCTTTTTGCAATTTTCAGTCATTTTGGTTATTTTACTTACAATCAGTTGGTCAATAGTCATCATCAAACAGCATTATTAAAGACATAAAGACATAAAAGATTAGTGAAACTATCCCAAGGGTCCTTCTTGGTTGCCCTCTGTACAAAGAATTAGTTGCCCACCAAATCTGTCAATGAGCCCTCCCTGTAATACGAAATGCAAGCCACTGCTGTTTTTATAGATGCTCAATGTGCTGCTACTGACTATGTTTTCTGACAGCTGGTTCCAGTGTTCTACTACCCTGTTGGTGAAGAAAGTTTGCCTTAACCTCATTCTGCTGTGGTTAACTTTAATTTTGAATTTATGACCTCTAATTGCATCATTTCTGTTAAATTCAAACATTTCCCCAAGGTATCCCCTCTCCAGACCATGGACAAATTTAAAGACCTCAATGAGATCTCTGAGCCTTCTATAGCTAAGTGAAAACATATTCAATTTCTTCAATCTTTCCTCATATGCCAGGTTGCTTATGCCATTAACCATTCTTGTAGCTTTGTAGTTTTGTATTCAGTTATCCTGCATGAAGGATGAATATGCATGGGAAGCTCCTAGTCCAAATGTTGGTAAAAATGTTTTTGTCATGTTTTCTGATGTTATGTAGCTAATCCCTCTGAAAGAGATGATATCAAATTCATTTAAGTTTGATATTTCTTTCATAAGTGCAACATTTAAATAGGCGGTAGGACCTACCTACCTAGGTACATATGCAATGCAAGTTGAAGTTGGTGCTCATATTTTTATATATACCTATTAAATTGAACCATCAAATTCATTCCAATGGCATTAAGAAAACACCAGAAAACCACATTTAGCAATGTAGGTAGATGTGCTGCTTCATCTCAACAAGGCATTGGAAAAGTGTGGGGAAAGTGGGTTTTGGATGGGGGAGTATATGCTACCAATTTCATGAAGTAAAAGTAAATCCAAAACATGACATGTTACCAAACCTATCCTACTGATATTGAATGACCTAAGATAGTGTTTCAGTTTAAGGCAACCATGAGATAAGTTTTAAATCCATTTTTACCTCCATGAAGCATGCAAAGGGGCTAGGTTTGGATGATTTGGATGGGCTAGGTTTGGTTAGGCTATGTTATGTTAGGTTTTTGTTGTAAGAAAAAATGTAATTAAGAAATATTTTTGCCTTCAAAAACAGTTCAAGTCTAGCTTATGTTATGTTAGGTTGTGCTTTTTTATTTAGGTGTTTTTGAGATAAAATAATTGTTTGGAAATATACAATTTTTCTCAAATGTATTTGTTTTATGGAAGATTAGTCTAGGTTAGGTTATGTTACACCATTTTTTTTCTTGTTTTTGAGCATTGCTTCTTGTACTGTTACCCAACTCCTAGCCTCCTTTTGGGTGTTATTTTTCCTCCCAACTGAAAAGTATGCATTTGCAGAGGAACTATGTGGTCACAGCAGTTCACTACCTTCATAAACACTGCATTAATATAATCCAAGAAATCATGTGATTCCTTAAACTGCAAATTTACCACAAAACCATATGGTTGTTGGATCTATTGAAACCTATGCATGTTGAATTCCCTAAAGCCTAATTTTTCTTCATTTCCTAAGGCTTACAGATGCTGGACCACCTGAAATATATGGATGCTGGACCATTCAAAAGCTTCTACTGATGTTGGAAAGCCTAAAACTTGTCAGTTTGCCATTGGAAGCAATTTTTAATTATTCAATTTGTATGATGCCATGTTTATGAATTTGGTTAACATGATGTGGCTACTCATTTCCCCTGTACATTCATACTTTTTATTTGTTAGGCAAGATAGCACCAATAAGGAGCTTGAAGTTGAGTAATATAGCATGAAGGATAATGTTCAAAGAAAAGGAAGAAAAACATAATATAACCTAACCTAGCATACCCTGCCCCCTCCTCCACCCCATGCAATAAAATAAATACAGAAAGGAGCAATTTCAACCAAATTCTTTTCTTTAAAAATCCTAATTAATAAAGCATAACCAATCCTAATTTGTCTTTGAAGAAATTAGATTTAGCATTGCTAAAAATGCATTGATGGAATGTGCTTCATTATTTTTTTTTCAGGAACTGCACACATTTCCCTCCGTGAAACATGGGTGCTTTGAATCCAGCCAATATAATATAATCAGTTTTGTCAGGTGGCTCATACTGTTGACAGTGTCAGTAAAGGAACTGTATAGTCTGCAGGTGTCATGACTGCACCATTTATTATCTGGATGAGGAAATCAACACCTGCATGGACTGGCATATCATGGACATATAAGGCATGCAAATGTCCTAAAAATGAGGATGTGTTATTCAAACTTGAATTGAGTCATCTAATGGCTAGTTGAAAAGGCTGAACTAATTGCATCACCTCAGTTATGCTCTCATGTATGCACCAATCAGATATGAACTGTTGATGACCTGTTGATGGCAGCTTGTTTGGGTGGATCTGTTTGGATTCATGTCAACACCATTAGCCATCTTGAACAGCCCTGATGTTTGGATATTCCATGTGTTGTTTTAATATTTGATCAGCCAGCAGTTTCATTATGTTGTATACTTTACAGCATGCACTTTGAGAAGTGAGTGGGATATGCCTGTTCTGAGTGAGTTTCAGTACTGTAATCTGCATTCCTTTTGGCTTTACTTTGCATCATCTTTGCAACTTTAAATGTATTCAATGTATGTCAGCTATTGTGATTCTTGTTTATGGTGTGCTTAAGCATCACATGTTCAATCTGAGTCATCAGCCAACTATTTGTCAAATCCCTTCAGGTACTGCAAATGCAACTTTTCCGATGACGAAAACACCCTGAACATGCCAGTCTACTGAGGTGGACCACTATGCACAAGCAGATCGTGCTTCTGTTCGACCTGGGCTGTCTCGAATCGGACACGCAGTCGGATGGCGCCTTCGAGGCGTGGATCGCGTGTTTGCAGCGCGCAGCGCTGCGCCTGCTGCTCGCCCACGGCAACATGTTCGAGAAGGGTGGCGGCCTACGCTGGGGCTTTCGGCTGTTCGATTCGGCGCACGACAAGCCCGGCACGGACAGGTCGGGCTTCGTCGACCTCACCGTCGACGCGTTCGAGGCGTTCGAGAACTCGCTGGCCAGCGCGCTGGAGCGGCGCCGCAGCGGGTCGCCGCAGCGTGCCGCCGGGCCGCCGGCGCCTCGCGGTCGCGCCGTGGCGCGCGCACTGCAGGAGGTGCTGTTCGATTTCCCGTGGGAGCGCACCGAGCTGGAGTCGCCCGTGAAGCGGCGGCGCGGCCAGCGCGCGCCGACGCCGCTCGATGACGCCGGCAACGACGTGTACCTGGTGGCGACGCTGCCGTCCGGCGCGGCGGACGCGGCGCGCCTCTTCACCGACGGCGGCGAGGCGGAGCTGGCACCGCGCCTGCGAACCACCGTGCTCAGCGACGCGCTGCGCAGCCTGCTGTGCGACCGCTGCCGCGTGCGTCTGCACGTGGTGGACGCGGTGTGCGGCGGCCGTCGGCCCGAGCCAGCCGTGGCGGCGGCGTTCTCCGAGCTGGTGGCCACCACCGGCGGCTCGCTCACCAGCCTGGCCGACCTGGTACCGCTACCCGCGCCGGCTAACGTCGCCGGTGCGCTGTGTGACGTCCCCGGTGCAGGTGATGTTGTCCCTGGTGTGGACGTGGCAGAACAGACCGGAGGGAGGCGTGGCCGACTGCTGATGGGTGCGGTGGATTGTGCTGTTCTGGTCACCATCTGTTCTGCATCAAGTGATGCCGACCAGTGTGTTCTCAGGTAATTATGACACTCATGCTCCTTGAAAATGTATCACAATCCACTCATATTAATGGATATGTATGTTTTGAAAATGATTTCACTTTATATATTTGAGTTACAAAGGAAACCTAGGGAAGGAATCACTATCAAAGTTCTGCTGGGATAGCTATTTTTAATTGATACTTCTTTAAATGTGGTTACTCTTGGATGCATAGAATATCCACAAAGTGCATGTCAAGTGATTTAATTCTTCACATGTGCAGATCTCTGGACTGTGATGAGGAAAGCGGCATGAGACTACATGTGGATGCAGTTGCCAAGATTACCGACCTCGACACTGCTGAACATGATGAGCTGATGCTCCTGAAAGTGGATCAGGAAACCTTCACTGCCGGCATTAGATTGGTCAGTAGAAGCATGCTTTATAGTAGGTGTAACTGATATTTATTGCTGGAGTAAATATTGCTTTGCTATGCAAATGGCTCCCACCCTGGAATACTTGGTAACCCCATTATCTCCCATACTACTATGCATTTTAGCAATCAGTTGGCTGGTTGTTGCTTTATGATGCACTCATCAGCTGAGGCCACATGGCATCAACTGCCTCTCCCCTGGCAGGAAGGGTGGGTACTGCATGGGATGGAACCAAGTAACTGGCATGCCAGACGCCCAGCTTAACAACTGAGGTACCGACGTACTGCGTTTTGGCTCATGTTTCCATTTGTAAAAGTAATAGTATACATTACGAGAGTTAGGGAGGTCTTGGGCGCAATTGGACCATAGTTGTTGTAGCACCCTAAAGCACAAGTAACTAAGTTAGGGAAGTCTGTGGTGCTGATATATGGTAGTTTTTATGCTTGGTATTAGTAGAGGGGCCTGCCATGTTCGTGACAGTGGTAGTAGTAATAGTGGTTGTCGTAGCTGCAGGTAGAGCTCATTAATGTTTTGGTAGTACTAGTTGAGGTAGTGGTACAAGTAATGGTGGTTGTAGCTGTACTAGTTATAGTGTTAATACTACCACTACTGCTAGCAATATGCTTAGTACTGACAGTAGTAGTATGCTATAGCTACCAATCAGTAATGCTTTTCTTCCATTTGTTCATTGCATCACCAGATGTGTGATGCCAATGCAAGTTATTGTGAGTCCCACATATCCACAGCATAATTTAAGCATTCCTATATTTTTCAATTTGCCAACAATATGACTTGTGTGCTTTGAACGTACATTCCTGCAGGTCTGTGCCATGTGATTGCCCCTGCAATTTCCTGGATGGATGCCGCCATCGTGTGACGTCTGACTGTGTACAGCTGGTGCGGCTCAATGGCCAGCCGTGTGTGCTGCGGGCCGACTCGGCCTTCTCGGCGGCTGTGCTGAGCATGGCCGCGGTGAGCGGTGGCGCCGCGGCGCGGCCGGCGGCCGAAGCCGTGCGGGCCTGGCCCGAGGCGGAGCCGCCGCTGACGGCTGACATGCTGCAGCCGTGGTACGTCGGCGGCCGACTGGACCAACTCGCTGCCGACCTCAGGTGAGCTGCACCCGAGGACTGGGTGGTGGTGGACCGCAGTGAAATGTTAAGCTCGGTGTGGGCCCTCGTTAGATGAGCACCGACGAACCTCATTTGGCATACCCTCACTAATCTGCGGCATGACACTGGACAGGCAAACGTACATGGTAAGCTTCCATGGCCATGAAATGTTTTCATATCTGGCGATGAACATCCCAATGCAATGGTTGTGGAAGATATACTAGCCAACTGGAAACCACTTTAATTATTTTCCGCAAAATATGGTATGACTCGTTAAAAAAAGAGTTATGGACTGAGGTATATTAATTCATTCCCACCACTGACAAGGATAGCAACACATAATTTTGCAAAGGGTTGAATCATAAGCAGAGCTATATCAGAGCTTCGATTCGGCCGTTCGGATATTCACTTGTCTATGGAAATTAAACAGAAATGTGCAAGCCTCATCTTACTAACCATTAGGTAAGACCTTATGTGACCATAAACAAGGGAGCCTTACACTCAATGATTCTTCACTTGCTTTGACCGCCCTGAGTGTCATAAATATTATTTAGCCATATTGGCTGGTGTGCCTATGAGCCTAAAACTACTGACATTCCTTTAGTTACTGTGCATAGAAACGTTCTTGTATACGAATTGGAATACCCCAGGGGTAAATATCTTGTTTGTTGACCAGTATGGTTCTTGTCATGTCGCTACTGCAGATGGTGCTGTATAAAATATAGGTAACTGCCAGATGGATTGGTGTCACTGGATTGATGCCAATTTTCTTGTTCACATTACGATCACATCACTGCTCGATGCCCGCCTTTTGACCACAGGCACGCCTAGGCCTAGATTTGCTAATTTTTAGTCTGCTGCAGAGAACAACAATTTCAGGATAAGAACAGACCAGAATGTACTTCCTAGTGTGTCTATAACAGCACTGCTATAGACACACTGATATTCACATGTGTCTAAAGTCCATGTGAATATCAAGTCGTAGGTATATTGTGTCGTACTGTTTGCAAGGAGGAATGCTAAGCTGTTCGTTATGGAACCAGGATAAATGCATCTGTATGATAATGTGCTTCTTTTTGGGAGGGGTGTGGTGTGCTGAGCAATATGTTGTTTCTCCAACGCTGATTGCGACCCACAGGCCGGTGAGCGTGTGGACGGAGGAGCACCAGACAGTGTTGGCGCGGTCGCTGCGGCACCTCCGTCCCGCCGAGCCCGCGGCCGGCGGCGCTGCCGTCTCTCCGGAGGTGCCGACGGCGCCGCCGGCGGCCGGCGGGTCTGGCCTGCAGCGCGGCAGACAGATGATGGCGCGCGCCGCCCAGATGACGGCCGTGCGCGTGCGCCGCGGCCAGCGCCAGCAGCAGGCCGAGCAGCAGCGCCAGACCAGCCGCCGACTGGAGAAGGAGCAGCGCATGCGCGAACAGCAGCAGCGGGACCTGCGCGGCGTCAGCGGCGTCACGGACACGGACGAGCTCATCAAGCGGCTCCAGGTGAGGGGATGTCTTCAGTGCTGAGATGACGTGGAAAGGACCTGCGTAGCAGCAGCGGCATGACAGACACGAAGGAGCTCATCCAGCAGCTCCAAGTGAAGGGGATGTTAGATATTGTGCATTGCTCTGCTTCTGGCTCCTCTGACCAAGTTGTGATATGTGAAGTAGAATGAACTGTTGAGTTTGTCTTTAAGCCTTTTATGTTCCGGTGACATGCTGATTTACTTGGATCTGAATGCAATTGCTGCATATACTGCGAAATTCCCTGTTTTAAACTGAATGTATCGATAATCATTTCACAACCTTCCAAAATATGAGATGAAGTTTACTAGGCGTCGCACGTTTTCGCTCAGCAATGTGTCTTACTGAATCAGCCACAGCATGTGTTTCGGCCTACAACTGCAAAACCGCAACGAGCACCGGAAGACGTGCCCGTAGTTAGTGACTGAAATTATGACATCAGTCACATCGTTGTGCGACCGATGCAGTTGATGCACCACTAAAGGCAAAGCACATACTCATCATTCAGGTTTTCTTTCCATCTGCTGCGTAGCAGCATTGGGAGGCCGTGGCATGTGATGCCACCTAGTTTTTGGCTCGAATGTTCGTGATTATACACTTGCGTCGATCGCATCTCTTGATGTTATGCCTTGTATAACTGGACGTAACGGTGGCTTGTGACTCATCCCCGTGCGCCGGCAGGACATGAAGAGCGCGTGCGTGTCTAGGCGGGACCAGGACATCGTGGCGTCCGTGCAGTCTGTCATCAACACTCTTCTGCTGCACATCAAGACCATGTCAGGCGGCAACACGGCGGTGGGTGGTGGAGCGGTGTCGGCTCGGGCATCGTGTTCGGACATCGTGGCGGTCGGACCGGTTCGGAGCCGGGTGTTGCTAGGGTGCCCAGCGTGACCATGTCATGTGGTCTGACGGAGGTCGGGCCGGGTCGTAGCCGGGGTTGCTATGGTGCACAACGTGACCATGCGATGTGGTCAGCCGGAGTTCAGAGATCTGGACTGGTCCGAGTCAGGTGTCGCTAAGGTGTGACTAGGGTGTGCCTGTGTAATGAGGTCGGGCGGAGCTCAATGGGACGGACCGATTCGGAGCCAGCTGTCGCCGAGGTGCCCAGCGTGACCATGTAAAGTGGTCGGCCGGAGTTCAGAGGTCGGACCGGGTCAGAGCCAGCTGTCGCGAGGCTGCCCAACGTGGACATGTGATGTGGTCTGACGGAGTGTAGAGCAGACGCCGACAATCCTGCCGACACGACTCGACAGAAACTGAACTGTTGTAGACGTAAACGTGCACTTGGAGGCTTTCCTAACATATAAAGAACTTGAAAATAAAATCGCAACGTGTTATTAAGCAGCGTACTGCCCTAATCGTCAGCCTTATGACCAAAAACTACTCTGTCAACACAACTACTGTGTCAACTTTATGGTCTTTTTCTTATTTGTATCGTTCATATCCTTCCTTTACTGTTCTCGATGGGTGCTAGATAATCACTAGCAGTTCTGACGCCCTGAAGCCAAAATAATCAATCAATCAATATTTACAGTGCTAGTCCCATGCAGTTTCGGTTTCGATTGATTCGTGATTCGCTTCCTCCACCTTGTTCATTTCCCAGCGTGCTCGGTTGTGAAGCCTGGCTGGTGAATCCAGCGATAAATCTGTGATAAAAATTGGTGGAGCATTCCACTTGTTGGGCATTGAGCAAGCCCCGCGGTAATGTAATTCAATATGTTTCGTGTTTCAGAAACGCCTTCGAGATATGGTGTGGGGGCACTTCCTACCGGGTAAAGGTCAGGTGATGTTGCGATGCGGAGACGACCTCCAACAGCGGGTACATGAGTACATGTACCAAATTATCCTGCTGATTGAGATGTCGTGGGTGAGTAAATTTACTATCGCGTCCTGAGATGATCCGGCATGATGTCAGGTTATCGGCTCGTGGCACACTGACTTACTCTTCATGTAGGACGGAAAAATAGGTGTTCTATGTGTTTGAGTGCTCAGTGCTCAATTGACAATGCATCAGATCTTACACTGTTGACTTGACCCTCAGGTCCACAGTGTTGGGATCTGTCGTTGCTGACCTGGCCGTCAGATCCTCGGTGTAGGTATCTGGTGCTGATGATCTATCCCGTAGGTCCTCCGTGTTTGGATTGAACACTAATGACCTGGTTGCACGTCCGCAGAGAGGAGGCATGCCACTGTTCACATGACCACTGTGTTACAGGGAATTCACTGTGTTACAGGGAATACAGGGAATCTTGCTTAAAGCGTCAATCAACTAAATAGTAATGTGTGACTATAAGCTCAATGAAACAATATTCACATTCGTCAAAGGTCCTTGGTAAATAGGACTGAATATCATGCATTTTTATCCAAATAGATATACCTGGAAAAATGTTAACGTGAGTGACCATGTATGGCGCAAGTGATAGAAATGGTTAGAAGATGGACTATTATGTTATTTCAAAAAGGCACTTAAAAAATATGGATGATAATTATCGAGGAACATCTGGATTGCATACCCAAGTCAATTTTCCCTAGGCCACCAATCTTCAAGCTAAATAGTCATCATGGGACTGAAATATAATGTATCACCAATGCAATGATTGATTTTCCCATCATAGCGAAAATTAGTCATTCAAATTAATTATATTATAATTAATTTGAATTGCCTTAATTATAAATGATCTGATACTAAAGTATTCATTTAGGCAAGGACATTTTGAAAGAAATTATTTCAGGATTCGATGGTTTGAGGAACGGAGGTCCACCTTTGAAAATATTAATTCTCTCAAACACTTGATATTACTTCATGGCAATTGCCTGCTAACAATGTGCAATGTCATCAAAACGTTCTGCTCAGCTGGGTTGGCGTGACAGTGAGCGTAGAATGTCAACAAATAAGATATAATGTCGTTATATATTGTCAATAAAAAACCAGATTGGTATAGTGGAATTCTGGATTTCAAGAACAAATTTTAGGGCATACCAATGCATGAAGGATGATCGATTTATTTCCGCATTAACAATTATTTTTACTTTCCAGCCAGTTTCGGGCGTGTTTATCAAACAGAAATAAGTTTTCAGCCATGAAAAATACTGCATGCAATATTTTGGCAAAAGAAGCAATTAATCTCCCAGCTGGGATAATATTGTGTGCACCAAACATCCAGGACATGGATCATGGTTGCAACCCTGACGAACTCAGTGTGTGGTTGGTGTCAGTATTGGAATCAGTATGGTTGGAGCTCAGTATGGACGTATGTGTCTATGGCTGACGATGCCACTCAGGACTCAGGCATTCGCTACAGGGGTGACGCTAATGACATGACTTCAGGTTCTCGGCGGGGATGTGTGCGAAGAAGACCGTTACCAGCTGGTCGACCTGCTGCGGATGATCTCGCTGCATGGCAGTCCGGCCGTCATGACAGAGTTCATGGAGGATATCATGGTGGAGAGGTGGGCGGAGCTGTTGACGAACAGTGGCGCCATGCAGTGACAAAGCCGATTTCCTGAAGGTTTTGAATGTATCTATAATGTTTAACGGTGTGCGCAAATTAGGGAGTTTGTCACGTTTTTTTTTGTATCTTCATGTCAAAATTCCGAGGTATCCCAAACAGGATTTTTACTTTTGGTTCATTGGGCAATTGCATGCTAAAATTTTAGGTGAACCAGTGATTTTTGCTCGTGGAAATGAGTGGAGCATATCACTTACCATATACCATTTTGGCATCATTCCACCAAATTTAACATCCTGCTTAGAGATGCGTCAGGGAAGTCTGCATTCGTGCTTAAAACTGTGTGCTTGTCACACCATAATTGTCATGCACATACTCACTATTCTTGACAGCGAAACGCCCAAATCTGGTGATATCATTATATTTATAGTGTGGTATGTTATACAGTTACCCCAATACAACCAAACTATTTATAGTGTGGTATGTTATGCAATTACCCCAATACAACCCAAAACATACCGTCAGACGTTTTGTTTTCTGCAGCTTACAGGAGCTTACAAAATAGCTGCGTGACCGACGCAGTCGATGTGCCCGTAAGCTCCTAGCTTACAAAATGGTATGAGTGGAATAGGTCCATAAATGTACATCCTACACCATTTTTTTTAAAGATCGCACACCTAATGAAGGCTAATGGCTAATGCAGGTCAGAAGGCTCCTCGGCAGGAGAATTCATCATGTTGTCTAGAGACCCCAGATCAAGAGGCTCACTGTGGCTTACAGGCTGCCCCCAGGGCCCACGGAAAGCCGAACACTCGTCAGGTGGCCCAAGTTTGGGGCTGGAGGCCTACGAGTCATGTCAGGAAAACCATAGAGCTCCCAAAAATCACCCAAAGAGCAGCAGGGGTCTCCTCATGTTGCTCTTGGAGGAGGATTTTTTTACGGGTGAACCCAAAGACCAAAAATTAAAATACGGGGAGCTCCCCTCCAGAGCATGGGAGTCCCCGTGGGAAGCTGTTTACCCCTCGTAAAAATTGGTGGCGCCGACTCTGGTTGTCATCCGACTTGGATGTCGTCACTTATGCTTTTTACACTGGTGTAACATGGCGTGTTTATTGCTACTGCAGTGTGCACACGTCTTCTCCAGTTACCAGCACACCCAGCCGGACCTGCTGCTCGAGCTGTATGAGGAGCTAAGTCGGCCGGCGCCGACGGTGCTGCTCCGCATGCTCTCCCCGGACCGTCCCAGCAGCTGCCGGCCGCCGCCCAGCACCGGCAGCGCCAGCCAGCAGCCGCCCAGCTACGGCAGCGTACTCAGCGCCACCTCGGGACCCGGCAGCCAGGCCATACTGATCTCCAGGTAATGGTCACTGTCCTGGCGTCACTAGCTTCATCCCACAGCCAGGCAATGCTGCTCTCTAGGTAATGGTCACTGTCCTGGCGTCACTAGCTTCATCCCGCAGCCAGACCATACTGCTCTCCAGGTAATGGTCACTGTCCTGGCGTCACTAGCCTCATCCCACAGCCAGGCCATACTATTCCAGGTAATGGTCACTGTCCTGGCGTCACTAGCTTCATCCCACAGCCAGGCAGTACTGATCTCCAGGTAATGGTCACTGTCCTGGCGTCACTAGCTTCATCCCACAGCCAGGCAATGCTGCTCTCTAGGTAATGGTCACTGTCCTGGCGTCACTAGCTTCATCCCACAGCCAGGCAATGCTGCTCTCTAGGTAATGGTAACGGCACTGATCACTCCGTCACTGACCTTTTCCCGCACCCAGGCCATACTACTCTCCAGGTAATGGTCACTGCCCTGGCGTCACTAGCGTCGTCTTGGAAATAATACCTGTCAAAGTATTATTGCCAGATATACACCATTGAGGTGTAGCGAACATGGGGTGGCTAGCTCATTCGAACTTACCGGGAGCGACCAGGGGACACCCCAGCAGGATAACTGGCTAGAGCTGGTGATGATGTTCGCAGCCTATTTGTGAAGAAATCGGGGCCGTGCATTCAACTAAGGTGAAACCATGAATGTTATGTCGGTAATTTACTGTACTTGACCCTTGGATGCATGGCAATTTCATCACTCATGGCGTCAGCCGATGTGGATGGTCTACTCTTAGCACTTGCGGAACTAACTTGCCTTCACTCTAACACCAGTAAAGGTAGTAAGTAGTGCAGATGCCTACATGGGCCTGTAGTCATGCTGCGTGATTACTTTATTAGATAATTCTGAACAGATATGTTCGTTTAAGTTCTAAATGCATATATGCCAGGGCAGAAATGTCTCGATGGGCCGATTTGTGTGGATTTGAAATAGCATTGGCCTGTATTCACACTTCCAACAAAAATTGTGGGTGACCCGGACTGTGGGGTTGCTTGTGTCCGGACATAAAATTATCTGTACCACATGTTGATCGTGCTTCGCGTCTGTGCAGGAATGCCGGTATATCCCGCCAACCCAGCTTGCTGGACGCCACACGCAAACGGCAGATCATGGTGCCGAAGCTGAAGGGGATGATGCGTCACCAGAGCAACAGCAGCGGTAGCAGCAGGTCGCTGGTGCTGGCGTCGGCGGCCGTCGCCAAGGCATCCACCGCATCCTCGGCAGCCAGGACAAAGAGGACCAGTTCTGTCAAGCAGACGGGAGCAGCCAGACCTGGTGAGATGGGTATACAGTAATGGCGATGAAGGCTGGGGAGTGACACCGTCAAATTTTGCCGCACAAAACATAATACTCCCGAGTGCTCCTATTTCCCATGCAATTTAGGTGCTACAGCTTGGAGGTGAACTAAGCCAAGCAAAACTTCTCTTTTTTCAGAAATAAGGGTGGCGGTAGCTGAGTCGGCAGAGCACTGACTCCTGATCATAGGGTCGTTGATTCAATCCCACAACCGAGATAATTGTCTAATCCACCCGAAGCCAATCAGCTTGAGAGGTTGAGTACGCTATGTAGCCTGGCAATTGAATGCGTCGCACAATGACCCGAGGTTCTTGTCAGAAAATATTGCTTTGCCTTTAAATTTACTCCGAAGCGTTGATAACTCTTCATCATAAGCCCACAAAGGCTGCTCTTTTACAATAATTACATTTCAGTACAAGTAGCAGTGCACTGTGCAAATGCTTCGGAGATCGTGGTTGTATTTCATGTTTTGCTCTCTTCCATACTGCCTAGAACGCAGTCAAGAGTTGTTCCAACAAATTCTTAAGTTCATAAATATGGCAAGCAAATTCCAGCGAAGAACAACAATAATAAATCGAAAGTCAGACTGTTCAAACTTGAAAGCTCTCGATCATTATGCTCCCCAGGTCTAGAAGTTCAAAGTGCATCTCAGTGCTAGTGGTGATCCACGTTAGTGTAGCTGGTGCAGCTTGGTTTACTGGGTTGGTGTAAGATCAACTTAGGGGTTCTGCAGATGGGTGCCCAACGTGCGGTACCTGATAACCAATTCAGCGGAAATTGCGGTTCTTGCGCGTATTTGATGAACGTGGGCCTGACCCCTCAGTAGTGAAGTGCCATACATGGGATATTCATATTTTCCCAATGTTAAAATATCCTACGATTGCAATATTAACACACCATCAGCTCTCTGGGGACGAGTGGTCTAGGAGTAAGTTGCTCGTCTCACAATCGAAAGATCGTTGGTTCGAGTCTCATCTGTCGCTACTCTTCGCCCGAGACCAATCGGCGTGAAAGATTGGCGACGCTACATGACTCAACAATCGATGTGTCATAGAGCCAATAACCACCACCACCACCATCAGCTCTGTATTGTTGTTTTTCTTAACCCATGAGCCGTTTTGCGCGACCAGGACACATACTGTAGAGTACAGGACACATACGACAGTAGAGTTCATGCTCTGTCAACTGAACTGAACTATTAAGGTGGTGAGACAGTGCTGGTTTGTTGTTTTACCACCTTGCCCTGCCGAAGTAGGCTCAGTGAAGGTGGCATGACCATTTTGACTGCATGCCGACGCGGTACATCGGATAACCATCCCCAGACGCAGCACCAGACGATTGCTGGGCGTTGATGTGCAGACCACGGTGGCGCCCACACTAGGAGCTGCTACATCGGCCGGGGTCCCCCAGTGGCTGACCACACCCCTGCCCCTCAGCCGACAAGCGGTCACCGGCGGCCGGCCGTGTCAAGCGCAACCTGTTCCACTCGTCCGGCCGCAGTCCGCGGCGAGTCGTGGCTGCGGCGCACACGGCGGCCACCCCTCCGCGCCGTCCGGCCGGCCCGCCGGCCGAGCGCCCCGCACAGCTGGGTACGTGTCGCGCGTCACAGACGCGCAACGTGGGCGTGTTGTACTGCACAGCTGGCCATGTGTTGCACACCACAAACGTGGGGGGGGGGGGTGTTACACTGCACAGCTGAGTGCGTGCCGCACATTACATACGTGGGCGTGCTGTAAGTCACAGCTGAGGGCGTGCTGTACGCCACAGATGGGTATGTGCTACACTGCACAGCTCGGCACGTGCTGCACACTACAGATGAAGGTGTGCTACACTGCACAGCTGATCACGTGCTGCACACTACAGATGAAGGTGTGTAACACTGCAGAGCTATCCACATGTTGCACAACAGATGGGCACATGCTACACTGCACAGTTGCACACATGCTACACCCCATCTGCACCACAGATGCGGCTTACCATACTGCACACATACACTGTACTACTGCACAGCAGTGTCACTACACATGATACTTGTAGACTGAATTGCACCAAATGTGGCTACCTGCCCGATCACTATACCTAAGGATATGCTACACTACACCTGGGCGGGTGTTATGCTCTTTTGGTTTATGGTACTGGGCTAAGTTGGGATATGTACTGTTCACCTTTGTGTTGTCCACCATAACAAGAAGACGCCATCAGAGATGAGGGCTGATTTTTCAGCAGCAGACTGGGTGTCCCGTCGGCTGCTGGACTGGACCGCTCTGTTGACGTTTCAGACGTCTCGTTCGTGCCGGAGACTCCCATGCACAGGGTGCGCTCGAGCACGAGCCGTCTGACGAGCTCGGACACCGGCGGGGATGTCAGCGTGGTGCGCGAGAGCCCCGAGTCACAGCGGTCGGGTAAGACGACTGGTCTCCGAGGCAGGTTCATGTCTGGAACGGAACAATTGACGCGTCTCTTATGATGTTGAGCTGTGCGACGCGTGCGGACTCGACGTACTCGGCACATGATGTTTAAGTTGTTGACATCGTATGGCATGAGAATCGACCGGATCTTGTACTGATTGTTTTTGTCGTTATATTTTTTTCGGAATCACTCAGTACAACAGCTTAACAGACATTTGGCTGATGTTTCGAAAACTGGTGAGTGATAGTGAGATATCAAAATGAAAGAAAAATCATGTTGCATGTTGGCGGTGTGCCCAATTGCGGAAGAATAAGTATTGTCTTGCTACGTATGTTTCTCATACTTGGGTCCACATCTTACTCATCGCGTGAGATAATTCAACCTTGTTCAGCCGCTACGAACGACATGCGTGTGATCTGCGCCCAGCTGTGCGGAAATTCCTGAAACGTGTACGGTTACAGGCGATGACGGACTGACGCCTCGGCGTGCCTCGCACCGACTGACGCTGACGCGGCGCGCCTCCTTCTACAACGTGGACGACAGCTCGCGCCACTTCTCGCGCGTGCGCCACCAGGTGCTGGCCGAGCGGCTGCAGCAGTCTGCGCCGGCCGCGGCCGCCGCCAGCCGCCTGTCACCCGCGGCGGGCGCCGACTCGCGCCGCCTCATGAGCCGTCTGTTCGGCGGCCGCACCGAGAGCGCCGAGTCGGCCGGCTCGCTGCCGTGGGGCCTCGACTCCGTGTCGCCGCGCGCGGACGGCAGCGCGCCCGACACGCCCGGGCGGCGCGTCCAGTTCGACCTGACGCCGGCCAAGAGCGCGACGCGGCCGGTCCGCGGCACCACGCCGCGCAGCATCCTGAAGGCGTCCGGCGCCGGCGCCAGTCCCGACCTGTTCGCCACGCCCCAGAAGGGCCCGTCGCGTGCCACCACCAAGCGGAAGCGGCTGTTTTCCGGCACGTCCGGCTCGGCGCTGTCGCCTCGGCTGCTGCTGGAGCGCTTGCCGCGGATGGAGCTGGTCTCGTCGGTGGACACGATCTCGTCGCCGCTTCCGGTCGCGCAGGCGCCAGAAGATCCTCTGCCGTCGCTGAACAATTTGGCGTCGCCGCCGCTGCTGAAGGAGCCAGCACGGTTGAAGGGCGGCGGTCGGAGGGCAGCGGCAGGACCTGTGGTAGGGGTGAGTCGGGATGATGTGGCGAACGGACGGTCCGTGGAGGAGCCGCCGGCTGCCCGGTCGGCCCAGGAGGAGCCGACGCCGGCCGCGTCCTCCCAAACACCGTCCAAATCGGCGCGCCGGACAACATGGAACAGCTCGCCGGGACGGCCGCGCCGCCGCGAGTCACAGGAGAACCCCGGCACGCCGTACAAGTCGCCGCGCTGGCTGCGACCCGAGCTGACCACGCCGTCCAAGCTGCTGGTGGCTGCACCTCGACCGGCCGACACGTCGCCCGGCCGGGTGCTGGCTGAATTGCCGACGGGCGGCCGGCCGGCGCCAGCCAGCGGCGATGACGACCCGGTGACGCCCGAGGGAAGTCCGATCGTGTCACGCCGCCGCACCCCGCAGAGCGGCGACAGAACTCCCCGCGCCGCGCTCACTCCCCGGCTCCGACCCGACTCGGTGGTCGGCGCCCAGCCGTCCGGCGGCCGTCGCCGGCTCGACACCCCAGAGTGGGCCACGCCGTGCCGGCCGCCGCACCTGTCGATCCCATCTGCAGGCCCGGCGGGTGGCAGGCCGGCGTCCCGGTCGCCCGTCAAATCATCGATCTCTCAGCCGCCCGCCAAGTCGCTGGCCTACAGGTCGCCGGTCAAGTCACTGGTGCCCCGATCGCCCGTTAAGTCTCCGGTTCCCCGGTCGCTCGCTAGGTCTCCGGTTCCCCGGTCGCCCGCTAAGACTCCGATGCCCCGTTCGCCCGTCAAGTCGCCGGTGCGACCAGACCTGCGTGGGAACGAAGAGCTCGAGCTGGTGTCCCCCACAAAGACATCCGCTGCCGAGTGCGGCTCGCCCGTCGTCGAGCCCTCCAACGTCCAACTGTCGACCGGCATTAGCGCGCGCCCGGGCCCGGTAAGGTCTCTCTTCGGTGAGATCCCGCCACCATCGAGTGTCGGTCTGCATCGGTTCAGTAATGATGGCGGCGCCGTGTCCGCAGCCGTCTTCGGTACTGGTGATGTCTCCATACAGGCTGGGCCTTATGACGACGAACTTGACATGTCAGGTCAGCCACCCTTGGCCTCGACGCCGGCGGCCAGCGGCGGCGGCACCACCGTGTGGGCTCTGCCGCCACCGTGGAAGTTCTCGCCGACCGTGGGCGACAACACCTCTTCCACGGTCGCGTCGCCAGCCCAGTCACTCGACATATCGCACCTCATTGACATTCTAGACTCCAATTCGGATGTGGATGTCACGGGTAGTCGGAAGATATTGAAGTCCAATGCGGAGCAGAGCACCACATTGGATACTGGAGGACAGAGCATGGGAGCAAGAGGGGGCGCTGAGCCTGAGCAGGTTGCCGCCGACGATGGTGAGACCGCCGAAGTTGCGCAGAACAGCGAGGAAGTAACCGCCTTGACTCCATGCTTGGTCGCATTGACCGCACTTAGCCGACTCTTCATTGACACAGAAGGTGGCGGGCTATCGACAGCCACATGGCCGTCCCAAGGAATAGGAAAAGCTAAATTATTGCAGGGTGATTCCTCAGACATTGATAGTAGTGACATCTTAACTTCAGTGAAAGGAGGTTCTGTGGCGTCCTCCGTGAGCAGAACAGTTTCGTCGTCTTTGAGTACTCTCCCGTCACCCGTCGGTAGGCCTTCACCGGAGAGGGCTGCCACGTCGCCTGTAGGTCTAGGGGGTTCCGCATCCCCCATGAAGAAAACTGCGTTCTCGCCGAAATGCAGAGCGGTTTCGTCACCTCGGCGAAAGGAAGTCTCGTCGGATAGGGAAGGCGCCGCTTCCTCACCTGAACGGAATCGTGTCGGCCGGCTGGGATCTTCCAAAAAGGTGGTGAGCTCGGGGGACGAGTCGGGATGCAGGAGCTTGCCGCCGCCTGTCGTGATCCTTGAGTATGCGAACGCACATGCTCACCTTGCAGCCCCGGCTGATTGTGCAGGGCAGACAAGCAATGACCGTATTGAGAGCTCGCTTCTGTCGGAGTCGGGCGCTGACCCGTTTCCAGGGCTTAATCCTGCCAGTTCGTCGGAAGATGAGCATGGTGATGAGTCTCAAGATGTGTCAGTCGTAGACAATCGGGCGACTCCGCCTCCGGAAAGTTTTTCACGTGGTGTGGTGAGCCCAACTAAAGTGAAGAAAACTTGGAACGGAATGTGGAAAATCGCGAAACGGGACAAATCGCATTCTCGAAGATCAGGCACGACGGACGCCGTTTCCAGGAAGCGTAAGAAATCGTCAAAATCACGGAGTCGCCGATGGGGTGACGACTCTTCTGAGACGCACGACAGTGTCGACACCACCACCAGCACGACCATTGACACCGACTCCATTGAAGACACCACTGTTGCCGTCCTACCGGACACGGCCCCCGACGTGCACTCGGCCGCTCCGGAGTCCAGGAGACGACAGCGTGGCCGGTCGAAAAAGGTGAAGTGTGAGCCGCGCGTGCCCGAGGACGGTCCGTCGTGTGATCGGGCGGACCAGTCGGACGGGTCGCTGGCGGCGCGGCTGGCGCGTGTTGCGCGGCAGACACTGCAGGACCTGCTCGGCTGCGACGCTGACGACAGCCTCTCGCGGCACACGTCGGACGCCGACGAGGCCCGGGCGCAGCCGGCGGGCGCCGCCGGAGACGCGATCGGCGGTGTCTCGACAGCTCCGAAGTCTCCGTCGGCGGCGAGGTCGCGACGGAAGAAGCGCCGCCTCGTGCTGTGTCCCGACGACGATGCGGTCGGCGATGCCTCGACCGCTGCGAAGTCTCCGTCGGCGGAGAGGTCGCGACGGAAAAAGCGCCGCCTCGTGCTGTGTCCCGACGACGATGCGGGGCCGTCACGGCTTCGGTTCGTCACCGCCGAGCCCACCCCGGGACCCAGCGGCGATGCGCCGTGGGGGGCGGTCGAGCAGTCTTCGGGCTGCTCCTCGCCCGTCAGGCTGGGGTGCGACATGCATCACGTTCCGGGCACCGCCTCGTCTGCGGGCTACACGACTGGCCACGCCCACCCTGTGTCAAACGCCGCCCAGCCCCGGTCCAAGCTGGAGCCGGGTGCCAGCCAGCGACGGCCACGGTCGAAGTCGGGGTCTGGTTGTGCCGACGGATCTCCTAGGCTTAACGGCGAGGTCATATCTTCGCCGCGGCGGTCTGCATCTGCGAGGCTCGACGGCGACACGGATGAGACTAGGTCAATTGGATCGTCGGCTACTCCGACGTCTGGTTTGAAAACCGAACTCACGCCCGTTGTTGCGAGGAAGTTTAGTCTCTGTTTATCCTCGGACGAAGGATCTGATTCAGTAGCATCCTCGCCGCTCCAAGCATATGCCTCTACGCCATCTGAACTAAGAAGGCCACGCGAGTCCCCCGTCACGCCCTCGACTCGGAAGAGGAGGAAAGTAGTGAGTTATGCCGAGAACTCAGAGGACGATGATCTCATGTTTGAAGTATTCAACGAAGATCAGAATATGCCGGTTGAACGGTTTCAGGGGTCCAAGAGGCGAAACAAGGCGTGTCGCTTTCGTGATGAGCACGTGGGGTCGCCAGGTTCTGATAGGTTATACACAGGGTCAACTTCTTGTCAGTCAGAGTCCAGGAAGTTGCACAGGTCAACGGAGCCCAGATGCGATCAGATTCTGCAGCCACCGGATGATGACGGCGTGCTGCGAAGGCGCAAGCGACAAGCCAAGCGAAAATCCGAACAGAAGACGAGCCGTTATTATCGTGAGGCTGGCCAGGCAGTCTCGTGCCGTGGCGAGTCCAATGCAGACACTGTACCGCATCCCGGTCACGAGTCGTCCTCGCAGTGGTGCAGTTCAGACCCGGAAGGGCCGGTGGACGTGCCGGTGCCACCGGAGTCGTCCCATGCGAGGAAACGTCGACGACGCCGGGCACATTCTCACGACGCTGCGGAGTTCCCGGACGACACCACCTCTCCACAGGAGATGCCCACAGACCAGGTCACGCGGCGGGAGGGACACCCATCGACCGCGGCCGATGCCCCCTCTCACTCGCCGTGGAAGAAGCCGCCGCCGCCGCCGCCTCGCCGTCGTCTCCTGCTCAGCCGGCTGGACGCCGGCACGCCGCCGCGCCAGCGTGTGACACGCACGCGCGTGGCCGACATAGGCTTGCCGCTGGAGGACATTAACGCGCTGGCCTTCAGCCCGGTGGTGGCGCCGTCGCCGGGCCGCCGGCCGCCGGCGTACACGCCGCCGTCGGCGCTCAGCCTGCTCGACCTGACGACGTCGCCGATCATGGCGCAGGTGCGGCCCCGCAAGCGCTGCCGGCGCGCCCTTGAGCAGTGAGCGCCGCTGGGCGGTGGTGCCGCCGCCGGGCGGTGGTGCCGCCGCCGACGGCTGCGTATGCCAGTCGACAGGATGTCAGTCGCTCAAGCTGGGCACGCCGCATCGGTGGGGAGGAGTGAGTGCTGGCCGACCGGGATGCCGCGTCTGTGCTTGGTGCTGGATCAGTGGTGCGGAAGTATGGCAGACACACGTGAAAAAGTGGCGTGCTCAGAACGGTCACCATTGCCGAGACGTACCGACGGTGCGCTGCCACCGCCTGCAGCCACGTATGATGCGGCCATGGGTTGTGACAAACTAGTGTTTTCCAGGCCGCCAGCCTGCGGAGAATGCGTGGGACCAACATTTTGCATCCATCACCTATTATTGAAGCATGTGCCGCACAGTAATGGGTGTTTCTGATACATCTTCTCAGTCAACCAAATGAATGCATAGTAGGAAAGCAGTTCCAATGAATGACATATCCAGGTCGTTTTTCGTCATTGATGTCTGGTTCTTTATCATATAAAGGCATTGTTTGTATGAATGGTGAACTGCTGAATAAAGCTTATGCGACGTTTGCATTTCCCATATTTTTTTATAATTAAGTCCTGGATAATTATCGTTTCGTTGTGCGCTCAGCCGTAGCTTCACTGCGACCTGCCGGTTCCCACGATCAGTACGCAGCGTAATCATCAGTATGTATTCGCCATCGGCATCAATAGCATTTCATAAATAACAAGGTGTCTGAGTATAACAACAAACGATGGTGGTCTCGCGGGACGGTTTCTCGTCGGCGCATCTTGAGGCAGCTATCGCAATGCCACCACAACCTTGACCTGCCGCCCGCCACTATCACCAGGGGTCGGTGGTGTGGGCCGCCCAACTGTCCGCAGGTTCCACGCTGGGGGTCACACGATCAACGATCACGGCCGATACGGCCCGACGAGGACAGGTGGCGGTGGCTCCGGCTCCTCTTTGGCGCTGCGCTTCGTGCTTACAGCCAATCACATCGGAGCCGAGCGTATGGAATCACACATCACACTCCTTATCGCACATGGAATGTGTGGTAAGGAAGTTCTCTCCACGTGTCCAACTTCGGCCCGACTGGGTGCGAGTGTCCGTCTGCTCCGAGACACGATGAACCTGCCACCGATCCTGACACGGCACCGGACCAGCTGCTGTGCTGGCGTGTGGTCCGTCGGGCTATGCGCTCTGGCAGTGTTGCTCGTCGCTGCCGTCGGCGCAGTGGATGACGCCGTCGCAGACGCTGCTTCTCGCCAGACACCGGCCCAGCGGACACCTGCGGCGGCGACGCACAGCTCGTGGGTGGAGGCACAGTTTGGGACGGGGCCACATTGCTACACAAAGGGACGTCGGTACATGTGAGCCTGCAGTATAATGCCAGCAGTCATCACAAATTATATATATATCGGTCTGAAGTAAATAGGTCTGATAACACATGAAGTCAGGTAATGAGGTCTATGTTTGATAACGAACAAGTATATGTGGTCTGTGGGATAAATCCGAGAGGGGATATATGGGGTGTGGGTGTGTGATTAGTCCGGTAGTGTCGTCGAGCAGCAGTTAAGAGAACAGTGACAGCTGTATTGCAGAGGCTTGCCTTGAAGATGGATAACGGAAGGAGCTTATGCTGCCCAGACACCTAGTTTGATTGGGAAATAGAAATTGGTAATTGTCACCTATTTCATGCGAAGGGGGTCATTGTAATGGGGACGAGTAGCCTGAGGGTAAGATGCTTGCTCGCAATCGAAAGGTTGTGGGTTCGGTATCACCTGCCGCTACTTTTCGCCCGCGACCAATGGCGTGAGAGATTGGCGACCCTGCATGACTCAGAGGTCGATGTGTAAACCAATACCCCAACCAGGGGGTCGTGATAATGTTATAACTAGTGTTTATTTGCGATCTTAATTATTCAATTTGCAATATATTGTTGCAGTGACTTCGAGTTGTCCACTCAATAGGTCACAGATCTATGGCCTACTCAGAGCTGGCACCTGAGAAAGGTCATAAAGACATAAAAGATCAGTGCAACTCTGAGCCACAAGGGCCCTTCTTGGTTGCACTCTGTACACTGAACCAGTTGCCCACCAAATCTGCCAATCAGCCCTCCCTGTAATACTGAAAAGCAAGCCCTCTATTCTTATAATGATTGTCTATGCTGTTTTTAAAGATGTTCAATGTTCTGCTACTGACGATGTTTTCTGGCAGCTGGTTCCAGTGTTCCACTACCCTGTTGGTGAAGAAAGTTTGCCTTAACCTTGTTCTGCTGTGGTTAATTTTAATTTTGAATTTATGACCTCTAATTGCATCATTTCTGTTAAATTCAAACATTTCCCCAAGGTATCCCCTCTCCAGACCATTGACAAATTTAAAGACCTCGATGAGATCTCCTCTCAGCCTTCTATATCTAAGTGAAAACATATTCAATTTCTTCAATCTTTCCTCATATGCCAGGTTGCTTATACCATTAACCATTTTTGTAGCCCTCTTTTGTACTCTCTCTAAAAGCCAACAATCTTTTTCATAGCTAGGAGACCAAGCTTGGATGCAGTATTCCAAATGTGGCCTGACGTATGCACAGTAAAGCTTCCTGATCACTTCCTCACTTCTGTATGATACATTCCTATTTATTGCCCCGAGCATTCTCAGTGCCTTCTTCCTGGCTTCCTTGGTCTGTTCTGATGCCCCCAATTTTGTGTTTAGAATAACACCTAAATCCTTCTCCTGTTGAGTCACTGATAGCACTTGGCCACCCATCAAGTATGGAGCCTTCATATGCTGCTTACCTACATGCATGATTTTGCACTTATCAAAGTTAAATTTCATTTGCCATTCTTCGGACCACTTCACAAGTTCGTCTAAGTCTTTTTGCAGCGAGATATGCTCATCCTGACCTGTTATTGCCCTAAAGACCTTCAAATCATCTGCAAATTTCAAAACTTTACTGCTTAGGCCACTTTCAATGTTATTTACAAATATAACGAACAGTAATGGCCCTAGTACTGACCCCTGGGGGACTCCACTAAGAACATTTTGCCATGATGACTTTGTACCATTTAGCATCACTCTTTGCTGTCTATCTGAAAGCCACAACTCTATCCATTTTAAGATGCTACCTGCAATACCATGGGACTGAAGCTGTATCATTAACCGTTTATGGGGTACCTTGTCAAAGGCCTTACTAAAGTCAAGATATGCTACATCAACCTGATTTCCCTGATCAAATTGTTCTGTGGCGAAGTTCAAAAAGTCCAAGAGGTTTGTGAGACACGATCGTCCTTTTCTAAATCCATGTTGAGTATCTTGAATCAATCTGCTACCTTCCAGATAACTAACTATTCTATCCTTGATAATTGATTCGAGTACCTTGCAGACTAGGGATGTGAGACTTATTGGCCTATAGTTTTCAACTTTCCCTCTTTCTCCTTTCTTGAAAATAGGAACTACATTCGCCCTTTTCCAATCGGTTGGAATTTCATTATGTGAAACTGATCTACAAAATATTATACTAAGTGGAAATGCCAGTTCCTTTTCAGTTTCCCGCAACACCCTAGCATAAATATCATCAGGTCCTGCTGCCTTATTTGGCTTTATTTTCCTGATATGATTGTAAACAACATCACTACCAATGAAATCAACATCATTTGTTAGATCCCATGTATCTGAACTTATGGTGTACGGTCGGCAGATTGGTCATATCTTCCAATGTAAACACTGATTTGAACTGCTTGCTCAGCTCCTCAACCATCTCACTATCCTCACCCAATGTAGTCCCGTTTACTTCCAGTGGACCAATTGTGTTAGAAACTTTACTCAGCTTGTAGAAACTAAAGAACTTTTTACTGTCCCCATTACAGTTTCTAGCTAAATCCAGTTCCTTTGCTCGCTTTGCTGCTCTGGTTTTTTGCTTCACAGTGTCTCTAGCTTTTCGATACGCCTTTAGATTAATGACATTTGAGGCTTCTTTAAAAACTCTAAATGCAGTTTTCTTAGCCCTAATTGCTTTTATCACGTCTGGTGTAAGCCATGCTGGCTTTCCTACCCTTCTTTGCGTCTTTGCTTTTGGGGGACATGTCTAATCTGAGTTTCCTTTAAGTAAGATTTGAACTTTTCCCACATTTCACAGGCATTTAAATTGGAGAATTCTTCTTCCCATCTGATGGCACTTAAAGCCGCTCTCATGCCGTTAAAGTCTGCTTTGTTGAAATTTGGAACCTTTACCAAATTATCCTTGATAGTTTCCCCTACATGTGCCTTGAATCTAACTATGTTATGGTCACTTTTTCCCAGAGTTTCGCCTACAGTCAAGTCTTGAACCAAGTCACTTAAATCCGAGAATACAAGGTCCAAGAATGAACCATGCCTGGTAGGTTCCGATACAAACTGGTGTAAGAACAGGTCCTCTTCAAGGCATTTCCTGAACATTTTGCATGATGGGGAGCCAACACCAGCATTTTCATAACCTTTTAGATTAAAGTCACCGAGAATAAGGCACTTCCTCTTAAAGTTTCTACTGATTTCCTCACAAATCACCTTGTCAAGCTCCAGTTGCTGAGAATGTGGCAGGGTTCCTGATCGGTAGAAAGCTCCTATCCTAAGAGTATTGCTGTTGCCTTTTCCCACAGTGACATCAAGCCAAATGGACTCCACAGACACATTTTTATCCCCACCTGCTACTTTTTGAGAACTGAATAAGCTATTCACATAGGCATTACACCACCCCCTTTCATTGCTGGACCCCTATTGCACGAAAACATATTGTATCCCTGGATCTCATAGTCCTGTAAGTTATCTCCAAAATATCCTTCACTGACCCATGCCTCCGTAATGCAAACAAAATCCGGTTCCTCCTCAGCAACATAACACTTGAACTCATCAAATTTGGAACGGATACTCTGAGCATTAAACATCATACACTTAACAAATGCTCCATAACCACCTTTGGCTTTTTCATATTGAGGAGTTCTTTTATCACTAGATGAACTATAACTCTGTCCCCTTGAGTTGCTGCTGTCCCTATTTGCAGACTTTGAGGTTCTATTGCCTTGGCTGACACTATTGGAATATTCCTGAGTTGGCAATGCAATTTCATCCCTCCCCACCCCATTTCCTAGTTTCCCTGAAGGACATGCTCATATACTTTGCCTAACACATGGACCCCCTTCTCAGAAAATGCAGGCCATCCTTCTGATAGAGGTCCCACGATGCATAAAACCTGCTCCACTTGTCTACAAATGTAAAACCTAGCTCCTGGCAGAGCTTTCCTACCCTGGTGTTAGCTGCCAGTGCCCTAGAGCTCCACTCAGGGAGGCTCTAGCCCTAGGCAAAATTCCTGTTACAAGCACTCTATTGGTACCCTTCAGGGTGACCAGAAGGGCCCTGTACTCCCGCAGAAGCTCCTCGCTCCTAGTATGACCTATGTTATTTACCCCTACATGCACTATGACTGTGTTAAACTGGTGATCACTGGTGACCTGTGCCACCGCAGGTACCAGGTCCTTCACCTTGGCACCAGGCCTGGTGATGCACCTCCTGTCCCTCCTACCTTTACAAAATACCCGCTCTAAATGATGCACACGAGAGTCTCCTATGACCAGCACTGACTCCTTACTATTGCTATCCTGGGGGCAGTCATCCAATGCCTGGAACATATTTGTTGTTACTATGCCTGCCTGCTGGGCCGGTCGGCTACACTTCCTCCCGCTCCTACCACCTGCCACCTGCCACTCACTGACCCTTTCCTTAGGTTCGCGTCTCCAAATCCTCCACCCCCTGACCTCATGCCACTTCCCCTCCTGTGACCTACCAGAACTACCCCTCCTCTGTTCACTATTAACACTATTAGCACTCCCCTCTTGAGAGATCCCAGCCACCTCCACAGTAGGGGAAACCTCAGCTACCTGGTGGCCTGCGACCACCTGGGCATATGATGTCCCTGCTACGGATTGACCCCTTGTTGCTTTATCTTGCCTACCCTGTGCAACAAGGGCAGCCTTGAGGTTGGAAACCTCTGCCTTGAGGGTCCTAATTTCTTCCTCTAGTGCCTGCATCCTGGTCGAAACCATCCTAAACGCTGCAACTTATGCCTAGATTTAGATTCAAATTAACTTGCTAAATTAACTTGCTAAACAACCGACAAAAAGCTAACTATCATTCACTATAAATCGCTACCTCCTATACTGTCAGTTAAATATCTGAGTGCCTCAAGAAAAGCAGAAACTATTAAACAATTGTTTGTTTTTTTGGGTTTTGTTTTCTTTTTAAATAAATTAAATAACTAAACAAGATGTCTAATCTAATTGTCTTCCACACAAGTAGACAACTATATAAATATCCCTTTGATATCACTTATGGCTAGACAGAAAATGAACAGTCACACAGCACTTATGAATACCCCCAACTTACTACTAATTAAACTATCTTAAACTTCAACACCAAACACACTTGCTCAACTAATGATAGGGCTTCGCTAGGATATCAACAGAGCTCAAGTCAGTCCATAAATGCTTCGAGTCAAACCAGATATTTGGCGCGAACCCCGCACTGGTAGGGAACAGGACCGATCTGAAGAACAAGCCCCACATCTATCCTTCCGGCGTCCATAACGTCGAGTCCTGCTCGGGACAGATCAGGTCCAAAGCCGCGTCTGACAACTACGACACCCACCTGTGGCCGGGGCAGTGGGTTCGTCTCCGGCGCGGCAGCGGTCCCCCAGTGACGTCATTTATCCAGCCGATGTAGCTGGCCACCTTCGTGTAGACGCCGGGCCGGGCGGCACGGGCACAGCCGTACCCGTTGCTGGTGATGCCCGTCAGGATCCACTCTCCAGATGGCTCCTGCCATGTCACACGCAGGCGGAGTCACACAGCGCAGCACTGCCTCCGATTAAGAGGTCAGCCTCTACATCAACATCTGAGGGCATCTCGACTCTCCTAACGGTGAGCACCACCGTAACCTGGCACTGAAAACATGACATGAGTACTTCCAACCTCCCATAGCGTCCATCCTTCACGGAGTGACACATGAGAAGACTCCCGCTGTACCCAAAGCAGAGCTCCAAAATGAGAACGCCCCTTTAATCTCCCAGAGAGGATCCTTCCAGTTAGCCTGGCACGTGAAGGCACTTAACCAAATCTCCTCCCCTGTATACATCCATCCCATCGACCTGACACGAGAGGAAATCCATTCTTCCCCGGGCAAACCTCCCCAACTGACCCGATGCATGGAGTCTCCGCTGCCCCCCTCCCCAGATACAGTCCTTTCCCACCGACTTCGCATGTGGAAGGGCCTCCCATATTCCAGTCCGAGCCCCTGCCCATTGCTAACCCGACCCGTGGGAGGGTCTTCACTATCCCGGCTAGGTAGGAACCTTAGACATTCTGCATGTGGACCCTATGAATGTAACTCTTATGCACTTCCCAATTAAAAAAAATATGTCCCGCACTCCCTTATTTGAAGATCTTGTGCACGTATATCTTATGAACGTACATGCCATGCACATCCCTAAGCCTTTTGTACATCTACACGCCTTATCTGTGTAGATATACTACACACCCAGATGCTTTTGAATATCCCATGTAGATCTTATGAGCATAGACCTTATGCATGGATATTTCATGCACGTAGACCTTATGAATGTTGATTGTGTACACGTAGATCGTATGACCTAATGCCGAAACAACGTATCCCACGCATAGCCCCTCCTGAGTGACCTGACGCAACAAACTCCTCTAATTTCTCCAGGTGAAGTTCCTCCTGCCTGGACACATGAGAGGATTTCTGCCGTTATCGATGTGAGTTCTCCTCGCCACTGACCTGACACACGAGAGTCCCTCTCTATATCCCCGGGTTAGGTGCCTCGCCACTGACCTGACACATGAGAGGGCCTCCGCTGTCCCCGGGTTAGGTGCCTCGCCACTGACCTGACACATGAGAGTCCCTCTCTATATCCCCGGGTTAGGTGCCTCGCCACTGACCTGACACATGAGAGGGCCGCCGCTGTCCCCGGGTTAGGTGCCTCGCCACTGACCTGACACATGAGAGTCCCTCTCTATATCCCCGGGTTAGGTGCCTCGCCACTGACCTGACACATGAGAGTCCCTCTCTATATCCCCGGGTTAGGTCCCTCGCCACTGACCTGACACATGAGAGGGCCTCCGCTGTCCCCGGGTTAGGTGCCTCGCCACTGACCTGACACATGAGAGGGCCTCCGCTGTCCCCGGGTTAGGTGCCTCGCCACTGACCTGACACATGAGAGGGCCTCCGCTGTCCCCGGGTTAGGTGCCTCCCCACTGACCTGACACATGAGAGGGCCCCGCTGTCCCCGGGTTAGGTGCCTCGCCACTGACCTGACACATGAGAGTCCCCCGCTCCTCCTCCCCGGGTTAGGTGCCTCGCCACTGACCTGACACATGAGAGGGCCGCCGCTGTCCCCGGGTTAGGTGCCTCGCCACTGACCTGACACATGAGAGGGCCTCCGCTGTCCCCGGGTTAGGTGCCTCGCCACTGACCTGACACATGAGAGGGCCGCCGCTGTCCCCCAGACACGCGTCGCGCCCTCCGCGGTCCAAGCCGGCGCAGAACATGTCGTCGGTGATGCGGTACAGCGGCAGGAACGCCGTCCTCTTCTTACACTCGCGCGATGAGATCAGTGGCAGCTGCACCTCCTGCAGCGTGTCCGCTGCAAATGACGTCATGCATCGGTCAGTTGCGACACCGGCGGCTGATCCGTTGACCCCACCGCTGTCCGGTTATTTTGGCGCGATTGCTGTGAGGGAGTGGGATCCTGACCAGGATCTTTGATATCTAAAAAATTGCCTGATTTCCTCCCAAGGCGGCGCAAGCAAATTTTCATGGCCAGATCTGTTCACCCACGTTTTCCAAGTTTAGAAGGAAGTATATACAGACTGAAGACTGAAAATAATAATTGGGAAATTATCAGGTCATGTTTTCTCCGAGTCTCCTTGTTCACCGTGCACCCTTCATGCGCCATTAAGAGTGGATGCATTGTTCCTCGATGTTTATTCAACGACACAAAAGTGCAAAAGGAATATTATACAAGGCCACAGTTAAGAATAGCACCATGGCGGTGGTGACAGGGTTGGAGCTGTGTTTCGTTCTGCCCACCTACCGATATCATATAAAAACTGATACATGGATCTTGTCCTAGTTTGAACGTCACCTTGCGATATGCGAGTTTTCGACCTTGATCTATCGAACATGATCTATCATCTTATTTTCAGAGGCAGCGGAGCGGGGTCATGTACCAGAAATGAGGGCGTTTCGGGATATTTCTGATCCAGTCTATCAGAATGCCACCGTACTATAATGCCAGATATATATAAACGACACGATGGATACAATATGTTGAGCACTGTCTGCCGCTAAAATTGCAGGGAAGTTTCGCCCGCGACCAATCGACCAACTCCCTTAGTAAAAATTGCACAGCACGAAATACAAATTTTGGGATTTACACAGAGCCAAATCAGAAACGTTCCGCGCAACTAAAGCGATCTTCCTGGATGCATTGTTTTTGCACGGACCCTTAAAGTCCTAGCTGCTCCTCTAACTCAGGGGGGCGCCTTATCAGTCAGAGGAGCGACACTGCCGTGAGGGGGAGGGGGGTGGCATGCCCCGGGTCCCCATAGCTTCGTCAATGACCGTGATATATTAAAAAGAGTTAGAGAGCTTCACAAAGCTTCAGTGTTCCAGGGAAAGTGGCTCGGAAACGGAGCTCGACATTTTTCAGGGGAGGGAATCTGTCTAACGTCCCCTGTGCCCGTGCAGGACTGGGGTTCCGAGAACGGAAGATTATGTAAGCTATTCTGCGGTGCATATTCGCTTTTTGTAGACAATGTTGCAGCTTTCGACTTGTATTGGACGAAGATTAATCGCTCAGTCAAGCATGTCGAAATGGAAGGTACACTTGTGGTTCTGGTGTACTTATACTGGCGACTGCTGCCAGTTCGGCTTAATGGTTGTGTAATGAACATGATATTGATGACTGATTGATTGATTATTTGGACTTTATGGCGCATCAACTGCTACTGGTTATGTAGCGCCAATATATTGATGACTACGATGCCACAAAGGTTTAGTCGTTATTATTTATTTTCATGGTGTTTTTAATTTTAAATGGTAATACATGGCGTAGGAATGGTCGGTTTATGATAAGAGCTACGTCTGTGAAAGGAAATGAAGTTGGCATTTGTGATCGAAGCGCTCTCAAGCCCAAATAACTAACTAACTAACGAAATGGAATTGATGGTGTCATCAGGGAATAGAAATTACTTCAGAACTTTTGATTTTCATTTATGTGCGCATCACAATTCAGCAAGTTCGTCAATGGTACCGGGATTGATTTACTTATTTGTATTATGACCATTGTATTGACTAGGGTTTGTTTGACATGGCCGATGCGTTCTGTCACGTTCAGTGCTCTACAATAACATTTCAGGATTATTATGCAGCCATGTCCCAGGCATAGTGTATGATTTGATAGTCAGTTTGTTTAAATCGGAGAGCATATCCAATTCAAGTAGATTATTTCCACGCAACGATGATGTGGGTAGTGGGTGGGGAGCACGGGGGCCATATCCTCCCTCTCCATACGTCCAGACAAGTGTGGCATCAAGACGACATATACTCACGGAAAATTCTGCCCGACTCGAACAGCTGTCCCCAGCCGACGACGGTACAGAGTGCACCCTCTACCACGTGGGTGCCAGGACGTGGTAGACACACCGGCCGCACAAAGTCGCTCATACTGAAACCAGCCGCACGCGTCAACTACTGTCTCTTCGGTGCTTGAACAGAGGGTCACAAGCATTTGCTGTAAGTTCAATGGTTTGCATGCTTCACGTCAGGGCATGGGCCACCGCCGCAGCCATGCAAGCGAATTATTGAGGCATAATTGGGCTGCCCAGGCTAGTGCGCTAAACAAAATCGCCAGCAAAATCGGTGTTACAAAATCAATAGTTGCCGTTTCCACGACAACGTTTGTGTTGCAAAATAAACTGCACAATGCAATCTTACAGAAAATGCCAACAGTTCTGCATTCCCCACCTGCAGCACTGAATCAACAAAGTATCGCTGAATGACGAGCGGAAGCACGAGCCAGTTTGTCATCAGCACTTCCCGGACATGTCATTTCCACTGCAAGCAGGGACGCCTCAGCGACCGACCTGACGGTGTCCTCCAGCGTGAGCAGAGCGATGTCGTTGACGTAGCCGATATCCTGGTACTGGGGATGCACCACGATGTGGGAGACGATGTGGAGCGACTCGAACGGCGAGAGCAAGGTACTTCCGCGCCGGTAGGCACCCAGCCGTGCAACCCAATGGCTGCTGGTAGACCTGGAGACATGTCATGACGTGAGCATGGGTTCCAGCAGGTGTGAAACTTTGTATGCTGTTGGAAGGGCACTTTCATCCCCTCCCCCAATGGTGGTTTTGCCCTCGCAATAATTTCGACTTCAAACATGGGGCTTTATGTGCTGTGCCCTCAATCCATTCGGGCCTGCCCACTCTGCCTTCATGTATTGTGCCTTCCAATAATTGCCAGAAACCTACACTTATTGACTCCAGTACATCATTAGTGCTGCTGTCGGCGAAATGCTTCCATTGAAGGTTTCATATCGTATATGTTCACAGTTTCGGCAAATAATGACTTCTTTCTTTGTGTTGCCATTATTATAGCACCTACCACGCCAATTCAAAGTGTATTGCACCTTTGTTTGGGAGGGTTGGCCCGTACCCACAGAAGTGAGGTTAAGCTTAACTGAAGTGCAATGCCATGCAGGGTGCAATTAGATGTCGCAGATATGAATAATTGCATCAGAATGGAAGATCACATTGATTGGAACATGATAGCCTTCAGGACAACTTGGATGACGAAAGTCAGCTCCCAACTGCCGCCCTGAGTTTTGGCCGTTCAGCTGAACAAGGACAGCCTGCAACAACTGACCCGGTCCAGATAGCTAATTTGAGTGAATTCAACTTGAGGAAACTGACACCAGGTTTCACAGCTGACCTGTGGAGCCTGCTGAGCCCGGTTTTGACGACTCACCTGAGGAAGCAGTGGCCAGCTGAGAGGAGCCACCGGTCCGTGATGAGCGTCGCGCCGCACTGGTACTCGCCGTCGCGGTACATGGCTGCCTGCCACGGCCACGCCCCCGGACTCGCGTTGGTACCGCCCACGATCCTGTACGGTGAACGTGTGTCAACTGAACAGTGGTCATTGCGTTCGACACACCACCGGTGATTTCGAACGCCAGAAGAAAAGTTTGGCGGTGGTAAGGACGAAGATTATCTGGCCTCGGTAACTGGCGATTTCGAATGCCAGAAAAATATTGGCGGCGGTAAGGACGAAGCTTATCTAGCCGCGGCAACTGATACCGGGAGCATGTCAACATCATCGAAGACAAAACACCATCCATCCATTACATGTGCGATTTGAATGACGAGCGGCTGTTGTAGCGACCAGCCTCCGAGCAACGTACCGAGCCGTCGGCCGCTGTTTTACTCGGGGTCTCAGCCCGCACTTGAGGCCGTCGCAGGAGATGTGCATCGACGTGTGGCGCGGACAGGTGGTCTCCTCGAACACCAGGCTGGTGCTGCAACAGAGGCGGGGCCGTCAGCGGCGCGACAGCCCACCGTCGCGCCCAGGCACCCGCACCCGGATACGGCGCGTGGCGTGTCAGCTGTGCAAACGCGGCGTGCACGCTGCCGCCGCCGCGTCGCATAAGGACCTACGTGACCAATGCGGATCGATCGGTCACGCCAGCTGCGCGGCGGCACCGTCCGCAGACGGGCGGAGCCTTGTAATCGGGAGCACCGTGCAGACGCTTACTTTTCCGACTCGGAGCGCCGCGCGTCGTCCGACAGCACCAGCTTGTAGAACGGCTCCGAGACGTTGTGCACGCCCGGCGGCTCCGACTCGGTGCGGAACACGTGCTGTGTGTCCCTGGAAGCGGACAGACAGCGTCGCTCAGTTCTTCCCACTCGTCCAGTCAGTCACAGAACGGGTTTGCTGAGCGGCCTTGGTGGTTCTCGGCGAGTTGTCATTTTTCGCGTTCGGTTTGCGAGTCGGTAAGCCGATATTTTTTGTTGCCGTGGCAGACTGCACTCGGAAAGTCGCCTGGCTGCCTGCCAACGTGTTCGCAAGCATGCGATTGGGACCTTTCTCGTGATTGGTAACTCCGTCCAGGCGAAATATTCTTACGAGGTTATCTAGGGCAGTGTGGGTTATTCATGAAATGTTGGTGTGCGGGAATATGCTCCGAAATGTTGGCCAGGTGGAAGCTAGGAGTAACCTCACGGAATGGTAAGGTAGTTGTAGTTCTTTAGGGTTAGATCAGTTGGTTAGATGGTCCCTAAGATCTACCCGGCTAATTTAGACGGTTTTGGACTCTTACGTCGTCAACAAGAAGGAATGGTAAACTAGCAAGTTTGGCTTAATACAGATCTCAAAGCTTACGTTCGGTATATCTGCTCGATGGAAGGATGGAAAGCCGAAGCAGTTGGGGAGACTGAGACTCTATTGTCGTATATCCAGCTTGGATGCTGGGGCTGGCTGGCATGGCTGTATACTGGCTATGTTAATTTAAACAAACACAAGACACAGAGTAGTGCGACGGCATCACGATTCACATGGCATGCATATGGCACACATATGGCATGCATGTATCGAGTCCAGACGTCACCTAGCACGCCCTGAAGTATCAGTTAGTGCGCGCTTCAGCACGCGCAGACCGCAGCACAGCGCGCCGACTAACCTGTAGGTGAGGGCGCTGCAGACGGCCCGCCCCAGCTCCTGCACAGTCCAGGTGGTGCCCGTCTGGCGCACCAGCGCATCGAAGTTGTCCACGCACAGCGGCCCCCAGCGGCCGTGCTTGCGCACCATCATGTAGCCGGCACTCTGGTAGCGCGGCTGACCGGCAGCGCCCCTGGTGGCGGCCAGCGTGACACACTGGTGCTCGTCGGCGCCGTCCGGACAGTCGTACCGGCCGTCGCAGATGGCGCTCGTGTCGATGCACTTCTTGTTCGCCGGACATATGAACTGGTCCGGGCGACACCATTCTGTGAGGCAGAAACGGTTTTTTAAAAGAACGATAGGAAACTCGCTCGCACTTAACGGGCGTATGTATGCGGTTGCGGGAGCTGCACCGGTAAGGCCATGTTCAGACGTTGTCGATGACGACGGTATGTTGCATGTAGCTTTAAGCTTGGGATGCCACTACGCGATGCATGTAGGTAAACACGTGGTTTGCAGCCACCCATGAATCGAGACGCTTTCCCACACGAAGCGCCCGCCAGGCCACATCATGAAGGAATGTATTGGTAATCGATCATGGCACACACGACTACGGCGTGTTCAGAGCACGACGGCTCGTCCCAGTTGATATTCGCTACCGTAATGCAACCGGACTTGCATCTGGGTTTGACAAAGCACCCACATGCCGAGTGCCTGCAGGTTGTGTGCTTAAGCGTGCGCATTTGGTCATGATGTTTGCAGAGATCACTTCGAAGCCAAAAGCACCCTCTCTGAATCTCACAATAAATTATGAAACGCATTCGATGGAACAATCGAAAATTCATCAGTGCGTCTTATGTTCCGGCCCGGAACGCACGTCTGTAAGTTCGACGGTCTGACAATATGTTAACCTCTTAAGATGGAACACAGCGATCCACCATGAATGCACATCAGTGGGAACAAACACACAGGTAATTTGCTTCCTTAAAAGTATAGGCGCTTACACATATGCAGAGGGCAAGGTAGCACACCCCAAAATTTTCATGGCCTTTGCGCCGTGGTTTGACTCGCTATTTGCACACCAGCTGGCAACAGTTCAGTAGTTGCGCCACGTTTTCAGGCGCCGTTTATTGCACCAACACCGCTCCGGTAAAACCACCCCAAATCCAGCGTTTCGGAGAAGCGCCGACCGCCAGCCGAGTGAGCCTCCATCGCACTGGAGGCTCGGGGCTCGGCATGCGCTGGAGGTTGCGCCGTGAGCCTCCGCAGTGGCGTAACGGTGCGCCGCTGCGGAGCCGGGCGGTCGACTCACCGCAGAACTGCTCGTCCGAACTGTCGTGACAGTCGACGACTCCGTCGCAGATCTTGCGCTCGAGGAACTGCGCGTGCAGCTGGTCGGCGCACGTGCAGTCCTGCTCGTCCGAGCCGTCCGAGCACTCGAGCAGCATGTTGCAGCGCGCGAATGACGGCACGCACTCGCCGGAGCGCGTGCAGCGGAACTGGGAGCCCAGCTGACACTCTGGCCGGTACAGGTGCAGAGTGTGTCAGACGGGCCTGATGCGGGCCAGACAGGCGCAGGGTGTGTCAGACGGCTACAAGGCTGGTCAGACGGTTGTGAGGCAGGACAGACAGGCCAGGGTGGGTGAGACTGGCATACTTCACGGGTTCAAGGTGGGTCAGATGCGCACAAGGTGGATCAGACGACCACAAGGTGGGTCAGACTGGTCCAATGCGGGTCGTACCGGTAGGTGATGGACGAAACAAATACAGGCCGGGTCGCACGCATACATTGTAGGTCGAACAAGATGTGGCCGTACTGAGTGCTGAGGGGATCAATGAAATCGGAGATAAAGAGACAAGATTATTCCGCCCCGGGTCTAGAGGATATTGGTTACGACCCCTAAAATTTGTTCGCGATAGCGGGGAAAAGGGGCGGCCCACAACGCCATAAATTTTCAGTGCCATTTCTTTTATTATGCTTGGGTCTGATATGAACATTTAAACTTCAGGCCATGCAAAATAATTGAGGTAGCGCAATTAAAAAGGACGACCTCCAAAAATGTTTGTGGATCGATAATTCATGCATATGAAGAGATATGGGACTTGGTACGTGAGTGCAATTGGGTAGTGTCTTCAAAACGTGTATTCTGGATTGTTGTTTGAGGCCAGGTCGGTGACATAAGGCCACGACCAATTTTGTACCGCTTTGGAGCAATTTTACTATTGAAACAATTATTTTCTTCTAACATGATCTTATCTTGGTATGCATGCATGGGCAACAACGCTTAGCTGGAAAGTTAGACGGGGTATTTAATGACCCCCAAGAAGTGGTGTAAGGATGAAATCGTAATGACGGGTTAAGGGAGCTCAAAGTTGGAAGTTTTTTTGTGGGTACAAAATGGGCTCTGGATAATTGTATTCATTGTTTACATGCATATTTAATTATAGCGTACTAATAAAGCAACCACAATGGTACAAGCACATTCGCTTAAGCAACTTAACTTGTAAAATAAATGAGTCACTTCTTCCCATAACCGACATCCAATACCTACGGAGCTACACACAGCACACACTTTCCGTGTTCCTTGGTTTCGTGACTGCCGCGAGTTATTTTGTCAGTATTTATGCGCCTGTCACAGCACGTTCAGGCACGGCATGAGAATCTGACCTCATGTTTCCACGAGCTTCATGCCGGGCGGGATACTGACCGGCAGAGGTGTAGTTCCTGAGGAGGGACGCCAGCGTGGGCCTGGTGGGCGCCGTGCCGGTGATGCCCACCTCGTTGTCGGTGTCGGCCGCCACCTGGGGCGCCTCGCTCGTCGGCGGCCAGTCGGCGGCCGGCTGGTGGGGGTAGAAGGCTGTCAGGTGTTCGGGCATGTCTGCCGCCAGCTGGAAGTGGTCGGCGGCCAGGTGGGGAAGGACGGGTGTCAGCTGGTAGAGGTCGGCCAGCGTCGGGGCTTTCGTCGTCAGCTTTAGCCAGTCTGTTGTCAGCATGAGCTGATCTGCCGTCAGCTCCGGACGGTCGGCCGTCGGTTTTGGTCGCCCTGTCGTCAGTCTTGGCCGGTCGGACGTTGGTCGCGGACGTTCGGTCGTTGGTTGGGGACGTTCGTCGTTGGTTGGGGACGTTCGGTCGTTGGCTGGGGACGTTCAGCTGTCGGCTGAGGACGCTCGGCGGTCGGCTGCCAACCACCTGCCCACTCGTTGATCCCGGACATGAGCGACGTTACTAGCCGCCATTTGACCTGCGGCCTGTCGCCGGCCACTGTCGCTTCCGCTTCTGTTGGTCGCTCGGTTGTGTGTGCAGGTGGTGCTACCGTTTCAGGACTATTCGTCTCCTCACGGTCTTCATAATCTTCTGGGAGCTCAGTCTCCGCCTCGAGGCGTTCTGTTCGCCGCGGGAGCTCCGTGCGTAGTGGCCGCGTGGTCGTTGGCTTGTCTTCTGACGAGTAGGGACGGTCGTACACCTCGGGCCAGAGCCGGATGGGCTCAGTGACGGCCGGCAGCTCGGTGGTGGTGCTCCAGCCGCCGAGCACCACCTCCGCCTCCTGCTGGCCGTCCAGCAGGCTCACCTCGTTCTCCTCCGCCGCCTGCTGGCGGAACCGCTCGAAGATTCTGTCCAGGATGTCGGCCACGCTGCCACCCTCCTTGTAGCGGATGACTCGGATCTGCGAGCTGTTCGGCAGCCGGGTGGTCTTGAAGCGGCGCACCGAGCCGATCCAGCGGTGCGCCGGCCGGGCCGTGGCCCCGAGCAGCGCGCGCAACGCTGGCCCGCGCGACTCCATCTCCCGGCCGCCGCGGAACCGCTGCAGCTTGTCGGCCAGCTTCTCCCTCCTGCGCGCCGCCAGAGGAGGCCGCGAGCCCTGGAACGGCCGGCCGGTGGGCACTGCTGCCAGACCCAGCCGCTCAGCCAGACTGCCGGCCGCGTGGGCGCCGTCCAGCTGGTGCGGCACGTGCAGGACGAAGGCTGGATCTGCCAACATCGCCTGGTGGTCGCGGCCGGGGTCGGGCATCGCGGGACTCGTCGGTGTTGGATACTCGCTAGTCGGGGGTTGACTCGGCTCAGCCCACACCAGGCTCTTGGGGACCCGCTGGTGTGACTGTGGCCCGCTCACTTCACCACTTGGTGGATGGACTACCTCGGTGGTGTTCGCATGCACCGACCTCTGAGCCTCCTCAACGGGCTTAAACGTTGCCTCGTTTGTCCTGTTCTTGTCCACAGCCAGGTTACTCTGACCTTCGCCTAAACTCTGCGGAACAGCATCCGATCTCGTCTCATCTCGAATTGTCCTTCCTGCTCCTTCTGGTTGCCGCGTGCCATCATCTGACATGTCGTAGCCTTGACCTAGCTGTGCCCGCGTGACGACCCGCAGCAGGGACGCCAGCAGCGGGCGACTGGACTCGGGAGTGCCCTCACTAACGCTGGTGGACGTCACCACGTCGGTGTCCAGCACGAGTGGCTTCCGCGTCGAGAACATGTCGAAGATGCTTCCCACGAACGTCTTCTCCGTGAAAATATCCGTGTCGTAGTACAGGTAGTCGTCGTTGCTGCCGGCGCTGTCGTTGCCGCTGTTGGCGCCGCTGCCGGGTTGACTCTCCGCCGGTGACGGCCAGTACCGTTGGCTGAGGTGTAGCTGGGTGGCGGCCTGACCGGACCTGGCCGGCCGGTCAGGGCTCGGCTGCGATGGCGGCTTGCGTCGTCTCGGAGGGTAAACGCCCGAGTATGACGTCACCGGCTGCCGGAAGGGTCGCGTGACGCGCGTCACGTTCTCGAACGCACCGCTGCTGACGGCAGGCCACGTCGTCACCGGCTGGAACGCGATCTGATCTGGCTCGGCGCCTTCAGCCCCGGGCACTACGACCACGCGGCGAGTGACATCAGACGGTGATGAGGGAGCCAAAGTGCGGCGGGTGGGCGGAGGTCCGCTGAAAGCGGCGATCCCCATCCTGTTAACGCCGCCTAACCCGCTGGGGTTAATGAGAGTTTCTGACCTCACGTCAGTGCTCTGCCCTTCAGGGTGATCCGGAATCAGATCGATGTTTTCACTAGGGGTTGATCGGACATCAGGGTCTTCGAGCTCTGTATCATCCCTGCTCATTTTGTAAGGACCTATCAACCCACTAGATTCAGAACCATTTCCGTCTAACTCCGACGTGCTGCTCAGCTTGCTGACCTGAGAGGTCGTGACCTCCATCCGGTAGACGGTCTGGTCCAGAGAAGCGGTGATCGGAGACGTCGTCGGCGGGCTGGTGGATCGGGTCGAGCGCCGTGCAGAGGTCGCCGGGCCCAGGTCGGGGTCAGGCTCGAGCAGGGCTGACGTGGAGCGGCTGATGATGCCGGACGGGTGCGTGACGAACAGCCCATCGTCCATCTCTTGCTGGGAGAGGACGGTGAGGGTTTTTTGCACGGACATACTGTCCGGCACGGGCATGGGCGGCCTGCCGTGGACCACGTACAGCGGATAAGACGAAGGCTCGGTCTCCGTCAGCGAACTATGCGGGGTTGTGTCGCTCTGCGGTGTGGTTGGCGTGCCCGATGCTCTGGTTGGCGAAGCGGAGCCGGTCGCGGCCGTTTCAGTTATCGCATCGGCTTCGCTCGTGCCCGACTTCCATACTTCTTCGGCATTGGCAGTCGGAGGTGGATGCTCAGTAGTTGGTGGGTGAACAGTCGGTGGATGCGTCTTGTCACCTGATGCGCCAATGTCTGGGGAACTAACCTGTTCGACATTTGCCGGTAGGGATCTGTTGGGTGGATACGTGCCTTCTGAGGGACTACCCTGCTCTACGTTCTCCTGTTGGAACCTGTTGGGTGAGTATGTGTCTTCTGGGGGACTTCTCTGCTCGACGTTTTCCGGTTGGGATCTGTTAGATGAGTGCGTGTTTCCGGTGCTTCCCGGCAGATGTTCGTGTCCTGTTGCTTCCGACAAGTGCGCCAAGTCGGTGATTCTCGGCATCACTATCGATTCGTCATTGGACGTCGGATAACGAGCCTGCTGCTCGCGCCGGTCGACCGGCAGCGACCACATTCCAGTCCTATACGGCTGTGCAGCCGGCTCATGCCCTCCCGCACGATCTGCAGCATCGTGAGAAGCTTCTTCTAGAGCAGCTGCGTCCGGAGAGGCTTCTGGCGGTCGGCTGGACCAGACAGAATCATGTGGGAGGTTGTGACCGCCTGGCGCCTGTACATGCAGGCTATAGCCGGGCGAGTCGTGCTGGTACGGTGCTGGTACTCTCGGCTGGACCGCCTCAGGCCCCATGGCATGACCTGCAGGTGACCGTCCGAACGCGGCGCTCTGATCTGATGGCGGTTGGATGTACATGGAAGGACGAAGTGGGGCGCGCAGACCTGGTGGCGGTCGTCTGGGGTGAGTGTTCTGGGCGTGTGGTGGCCGGCTGAACTGGACTGGCTCAGTTGGGGTGTTGTGGGGCTGCAGGAAGGCGGGCACCATCGGCTTCCATGGGTTCTGGTCGACCTTCGGCGGGGCGGGACGGCTCATGAATGACTCGAGCTCGAGTGGTGGGCGGAAGGGTGTATCGGGCTCGGCGATGGCATCGCCGTGTGGCTCGGTATGTGGTGCAGGGACGGGAGAGGAGCCATACGCTGCCAACAAGTCCAGTGAGGACGGAGGCAGTTCCGTGTGTCCCCCCACGCTCAGCTGAGCGCCAATTCTGCGTGCCAGAGCCCAGTCGTACTGCGGGTCAGTGTCGTCAGCAGCTGGATCATCAGCGACCTCCACTCGGTTGACCTGGCTTGCTACCTCGCCACGGCTGCCCGCCTGACCGTGCAGCCACGGGCCGTTGCCGCGCCGCTGCGGCACCGGGCCGCCGTCGGGCATCAGCCAGCGGTGTGAGGTGCCAGTGGCCGCGGCCGCCACGTCTGTGTCGAGCTCGTGCGGCGCCATGTCGAACACCGTCATGCCCGGCTGACGGTCGGGCCGGTACTCGGCGACGGGCCGGGCCAGTCCGGTGGGCCAGTCGGTCGACGTGAAGGTCGGCGACGCCGGCCGCGGCCGCTCGCGAGCCGGACCGGCCGCCGGTCCGTCGGCGGTGCTCGGACGCGCCCGGTCCTGGTACCCATCCCCTGACTCATCGCCGTTGTCTGTGGGGACGATGTCGGCACCTGGAGGCACGTCATTTGCGGCGGTAGTCATATTGGTCGCGACGGCCACGTCGCCAGACGCTGCCGACTGACGCCGAGTGCCGCGGGAAGCGGCGCCGTCGCCCGAGCGCTGCGTCTCCTGCGTGGCCCCACCCCTGGCCGACCCGCCGCCGGAGCCGTCACCTCCATCGGCAGCACCCGCCGACCATACGCCGTCGCCTCCCCTCCGACCTGTCAGCGGGAAACAGAGCGTTACGCCCGACGCGTGCTGTTGGACCAGCCGGAGCGGCCGCCGGGCGCTGATCGTTACCCCTCGTCTTGCATCGTTGGGCATGGTGTGTGGAACAGTTAGACGGCCGCGCAGATGGTTAACGCCGGTAGCGTGAGCCAAGTGAACTGGTAGTTACGTTGGAGCTGACTCGGCGCGGGCATTCATAAAAAGCGCACCGATAGCTCACGTCGGAATTCCAACTTCCTAGCGTAGGAGTTATGGATGCCCTTCCCTGAAGACCACCCGTTGTGAGTCTCCTTTTAGTGTATCCGTGATGGCGTTTAAGTCCACCGTGTGTGCATTATCGTGCTCCCTGAAAGTATGTCAACGAAGACACAGAAAACGATACAGAAAACGTTAACTTTAGGTTGCAACTATGCTTTGACTTGAATGCATATTGTTTCGATGCAATACCATGGTATTTAGGTTCGGAGCCAGAATTTCATTGTGTATCTACAATCAGCCATGGGACAAGAGAGTGAAAACGGAAGCTTGCATTCCGTTTACAGTTCACTAGTTTTTCCGCTTCCGAGCTTCTGTCAATTCATGCCATGCGTGCACACTGAAAAGGAACGAATGTTATTCACTTTTTAATTTCCCAAGAAGAACGTCTGGGCATCCGTGATGTCAATAAGAATGACAACGGATAAAAAGCAGACGGGGATGCTCGCCAAACATGGAATGTTCAGGTCGGCATTACCCGTGTGATCCGCTATCCAACGGACAACAACTGCTGCACGTCGAATACAGGCGCTTAGAACTAGTCACTTTGATGAGTTGAACGCTGACAGTGCTACGACATTAGACTTTACGAGACAATATCACGACTTCTCACCAAAATCCATGCTTTCAGCTCGACCGATACTGGTAATCTTAACCCACATATTATTACAAGGTTCAGGCAAATGAAGGATGCCAACATTATGGTTGTTGATGCAATATTATAAACATGGACATACTCCATGCATAGCTGATGAAATATTGTCATACCCAGCTGACATACAACTGTGGGTCATATTTGATATCCTTACATCCAGCGATGCTGAAAGCGGACATGTTTACATATCCATGCAGGCACCGCCCTGCCACCCCTCCCCACCACTCACGGGTGACATGTATGCTGTTGATGTCGATCTCCAGCTTCCCAAATGCCCGCGGCTCCAGTGACATGACCTCCTGCGTGATGACGTCACGAACCGCCTCCTCCGTGTTCAGCACCGTTCTGAGGCGAAGAACAACGGCCGCCAGTTATTATATTCAGCATTTTGAAATCGGTTCATGTCCATGTTCCGCTGTTCTTAGGTCAGTGTTAGTTTGTTGCCTTTCGTGTCGTATCATCCAGCTTGATGTTTATTAAATCGGCATGCTAACTCCCTTGGTGCTTGCAACTTTCACAACCCGCCTTAGTCCATAAGAACCAAAGGCATTTAACCTATGTTGTGCAAGTAATTCCTTGCATCAGGTTTGTTCATTCGAATTTACTCATAGTAGCTACGTGTACCTTTGTCACTCGTTCACAATGATCGAACCAATTCGGAGTATACGTCATGCGCATACACATGCAAATATCGAATAAGTCAGCAGTCGGTTGATGTTCCTGTGCTGGTCTGGCTTTGCTCACCCAGTGGGCTGAGAACGTTTGATTTTCACATTATTTACCTCAGCGACGTGTTTATAATCATAGATTTTCGTGACTTTAACTTGACCACGATCAGCATAAGCGGGCACGCATAAACGTGTCCGCTTATGGATCTGAATCTAGTTCATGGGTCCAGTATGCAAGGGCAAATGTTTCAATATGAAATATAAAAAGCTTGCTTTTCAACACGATTGACTATGGTTAAATCGCACTGTGGCTCACGACGTTTCACTTTGTGCCAAGTCAACATTGGCACTACGGCACTTTTTCAGCACTACGGCACTTGTTCGATGTTAAGCATGACTAATGCTAGTTTAAGCAACCCGTTTCAGTGACTGCAATCCCACTGCAGCGGCACTTAGCAGGTGGCCCTCCAACACCTTCGGTTCGGCCGCCGAAGCCGCCGAGCGTCTGCCGCCGCCACTCAGACAGCGTGCACCCCCCGCCTGCACAATCTGCGGCTCGTCAGAGTGACAAAATCAGCCGGCCGATCGGCTGATTGTTGCCAACAACAACAACAAGCCACTCTTCCGGCTACTAAGGAACAATATATTCCAGCCACACCGTGTTCCTTGGCCTGCTTGGTCCTCATTCGTCCATCGCCCCGGTGCGGTGGTAAAAACATTATCTTTGCTCCACCATAGATGTTCACATCCAGGTATGCACCACTGCACCTACACGCGCGTAGGTGATACATATCAAGAACAAAACAACACTTGGACCAATATTTATAGACCTCCGTACTCCAACGGCCATATTTCACACTTCTTGTTAACTCGAAGCCAAAAATAGCTGATGAATAGGGATCACCCAAGAAATTGGGAACCTCCTGCCATCCACACAAATGTGAACTATGGAAACCAAAGCATAATTGTATCACCGTCGCAAGTATTGCCTTCATTCATTTTTATACTATTTCTTACATAGTATTTCCTACTATAATAATACCATAGAACTAGTACTTTTCTGGTAAGTACGAACCAGTATATCTCGGCTCCACAGGAGCCGAGATTGCGTCGTAAGCAGCGTAATTCATCCTCACCGAGAAAGAGCACCTCACCTACATGGATGAGCCAATCCACAGCTATAAAGATATAACGCGTGTCTCTACTCCAATCAGTTTGGCTCAAATGGTCGGAAGATGCCAACGGCTGCATTTAGAGTTGGTACATGCTCGATGAGCACCTGTGAGCGACAACTGGCAGCGACCGGTCCGGCCCTCGCAGGTGACCATTCTGGCGGCGGCCGCGCCGGCTCTGTCACAATCCCCGGCACGGAGAACTGCTCAGACAGCGTGCACCGCCCGCCTGCACAATCTGCGGCTCGTCAGAGTGACAAAATCGGCCGGCCGATCGGCCGATTGTTGCCAACCGTGCAATCCACGGGGTTGTGGTCAGCCACACGTGGCGGTGGCAGACGCTCGGCGGCTTCGGCGGCCGAACCGAAGGTGTTGGAGGGCCACCTGCCAAGTGCCGCTTCAGTGGGATTGCAGTCACTGGAACGGATTGCTTAAACTAGCATTAGTCATGCTTAACATCGAACAAGTGCCGTAGTGCTGAAAAAGTGCCGTAGTGCCGAGCAAGTGTTCATTATTGGGGAATAGCTAGCCAACCGGCTGCAACCTGTAACAAGTAGGTGAAGAAACAGCAACTAATAACGATTAACATTTTTACGATGATAGTTGCAGCATAGTCTTCGATGTGTTTGCAATGCTGTGGATAGAGCGTCTCGGATAAATTGGAAGTGATCCATTTAGGTACGTTGAAATATGGGATTTTCTTTCCCTAGAAGAAAGTCTGCAAGACATGTGAGGCATGACTGGGAGGAGACATCACCTCCCATAGCGACGTGTCGTCGAGACATTACCTCCCGTATACCTATGACTGCCATCAGGACCTGAACCCACCCGAGGCCGTGAGTCCACTCTTGCGGCTGAGCCCCAGTGTAACTGACGCGTGGCCAGAGAGGCACTGCAGACAAAACCAGCTGAACTAGCAGGGGTGTGGGGATTGGGGAAATTCACCCTTAGCGCAATATAGGATCGACCAATCCAAAAGATGCAAGCTGTACAAATCTATAAATATTCTGGCACGTATAACATTGATTTTACTGCATCAGTGATGCACGTGTTTTGTTTGGTGCACATCATGCTGCTTGCACGACTTAGGAAAGACTATTTCGTATAAACTGGCTTTTATGTCTTTGCAATTTTCTTGGCCATGGACTGCGTAAACTTATGCCTTTGTCAAAACCGCATCAATAAACGGCGAAATATTTGAACACATGAATCTGACTATGTACACATTGCAACCCATGAAATGCTGGTTGATCTAATCGGATAAACAATTGTCAAATAAATGTAGGCAGCTGAGTTGGAGTATTGCGGAAACGAAGATAATGGCTGTGAAGAGCAAATACTGGAGTTCTCCAATTTAGGGAATTAACTCAACGTTGCATATCTAACGTCTGTTCCAGAAATAGATGACAAGTCTGATGCTATCCGCATCGTACTTTTGCTGCTGGACCGTGAATAACCCATGGAGGTCCAGTTTAGGAAACGTACACCACGAAGGATATTGTTGATTAGGTCCTAATTTTGCAAGCACGAATGGCAGAAGTCATTATGCTTATCCGACATGGAAGTCGTCGCTCGTTACACCGGGGATTACACCACCAAGGGTGCGCTGACGAGCACGATCGTCTCGGCTCCTCCGCCGTCGGCCCCGCCGGTGGCTCTCAGCTCCTGCCGAGCATCTGGAACTGGCCCTGCCGGTCTCGGCTATCTGCACCTGTCCCACTCTCCCCTCAATCGCTGATCCTGCCCCGATCACTGTTCAGTCTCAACTAAGGTTCCCATCCCAGGCCTTGTTCAAGTTCTCGCCCACGCCCAGTTCATTTGCATTGACTGTCCAGGTCGTGGTCGTGGTCCTGGTCCCTGTCCTGATCACTTTCAGCTAACCTTGACCCAGTCGTGATTCCAATCCCAGTCTCGGTCCCGTTTCAACGCCGCCCCAGTTGGTGTCTCAGTTCTTTTCCATTTATATTTCCAGTCGCTTGCAGCATTCGTGCCCCATCGCAGTCCATGCTCCAGTGGCCGCTCAATTGCATGCACCCGGGCCACTGTCCAATCCCAACGCCAGGCTCTACCGCAGTCGCGGTTTCAAGCTCAAACACAGTCTCAATCTCAGCCACATTCTGATTCCCAATACCATTGCGAGCACCTTCGCTTCTTGTTCCACGTTCAACTGCGTCCGTCACTGCCCTAACTACAAGACTTGTCATACTCCCATCCCTGGTCGCATCTCACTTCCCATCCTCGACTCCCACCAACCTTGTGCCAGGTCGTGCTCCAGTCCCTAACCAGTCCTTTTGTCCCAGGCCATGTCCCAGTATCTAACCAATCCTCTTGTCTCAGGCCATGTCCCAGAATCTAATCAATCCACTTGCCCCAGGTCATGGTTGGCTATTGTTTTTTTTTGACGACACATCGACCGTTGAGTCATGTAGCGTAACCAATATCTGACGCCGATTGGTCGCGGGCGAAGAGTAGCGACAGGTGAGACTCTAACCCACAATCTTTCGATTGTGAGACGGGCAACTTACCCGTCCCCTGTCCCAGGTCATGTCTCAGTATCTAACCAATCATCTTGGACAACCACTTCAAATATTTACGTTCTCCACAACCTTTCTACTGCCCCCCCCACCGCCCACCAGCAACTAGCAACTAATAACAAACAGCTTTTGTCTCATGACCCATCTTCCAATCCTAGGCCAAAGCCCTTGGTCCCATTTTCTACCGTGTCACAGTGTGAGGGATGGGAATGCGGGTGGCTTTAGACAAATAAGCATTCGCGGATCGAGGGGAGAAGCACGACGGTCATGTCCCTCAAAAAGTGAGCAAATCATTGGCAAAATATCGCACAACTAAGCGCACTTCGGAACATCGTGCTGAAATGGTGTGCTTGCAAAACAACTCTTGCAAACACAGCTGGCGAAATCCGATGTGTCTTTTTTACTGGAATTCATTTTAAGCGAGTCGACCACACGTTTCTTGATCCGTTGTACTGTCCGCAGGTGAGTGTCGGCTACCGTGTCAGCGCGCACGCACTGGACGGATTTTCGGGACTCTTCCAGACGGCCGCCAATCCACCACGTAAGCCTTACATTCTTCAGTCGGCGTATCCCCTTTGTGAAACCTGCCAGGACCGTGGCGGCCAACAGGCATTGCTCCACCAAGGTGCAAAAGAGCCGCGGACGGGTTGCAGGCGTTGCAGCGCGGCGCGCACGCGTGGCTCCGTTGTCACGAGCCACGGGCGACTACACGGCGCGGCGTGTCCGGCGGCGCGCTGACTGCCGAGCGGCTACCGGCCGGCCGCGGCGAGGCCGGGCCGTTCCCCGGGCACGGCAGCTGTGTACGCGGGCCACGCCGATCACGACCGACCGGGCCGGAGGGGTCGCGTGCGGCTCTGGGCCGGCCGGCGGACAGGTCAGGGAACTGGAGCCCGACCGCAGCCAACAGCCGGGCTCGAGACCTTGAGCGATGCCGGCTCCCAGCCGCCGCCGCCGCCGCCGGGCCGAGTCCTCCAGAAACTGGGTAACCGGACCGTGCACAGTGCAGGCTGGCTCGCTCCCCGCGCTGGGTTGGCGACCTCCGGACCCAGCTTCAAGGCCACGGTTTGCTGCAGGCCGCAGCCTGGAATACATTCCTGACACGATGGTGTTGTGGTCCAGGGTCCATGGCCACGGGCCACACCCTGCCTGATTGAAGCACAATTAATCGTGGAGTAAAAAATAATGTCACGCAACATTGCACCGCTCTTCTTCCGTGCAGTCAGACACGTGCCGATCTGACACTATCGCTTTGCATTTGGTTCAATGATCATATGCGTCTGGGGGAAAACACGGAAGCACCATTTGTGATTAATGCCAAGGGATGCAGTCGGAAAGTACTCGTATAGAACAAGTCATTGGCGATGAGTACAAAAACTTGTCGGTGAAAGCCACCAATAATCTGTTCATGCTACGTTGCACACAATGGAATGGAAATCAATGGCTGCACACATTTTTGCATCGTCGTATGATGGATTGTGTGCTTGCCCTCTTAGCGAAGCACTTCATGTTGCTATTCGTTGTTTTGAAAAAAGTAAGGCACTCTGGTTATGAAACATCGAACTTGGTACTATCATGGCATTGGAAAACATCGCATTCTGTCCACATTCTGTGACACCATTGTATTCATATTTAGCGTTCATGTCGGAAAGCCATGCAGTCTTGGGTGTGCTGTTTCAAGACGGCATTCGGAATACTAGGTCTCGTGACCTTGGTTGGGATGACGGGGTTGTATGCATTTCTCTTCCGATCGCCGGTCGGCAGCTGACCGGTCACATCCCGCACATATCCGCCGTCATCCAGATTCTGGGCTCGAAGGTAGGGAGAATGAGTAGCGAGACGGGCTGGCATGCTTTGTCGTCTCGGCACTTTTGGCCAAAGCTACCGATCGGACGTGGATGCGACCACCAAGGTTGCCGGCATTGCAGTCGTAAGCGGATCACCGTCATTTGCAACATCGGGTCACGGATCGACGCGAATGATGGATTGATGGACTGATGGATTGCTGGGGGTTTGGGTGGCACTAGCACAAGGATATCAAGCTGGTCAATAGCAAATACTTTACATAGCTGTGGTACCTAAGTGAGAGATTACAGTCAAGATCACACGCGAGTAATGAATATAATGATAGACGTTTTACCCTCTCTATTGCACGGATTATTTTCATTTAAGCTGAATAAATGCATCCAGGTTGGAAAGTCAGTCACAGCTATGACCTCGGCAAGCTACGTATTCATAGGTGACCAACGAGATCACGCTCAACGTCTCGAGCTTAAGTTGTGATTGAGAACAGCTCGCGTGGTGCACTCGCGCTGATTGGTGTACATTGGACACCAAACGGCATTATTATGGATAATGCCGAAAACATATGTTTAATGTAAGCATATTAGGAAGTTTACACCAATGAACACTAAGCAATATCGCAATGATTTGGCATATTCAGAGATAAGGGCGGGCCAAGTAAGGCAGACACTCACCAACAGCACACCGACCCGTTAACCCGCAAAATGCCGCTCGCAGGCCATACTCATGCTTGGGGGGGGAGGGGGAGGGGACGGTAATTTATCCTGCCTCGACCTTTTGTTCACAGTCGCGCAGAGAAGCGCAGTTTTCCGCGGCCGCGCAGCGCCACCCTCCATCTGTTCAGTGGTGTGAAGGAGTTTTGACTACCTTCTACGGTTAGCCGTCGAGGCCGAGTCAAATAGGGCAAAGTCGGGGTGTCGCCAACTGATACGTCTATTTTACCGGTTGTCGACTCCCAAACGATAACCAAGTGACGTGTTCGGATAATGCTTGGTATACATTGCTAGCTGAACTTCTGGCAAACACCATGGTGGTGTCAAGATGCAAATTGATGGCTACGATCACGCCAGGAGCTACGTAAAGCAGCGTCGTCTTTCTGTTTTCGAATGCAATTGCACCATAGCTACCGAGCTACGAAATATAACAACAACACAAAGACAAGTGGACTTTGGAAAGATGCGCTGCAACAATGGCGCGCAAATACCTGATGAAAGGTCAGGTAGTAGCATCTGATTTGACAAGTCACACACCTTCAGGGGCATGCTTTCTAGGCGTGCTTAACTTGTCCATTTCTGGAACAACAGAGATCGATAAATTCGAATTTAGTATGGATAACTACCCTTGAAACAATTGATTGCAAAACAGTCCATTGGGATCACACAAGTCACCTGATTCATTGACCTCGGATGATCAATTTCCTATTTCTATGATGTAAGGACTAAGCGGGAAAACATAATGTTGAATTTGAATCAATCTCTGCAAACTTCCGTAGAAGTGAATTGTTTGCAAGAAGGATCATTCTAGACCATTCTGAGTTACCTCGATTATTGACCTAGGATATACTTGAAGGAGTGCGAACATTGAAATGCATGCAGCAAATATGTCAGCTCATGAAATATGAGGATGCGACATCACTTAGCTGCCTAAAGAGGATGATGAACAGCATTTTGATGCTTGGTCGGTGTCTAAGGTTTTTAAATATAGCTGGAACTCTAGGTATTGATATTTTAGAAATGTGTCCTCAGGATAACACTTCGAAAACAGGATATGCATTTGACTTCATGTAGTTCCGTGATCCTGGATTTTCAGGCACAGATTGCATTATGAATATATCCCTTATTTAGTTGTCAGAAAATATGTCAACATTAAGTGCCATCGCCTGGCACATTCGAATAATATTCAAGAAAAGTGAAGGGAGTGAAAGGAATTTGCATCGTCCTCCTGGCAGTTCTAGGATTACCAAATCACTGGTCATGATAACGAGCATTACTGAGTCAGACATAGTGGAATATGTGAGCCGGCAAACGATCGCAACCCAATTCTTAAAAGCTCTGCCAAGACAAACTGAGGACTAGGTATTGACTGAGAGCATCAATGCTTCCACCCAGTCTCGCGAATGCGGTGATAAAATATTAGTGAAATAGGGTGGAATATGCCAAATTCGGGACGCTTAATCGACATCCCTTCCAAAGAGCATCGACATCGTGCTTCTCAAGGAGTCAATGACATCTTCATATTTAACTTCTAGCAGTATCTCGATGATAGGCACCATGCTTGTGCCCACTATTGCGGATCGTGATACACGAAGATCTCTCAACACAATTCCAGGTAAGATGATTACCGATGATGTGATCTGTCATCCATTATCAGCTGGTAAGCATAAGTATGTTGTATCGTTACCATTAAAATAGCTATCCCTAAATCAGGTACCTCGCAACAAGCGAGAAAAGTACCCGAATGAATACGCTGCTAGATCAAAATCGTGTCCAAAGAACGTGTTCAGAGACATCGCTTCTATGGCAAGTCTCGACATCCTACTATACTCGTGTCGGCATCCCACAACTAACGAAAATCCATTATGTTAACACTGCGTGTGTGGAATGTGACAGACTAACGGGTGAAACCATCCCGTCTTCGCTTCAGCTATTGGGCATCGGCCAATGAGTGCCCGATTCGCAGTCACACCATTTCAACAGCCACGTCACAAGTACGCACAGTCATCCCCAACGGTGAGAGGATTCCCTCACGCTTCTAGACCAGATGTCTCCGCTGCGACGACAGACACGGTACCGCTGGACACCGCCATCCTGTCCAATCGGCGGCGGCGATATCTCTCACCTGGGTATTTTCCTCCTGTCCAGGTATATGCGGAAGAAGACGGTGAGCGAGTCGTTGCCGAAGCCGCTGACGGACGCGCGGCGGAACGCCTCGGATATGTAGCTGGAGCTGAACAGCGTCTCCAGCTGGAATACCAACAGAAGCACGTCAGGTGCCGCCGATCTGAGGTGTGCCGACAGCAGCGGGTCACATATCAGGTGTCAGATGTCAGATGTCGTGAGTCAGGTGTTGGACATCACGCTTCAGATGTCAGTGAACAGGCGCCATATGTCAAATGTTGAACGTCATGAGTCGTGTTGGACATCACGTGTCAGATGTTAGTGAAGAGACGTCAGGTGTCAGATATCAGACGCCAGGTGTCAGATGTCAGGGGTCAGGTCACAGGTGATAGGTGCAAGGTGTCAGCGAAACCCAGGCTCCTATGAAGACTGAGCCCGTGGGGCTGCATGCAGGACAAAGCACCTGTCATTGCGTGCGGCCTGCTCATTTGCAATGTGCAGACTGAGCCAATTCTGCCTGTGCGGAACTGGGAGGTGTGGTATGAACTGATACCGGACCTGTCGTGCAAACAACCTCGAATACGTGCAACCGACCTCGTGCTGTCCACTGAACTCACGCGGTTTGGGCGTTGTCGTGCCAGCAGAAGCTTCGTTGTCATGTGGACTGGGATCATGCCATGCATACAAAAGCCATCGAAGTTGATAACGTGATTTCCCTATCAAAATTTCAACTTTTCTTCCAGTCTTAAACAATTTTAACGTTGGTGTCATGGCTTGTTCAGCTAAGAGTGATAGATATGGCGCCGCTCAAAAGCGGCCTGATCACCACAAGCCTAAACAAACCAACAAAAATCGTTCCGATGCACATGGCCCGTACCATCACCTGAGCTGGGCCCAAGGTTTTCAGGGTATCTAGATCGGATCGTCAGTTCCAATCGAGTAGTGGAGTGTGACGCAAGCCGAGCTGATATTGTGGGAACTGTCCTCGTGTTCCAGGCTTCAGCTAGCGCATCCGGGCCAGTCGAACTTGACCAACGTCCACACGCGGAACTGCGTTATCATGCGGCGCCTCGCGGCTCACAGCACTCGCTTCCGGCTGAAACCACTCGGCATTTGGCAACGTGGAGTACGGCGCACAACATAGGCAGCCTGTTGTCAAACCGTGCGGTGGATTGGTGGGGACGAGAGAAACGTGCAGTACCTAGGCCGGATTTGTGGGTATCTTATCTCGAATATCGCATATCTACTCTGAATTCTCAGAGGTGATAGATAGAGCGATGGGGCCAATTCAAGGCTAAGGCTCTTCCTTAGCTTATTATATAACCCGATTCCATATTAACAAATAGTACGATGTTTAGCTCCATCCTTGCCCTCTGTAGGAGTGCGGTGGCACCGAAGCTTTGAGGGATGATTGTGCATTGAAAGATCGCACAGCTGTACATCATGCCACTGGGACATCTTAATCATCTGAGTTGAAACGATTTTAAATCCGATTCCGGCGGACCAGATTTTCAGCACTTCGGACCCTACCGACTTCTGAGCAACTCTATGACTGACGTTGATATTGCCGTTACTCGGAAATCGGTCATCTGGTGCTAACAGCTCCTGATACCCACTATTGTGGTACTCAGCACAGCTGCATTGTGAGCCGCGACACCACCATTGTGCCATGGGGTACCGTGACAGCAGCGATCGTGATACCAGAAAACGTGTCGGCGAGCTGCTTCGCACCGAGCGACTGGCAGTCGCAGGCAGCATTCGGCTTCATCCGTGTAACGGAACACAAGGTGACCGCAAGCCACTAAGTCACGAGCTGTGGAGATGCCAAGTAGCGGTGTCTGCGCTGTGCAGACACCGGCGAAACGGTAGCCGGGATCAGTGGCAGGAGTGGCTCGTGAGCCGCCGTTATCTGTACGAAATGGCAGGAAAACGGGCCATGGCCGCTTGTCTTGTCTGTTCTGCTTCAGGCCGGCCACGTCAGTCGTGTGGGAACAATGCCACAGCGGAGAGATAAGGATTGTCGGTGCAATGCCGTGGTTTTGAAACACGGATCGCTGGTTAGTAGTGTTAGACTTGTGACGACAAGGTGCACTACTAATACTACTAAAACTAGTATTGGAGTCAGTTAGTTGTTCAGGAAAGGTAAACGTCTCCACTGGCCTGTCCATAGGGAGCATGGCATTTGATCCACATGAACCTTTACAGGAAGTTTTAATCCGGGAGTAACACTATTTTTTGCTTTGAATTCAGCTGACTTGGTTGTTTGTCCCTATTCCTCCATAAAATTCCCCAACCATACCGGAACCATACCTTCAATTTCATTCAATCAGCACGCTGCATACAATTCACAACAGCAAGTTGTACAACTTCCTCGTTCTGATGCTGCCACATCATTTTGTTATGCTAATACATATGCCGTGCATTTGAAATGCAACTTATTTTGCGAGTATATTAAAACAACATAATATATATATATATATATATATATATATATATATATATATATACATATATATACATATATATATAACATATATATAAATATACTCCATATATATATATATATATATATATATATATATATATATATATATATATATATATATACATACATGCACGTTTCACCATGACAAACTCACTGATTGCTATCGGGTGAGGGGAGATAATTAGTCGACTGTTGTTCCAGAATCGTATTGACTAAGCACAAATATGCAATATTTTGCATTGACCCTATCTTCTAGCAGCAACATAATTATGGGAGACTCCCGACTCCTTTAATGTTTTCAAATCCGAAGAGATTAAGTAATGAAGTTGAGCTTTAATATATCCCATGGCATTTAGTGTCAGCCATTCCCAAGCGATTTTCCTGTGGGCTTGACCTGCCAGTGCCTGTTCCCATGATCAGAGGAGACTATCAGGGCTGTCAGACAGCCGACAGCCGACCACATCAGCTCCCATTATCGCGACGAGGCCGATGTGCACCGGAAACGCCATCGACGTTCATGAGTGCCGTCGAGCGGACCACACCCCGTGGCATCACGAAGACGCCAGGCCACACTCCGTTACATCACAAAGAGGCCAGGTCACACCCCGTGACATCACGGACAGGCCAGACCACACCCCGTGGCATCACGGACAGGCCAGATCATACCCCGTGGCATCACGGACAGGCCAGGCCACACCCCGTGGCATCACGGAGAGGCCAGACCACACCCCGTGGCATCACGAACAGGCCAGACCACACCCCGTGGCATCACGAACAGGCCAGACCACACCCCGTTACATTACAAAGACGCCAGGCCACACCCCGTGGAATCACGGACAGGCCAGGCCACACCCCGTGGCATCACGGACAGGCCAGACCACACCCCGTTACATCACAAAGAGGCCAGGCCACACCCCGTGGCATCACGGACAGGCCAGACCACACTCCGTGGCATCACGAACAGGCCAGGCCACACCCCGTGGCATCACGAACAGGCCAGGCCACACCCCGTGGCATCACGGACAGGCCAGGCCACACCCCGTGGCATCACGAACAGGCCAGACCACACCCCGTGGCATCACGAACAGGCCAGACCACACCCCGTTACATCACAAAGAGGCCAGGTCACACCCCGTGACATCACGGACAGGCCAGACCACACCCCGTGGCATCACGGACAGACTAGGCCACACTCCGTGGCATCACGGTCAGACCAGACCACACCCAGTTACATCACAAAGAGGCCAGGTCACACCCCGTGACATCACGGACAGGCCAGACCACACCCCGTGGCATCACGGTCAGACCAGACCACACCCCGTTACATCACGGACAGGCCAGACCACACCCCGTGGCATCACGGTCAGACCAGACCACACCCCGTTACATCACAAAGAGGCCAGGCCACACCCCGTGACATCACGGACAGGCTAGGCCATACCCCGTGGCATAACGGACAGGCCAGACCACACTCCGTGACATCACGGACAGGCCAGGCCACACCCCGTGGCATCACGGACAGGCTAGGCCACACCCCGTGGCATCACGAACAGGCCAGACCACACCCTGTGGCATCACGGACAGGCTAGGCCACACCCCGTGGCATCACGAACAGGCCAGACCACACCCCGTTACATCACAAAGAGGCCAGGCCACACCCCGTGGCATCACGGACAGGCCAGGCCACACCCCGTGGCATCACGGACAGGCCAGACCACACCCCGTGACATCACGGACAGGCCAGGCCACACCCCGTTACATCACAAAGAGGCCAGGCCACACCCCGTGGCATCACAGACAGGCCAGGCCACACTCCGTGACATCACGGACACGTCAGGATAGATTACATATTACATGTCCGTGACCCACTGACAACACGGACAGGATAGATTACATATCGTGACATCACGGACAGGCCATACCACATCCCGCGACTTTACGGGACAGGCCAGGCCACACCCCGTGACGTCACGGACAGGCCACGGAGCGTGTCCCTGGCTGGCCGCACGCGGTAAAACCAGCACCGGCCGTCACCACGTAGTGGCGCCGCACTTAGCGCGTAATGCGACGCGGCGGCAGTTTCGACGCCGTCTGTGGTGTGTGGCGTGTGACGCGTCGCCACGAGGTGTGGCCGACCACGCAGTTACGCTGCAGGGCGTAGTTTGTGTGCTACTCGCAGACCACGCCCACCTCAGCCGGCCAGCCAGACCGTGAAGGACTGCCAGCGTGTCAGTCCCTCTGCTGACAGGCAAGAGAGGGGGCAATCACACCAGCCCGCTAACCGACAGACGAGGGGGACCAGTCACGTCAGTCCGCTGGTTGATAGACGAGGAGTGAGAGCCGGTTATTTCAGTCCACTGACTGACTGACGTGAAGGGAAGACCGACTAAGTCAGTCCACTGACCGACAAACGAGAATGGAAGACCAGCTACGTCAGTCTACTGACTGACCGTGGTGGATGATTGTCAACACGTCATTTCCCTCAGTAATCACTGACGGGAGAATGTTCCAGACGACAATCCTTCTGCCGACCAGCCCACTGAAGGGAGGACCGCCCACACATCACCTCTCCCGTTCACCTCGGCAGCGAGGGAGGACCATCAGCACACCAGTGCTGTTCCTGGAAGAAGTGACAACGGACCGCCTGACCGGGTTTCCTTCCATCAGCTGACCTCACCAGTGGGCCGTACCGGACGGGTGGCGCGTCACTCCCACCCTCACCCTGTGCGTCACTCCCACCCTCACCCTGCGGAGGCATGTGGGTGACGCCCTCCCACCCACCACCCACCACCGACACCGGCCCGCTCGGGTGCGGAAATCCAGACCGAGTCACGAGAATCGGCGCGGTTTGGCCGCTGCAGAAGCCGGACCTCTGGTATCGCTACGGCTGGCCCAGTCTCTGGCGCTGACTCAGCCTGAAGGCACTGCACGAGTTCATGTCGTGTGAGCATGCAGCTGGTTTATACTGGTAGCAACCACCCGACCAAAGATGGCGATTCCGACTGGGACGATCAAACTAATTCGGTTCTGAAAAATCGCGCACCAAAACAAGCTGCATAAGTGACCAACCACGTTGAGTTGAGGAAGGCAAACTAGAATCGAGTGAATATCCGAGAATTGCCTGCAACTCAGTCCTGAATTTGCACTTTCATCATACTCGTGGGCGTTCAAGCTCCAACCGCACTGTAGGATTACTGCTCCAGCGTGGGTGTCAGATAGGCAGGATTAATTAGTGTTGCCACATGCCGGAGAATGTTGTTGGTCTTGGCAAGAGCAGCTCAGGACCGAGGTCGCGATAAATCGTGGGTTCTCTAAACTGATGTCATTACGAATGATCTACCTTTGTGCATAGGCAAATATATAGTGTTGGTCGCGATCAAAGGAATGGTCCATTCTGGTAGCAATTGAGTACCCCAATAGAAGCATATCTCAGTGCAGCACCCACAAACTGGCGAAAGCTTAGCTATGTCTTCGTCTTGTCTTAGGACGTCTTTCGGCCCTGAGTCCTAATGTGTCTGGCAAAACCGAAATCTGAGTTTTATCGGTGAATCTGGCAAAACCGAAAAAGGTGCCAAGGTGTAATCCCTTCATATCAGCTGATGACCCTATAGATCGTGATGAAGGTGAGCTGGTCTAACTCCCACTTGTTCCTGCGAGGATTATTTCTTGACCCATTACCAAAAAGTCGTAAAGCATGATTTTGCGATGAAAGTAAGTCACAATGGAAGTTCAAATGTTAAAGTTTTTGTGTGACCCTGGCCGGAAATTTCGATCCAACATCTCTGTGGTATCAAGCAGACTTGTGCTCGACTCGAGTTCAATCGACAATCTACTCATGAATCAATCATTTTTGGATGAGTCACGAGTTGAATCTATTCTTTCAAAAAAATATATGTTGAGTCGTGAGTTGAATCACATCTTTCTAAAAAATGAGTCGAATCATGAGTCAATCATTCAAGTATCATGTGTGAGCAGTGCATTTGCAACAGCACTGAATAATATGGCTCATGAGTCTGATAACACTGAGTCGGATCTGAATCGATTCAAATTTTTGTCAGTTTGTTTGAGTCATGAGACGAATCAGATCTCAAAATCTATCAGTCACAAATGAGTGGACTAAAAAAAACTGAGTCGAGCACAAGTCTGACATCGAGGTAGGGATATGCAAAATTGCATGTCAACCGGCTGGACCGTTTCGGACCTCTGTAAAAGCGACTACGGTCTGGAAAGGGATCTGGAACAAGGGAATACCAGCAAAAATAATGGTTAGAATGGCGATTTACGAAGCTAAATTCCCTCATGTGATCAATCCGACATTATGTTTTGATTCTCCAGCAAAAGATGGGTCATTTGGGCACCTGGGGTGGTTACAATTCTTAGAATTGTTCTTGACCACACAATTGACACACTCTCCTGGGACATGGAGACAGGAGCAAGGCTGTGCACTTGCAACTGGACAGTACCTGCGATGAAGGAAGCCGTGGTATGGGGGACCACGATCCGGGAAGGAAGTGGCAGAGATCACAATCTGGAAGGCATACATTCCTTTAATCTTCATTTGCGTTTGGTTCACGGATTTGTATTCTCTTTTCTCTTTGCGATCGGGAAGTGTCCATCAGATTCACCCTGTCCGATGATTTGACACCGGGACGGATGGGATGGGCATCCACAAAAAAATGTATCGACACAAGGTCAGCGGCCGCGTACGACCCGAACAGGCCTTGATCGGCCGCGTCTCGGGTCAGTGCCTGCCGATAGGGGGCCGACTGACTCGGACGGCGGCAGCTCGACCGACAGGGTTGGCGGGGTTTCGGTGTACCGGTGGCGTGTCCGCGCGGCCGGCCTTGGCGCCAACTGGCCGGCCGTCCAGTGCACCAGCCAGCCGGTCCGGCCACGCCGTGGGAACCGACCACGAGCGCCGCGCCGCGCCGCCGCCCAGGCCCAGCGACACACTCCCGCCACTGACGCAACGCCAAATGTCAATGTCGCACCGAGACCGGTGCGCGCCAAGACGGCCGATTGTGGCGGCGAACTACATTGCACCACGCGCACGTGACGTCATATTACGCGCGAGCTGCCGTCAGTGGTCGGCTCGGCTGCTATTCGACCTTTATCTTTTGGAGTGTGACCGAATGCAGACATACGGCGTTCTGTCGGGTGCCCAGCCAGAGTTGATTTCGAGGGAGATGGGGACACGAACCAACGATGAAGGATGTGTCGGGGAGCTGGCAATAAGAAAGAAAAAATACGTCGATACATCGCTGGAACATGATCCCCCAGCCGTTCCCCTTGGTACGCCACTGTGCTGCTATTGCTGTGTTGTCCATGTTTAATTGGCGATTGGTAGCTGGCGGCAGTTTGATATTTTGATGGTATTCCATGAAGAAATTAAGGAAATCATGATTGTGCTGGCAAGGGAGACAAATATATTTCATCAAGTAGGGGAAGAGGGGCGAGGGTATCTGAGCATGTTCTGTTTCCTGAACACCTACCTTTGAACGTCTCCTACATCATGTTCATTGCATGAATAATAAAACGATGGTAGTATTCGTAAATGATGGACCTGTCTCTACAAAGATATGTAGGTCTGACTGCATAGTTATACTAATTATTTGAGTACGGAGCTAGTGAATTTCACAGGCACAATTTTGTTTAGGCTTTCAAGAGAAGTTGGCTTTAGGAAAGCAATAAGGAAGTGACTTCAAATAATAAAGTAAAATAAAACTTCACCAGCATTTTTTTAGTGGCTACTAATAGTTTGTACCACAACAGCAGCTACAGTGATGTAATCCTGCACAACATTTTCATGCTCAAAATACGGCACACCACTACAAAATAATTATCTGTTTTAAGTTGCTCTTTGCAAGTGGTGAAAGGATTTTCACTGAAAGGAACGGTTTGAATATGAATAGCTTGCACATTTCTGTGTTCAGTAAACACAGTGCAATTACTGGTTCAGCCATACAGAAGCAACAGTAGAGCTATTTGTTGCATGATGCCTTAAGTGTTCAGATCCCCCTTCCCCTAACATGATAATTGTTAGCACACAAGCAATAGCAACGGAGCAGCAAGCGATTTTAGTTCAGCATGCAGGTCAAGGCAAAGTCGAAGAAATAAAATATTGCAAATATTGACAGAAAATGTAACTTAAATTTATGTACTCCACATACAATCACATCTATGCATACTATTCCTTTTGCAGCATGTGAAAAAAGATGCTTGGCTTACACCGTCCGTGGCAAACTTACTGAGTGTTTTTTCTTTAAAAATCCTCAGTGATCTACTGTACTGTGCAAAATGCCCCAACCATTGCGCAATGGTACATTGCATTAGTTAATTTCTGCACATTCATGATTCAAATAACAGAATGAACTCCTGGAATGCTTCCATTCTGCCATTGTTTTCACACAGGAAAATGGTTGAGGCTCTTTGGATAATCGTACATTCTTCTCGACTAACTGCTGCTCACTCATGGTTCAAATAGCGTAAGGTATTCCTGAATTACTTCCGTGCCATCCTCATTCATGTCATACCCCATTCGTTTGCTCATTCGCATTCAATGTACTTACGCCGTGAGCATCCTAGGAGGACCGCTCCACCGTCGGCATAACGATGTTTCTCACCTCCTCCATCTGTGTCCTCGGCAGTTTCAACAGGTGAGGATGTACTTTCGAATTATCCACCCAGCTACTGTTTAGTTAAACCAGTTGGGATACTGCACAGCACATACCCACAATGAACTCAATCATGAGTGTCATATTTTGTTCCTCGAATCTCGTCACTTCATGCGGTGCTTGGGCACCTGCAGAATCCGTTTGTTGTTATCAACCACCTTGAGTGATTGATCGGTCCGATCTCCAAGAGTGCGAGGCTCACATGAAGAACTCCATACCAGGTCGCGACCAGACCTGATCGCACTTGCTATCCTATAGGCAATCTGGCCTGTGACCTGAACCGGATCGAGATCGGATTGAGCTTTGCCCACGGCAGGCATGGGCCAACAAGCGGTCATTGGTGGGAGAAAAGGCGCGGATGGGGTGGCGCCCGGCGGGTCCGTCAAATTGCTCAGGCCTCTATCCGAGACCAGCATTATTTTCGGCGCCACTACAGATCCAGGATTGTTATTATGTAGTCGGACGATTCCATCCTTACTGACGCCGATGAAGAACCTGCCCCACACCTCAGTGAGGGCAGAAAGCGTCAGCTGTTGATGCGGGAGATGGTGCCCGGGCTCAACGGCAGGGGATTGAAGAAGGGTCACCGAATCAGCCCGCCACAGGTCGGCTGATCTCTGATCAGACCACAGGTCGGCTCGTCGGCTGGCTGCCGAACAGTCCGATCGATATGCCGCGATTCCAACCGCTGCAATGCCGTGATCCACTTAAGGTTCACACAGAAGAGCGCTGATTTGTGCCAGTGATGGGAAAACTGACCACCAAGCATGCCGTAATTGCTTTAAGATGCTTCGCCGGCCAAGCCACGAGCCAAGCCACCAAGAATGCAGCCAAACCACCACAAGTTCGCCACCATCATCCACGGAAGAAAATGCAAGGGCGAACATTGGAGAGTCAAGTTCGATTGAAGCGCTCATTCCGCAGTAACCTCCAGACGAGGACATCACAGGCGCTGGACTTCATCACCGGCGGCAAGACTCCAGCACGGGCTCCAGTCATTGACATTATTCTGTCGTATTTTGATGATACATTCTTTTCGATAGTAGAGACTAGCAAGCAACCTGGAAAGCGACCGGGGCATCCTTCAGTCTGTCCAACCCATAGGTATGGGCAAGATGATAAGTAAGGGAAAAATCATCGTGAAAGCGTTTTGCGAGCCAGATAAGTATCCAAGGTATACCCAGGTAAAAAGGACTGTCTCAAAGTGTACGACGGTGCCGACGACAGGAAGAGAGAGGAGAGAGAGAGAGATAGAGAGAGAGAGAGAGAGAGAGAGAGAGAGAGAGAGAGGGAGGGAGGAAGGGAGGGAGGGAGGGAGAGAGAGAAAGAGGTGGGAGAGACAGACAAAGGGAGAGAAAAAGAGAAAAAGAGAAAAGAGAGAAGGAGAGAAAGTGAGAAGGTGAGAAAGTGAAAAAGAGAGAAAGAGAGAAAGAAAAAAGAGAGAGACAAAGAGACGAACAGAGAGAGAGAGTGTATATATATTATATATATATGTATATATATATATATATATATATATATATATATATATATATATATATATATATATATATATATATATATATATATATATATATATATATATATATATATATATATATATATATATATAAGTCCAGAAATGGTCGCTGCTGGCCAAACTGCAAGCCTTCATCGGCTAAGAAGGTTGGAACTATTTTGATGATTTGATTTTTACATCTGCATCCCATTCAGTTTTGACCCTGCGTTTTAGTCGAAGCAGGAGACACCCATTATGTTTGTGACTGTATGCAACATCAAAACCGAAAATTCCAGTTTATTGCTCTAGTTGTACGTGACCTGGACTATAAAGAAGTGGCGGTTAGGCCATCTTGCAGCACTGAAAGCAAGAGGTGCATGATCGAGATGAAATGCGAATGAGGCTGATGTTTAGGAGGGAGCCTCAGCTGTATTGAGAATAAGTGAGATAACATGGGTGCCAATATGATTCCACTGACATAGTGAATATGTTAAGGTTATGATCAAGACAAAAAGTGCATGATGTCAACATGGACAGAGATGATATGAATGAGCTATAAATAGGACTTCGATAATAATTCAGGTTTAATTAAGGTATGGATGATATCAAAGCACATGGTGTGAAGAGACCAGAGCGCGGTTGAGATAGCGCCGAACCAAACACACTAGGCCATGTAGCTTTAATAAGGCTGTGATGGCACCGGATCCAGAACCGCGCCGATCGCAGCGGGCGGTGTTTGGTAACGGTCAGACAACCGGAGCAGCTGTGATCGCACCGAACCAAGCTCACGCGGCCAGCATGCATAGCTTTACCAGCTGTGATGGCACCGGACTCAGAGCCGGCGCCGTCGCCGCGGGCGATATTCGGTAACGGTCAATCAGCCGGCTGTGACAGGAGCGGGCGCGGAGCGCATCAACTCATGCCTGGGGAAGCTGGCGCGGCGGCACGGCACCATCTCGCCGGTACTGGACGTGGCTGCGGCTGCCGCCGGCCCAGGCACGGCACCATCGCGCTGGTACTGGACGTGGCTGCGGCTGCCGCCGGCCCAGGCACGGCACCATCGCGCCGGTACTGGACGTGGCTGTGACTGCCGCCGGCCCAGGCACGGCACCATCGCGCCGGTACTGGACGTGGCTGCTGGTGCCGCCGGCCCAGGCACGGCACCATCGCGCCGGTACTGGACGTGGCTGCTGGTGCCGCCGGCCCAGGCACGGCACCATCGCGCCGGTACTGGACGTGGCTGCGGCTGCCGCCGGCCCAGGCACGGCACCATCGCGCCGGTACTGGACGTGGCTACGGCTGCCGCCGGCCAGGCACGGCGCCATCGCGCCGGTACTGGACGTGGCTGCTGGTGCCGCCGGCCCAGGCACGGCACCATCGCGCCGGTACTGGACGTGGCTGTGGTGCCGCCGGCCCAGGCACGGCACCATCGCGCCGGTACTGGACGTGGCTGCTGGTGCCGCCGGCCCAGGCACGGCACCATCGCGCCGGTACTGGACGTGGCTGTGACTGCCGCCGGCCCAGGCACGGCACCATCGCGCTGGTACTGGACGTGGCTGCGGCTGCCGCCGGCCCAGGCACGGCACCATCGCGCCGGTACTGGACGTGGCTGTGACTGCCGCCGGCCCAGGCACGGCACCATCGCGCTGGTACTGGACGTGGCTGCTGGTGCCGCCGGCCCAGGCACGGCACCATCGCGCCGGTACTGGACGTGGTTGTGACTGCCGCCGGCCCAGGCACGGCACCATCGCGCCGGTACTGGACGTGGTTGTGACTGCCGCCGGCCCAGGCACGGCACCATCGCGCTGGTACTGGAGGTGGTTGGGCTGCCGCCGGCCCAGGCACGGCACCATCGCGCTGGTACTGGACGTGGCTGTGACTGCCGCCGGCCCAGGCACGGCACCATCGCGCCGGTACTGGACGTGGTTGGTGCCGCCGGCCCAGGCACGGCACCATCGCGCCGGTACTGGACGTGGTTGTGACTGCCGCCGGCCCAGGCACGGCACCATCGCGCCGGTACTGGACGTGGTTGTGACTGCCGCCGGCCCAGGCACGGCACCATCGCGCCGGTACTGGACGTGGTGCCCCCGCCCAGGCACGGCACCATCCCCTGATGCCGCCGGCCCAGGCACGGCACCATCGCGCTGGTACTGGACGTGGCTGTGACTGCCGCCGGCCCAGGCACGGCACCATCGCGCTGGTAATAGGACGTGGTTGCGGCTGCCGCCGGCCCAGGCACGGCGCCGCGAGAGGCAGCCGGCCCATGGTGACGATCCTCAGAGCGCAGAGTGCACAGCTGGGCGGCTACTCCGCGCCACTGAGAACACCAAGCCTGGAGACCCTGCTCCGCAGTTGTACGTACTAACGGCTGACTTCGTGAGTTGTAGGCAGCACTACTGTCATAGTTAAAGGCGTTCCATGGGATGCTCTTCCAATTTAGATGCAGTCATCAGGCCTTGAAATGAGCGTCTCCAATGCTAACTTATCCCAGTTGTTCCGACTAGCTTTTTGGGCCGATCAGAATACAGCACGCTATCCTTAATCGGCACATATGAAGACAATTAATGAAATATGTACGATAGGGTGTTCGTAACCAAGATACCTTTCGCAGGTGTGGACTTTTTGATCCATTGGCTATAATTGTCGGACTATATTTAAATTTGATGACAGCTGCTCCATATTTATTCAGGGGCTTTGAGTAACGGCTATTTATGCATTATGTTCACGTTAAATGCGTCGTGAACACCGGCAAAAGTTGTATCAAAGTCACAATAAAACTAGTCATAACTTCGCTTCGTAAACGCTCGCAGTTACCGCAAAGCACCTGGACTCGATAAATACTTCTCCCGCGAAACACTTTGGCTCGGTGAATGCCTCTACATTGGAGCAGGCGGGCTCGGTGAATGTTTCTCCCGCGAACCGGCTTGGTTCACTGCGACAACAGCCGGAAGCAAATGCACCAAATCCGCCGCACCCACAGACCGACCGGCTCGCGCGGGCACTGACCATTCTCTGGTAGTGATCAGCCTTATGCCTGAAGTCGGTCGACTCTGTGTCGTCCAGGCCCGGGTGGTAGAAGTCGCCGCGGAGCACGCGGAACCGCCCGACGTAGTTCATCTCGTCTGGAGCAGGTGGTCAGCGCGTGAGCCGCCGGCATGGCTAACGGGCCGTCGCAGTTGCGCCGCCAACGGATCCCGCCCGGAAGCGCACGCGCCTAATGCGTTTATGGCTGGGAAGGGACAGACGAGCTGGCCGCTGGCCGTTAGCGACATCGGACCGGCTTGTGCCGAGGCAGAATGAATGGAGTGACGCCATGGAGCGTGAAGGCTGTCCAAGTGAACTCGGCGCAACACACAGTTTGCTCCGAATGTCTCGATGTATTGCAGAGTATGATCGGTCCTTTACACAGTAGTTCATTTGATGTTGTTCGTCATGCAAGCGTTTGCACGCCAGTTTACACACTGATCACTACTTCCAAATTCCATGCGAAATAACATAAATTAATGATGAGAATGCGCTGCAAAGAAGCGTCAGACATGCAAGGTTGCATTTAACATCGCAACTATTTTGACGCGCTAAACTTCATATCCGGCAATCGTACCTGAAGATACGTGACACACGATCACTGAATGCAACTCTTTTTGAGATCATAGGAAACAACTCTTCTTGTTCCTAATAATAAATGTTATAAGGAACATCCTTGACCAACCCCCATAATTGCGTATGCATGCAATTCTGGTGGTCAGCATCATTCCAGGGGGTAAAGATGTGGGCACAAACTAAGTTATTGTCCAGGTATTGAGATACCGATTGGTGGTTCAAGGTAAACAGCTCTGTTTAGTGCCGAAATTATCCCACAAAGCCACACTCACTGGATATAATTCGCAGCTCAACAGCTGAAGCTACAATCACCTGGACATCTGTCACACAAACGCGGTACTTACATTGTAATGCCTTTGCATCGTCCGATGTCTGAACTGAAATGGGACAAATTGTGCATCAGCAATCTGTTGCAATTTTATATCAGCTCATGTGATATAGTCGCATGCACTTAACAACGCCCACATTTTCTACATTATCAGAAGCATACTACTGTCAGTGATCCAAGTTTTTTCTTCTTACTATTGTGGTTGCAAAGCAATATTATCCTGGTGGAAGTATATCGTCACTACGACATGCTTACAACATGCCAGATCAGTTAGCGAACACTATAGTGTTCGCTAACTGACCTGAGTGTACAGTATACAGTATACCGAGTATACAGAGTGCTCTATAGAGCACTCTGTATACGTTGTGGGCTGATGCCCAGTGTCGCCAGTGCACAGCTCTTACCTCCTAGATAAGCGGCCACGGCTACGACACCAATAACAGCAACGATGATGGCGACGATGGAGAGGCTCAGGCAGGTTCCCCCGAGTGACCGGCGAGCATAGCTGCGATCACCTTGAAAGTACAACTGCGAGAAGGCACACCGTCAATCCAGTCGTCACGACAGCGGCACGGCCGCCAAGTTTTGCGGCTCGCGACCACACTGGGTCGAGACTGTTCGTGGTAAGCCACCAATGTTGACTCATGGCCCAACGCGGCTGAGCGCCCCCTCCCCTCGGCGGGAAGTAACCCCATTTTCAGACGATCACGTATGAAGCCCGAGCACGCCATTGTCGCCCGGTCAGTAAGCTGTCTGCCGCTGAGCCACCTGACTATCATGTGGTGCTGGTGAGCACACAGGAGCGGACGAACCAAGCTCCCCGCAAGTATGGGACACTCGGGAACACCACTGATAAAGACGGAAGCTCGATGCGAATGTGAAGGCTTTGGATGATGATAGAAGAGAAGATGGTAGTTGATATCTATAATTACTGCTATCATTTGAATGCACGTAGGTACTCGTATTAAAGCTGATTCCCGGCAGATTGTAAGCTAATTACGAGCTTACGTTGTCATGTCATCGTAAACCATCCTAGTGGTCAAACAAATGATTACGGTCATATGGGGTGTCACAAGAACACACAGAGCATCTTCTCAATTGCACAGCATCATACTGACATATGAACTGATGTGCTGGCCATGTGATCAAATAGTCACCTATCGAAATAACACTCACGAACGGGCGTATGGACATTCAAAAGTGGGGACGTCCTTTGAGAAATTGACACTTTTCATAGCACAACCTAAGTATTAATTGCTGAGGTATCGGAAAAGTTTGAATATATTCCCCGTAACCACCCCATCCGTCCGTTCCCGCGCCGTCGCATTTATTGGTAATCGAATCGCTTCTTGACAACCGAGTAACACCACATTAACTGGAGTGACACCTGACCGCACGCAGGTCACGCACCTCCGGCGAGTTGCTGGAGCTGGAGGTGTGTTTGGCACCGCCGCCGTAGCCGCGGGCGGGCCGTTGGTACACGTACCGCATGTACTCGTCTGGCGAGACATACGTCAAGCTGTCGCCGCTCGCCTGGAACAGGGGAACATCCGGGTCAGCCGGCGGGATCCGCATGCGCGTGCTCCGTGACTGCCGCGCGCGCCACGGCGTTTTTGTTGCATGTATACCAACCACCAGCAATCACGTCACAGTCGCGACGCAGACGTGCTGTCGACGACAAGCACGCCTTAATACACTCACGGTTAGCACACGTCAACCAGCCGTCCGTGCAGTCATCAGTGAGGCTCAGCAGGTGCAGCAGTAGGAGCCCGCCCTGTCGCCCTGCAAGGCAGCTCGGCCTCGACACGGCACGACGCTGGCCTCGTGAGTGCTGTCGGCCACGTTTGTGGCTGGTCGGGCGTGTCCGGGTGTTCTCATGCGAGCCGCGCCACCGATCGACATCTGCCAGTATGTCACTGGCGAACTGGGCGTATCGGCCGAGCAACGGAGCTGCGCGATCCTCGGCGGCGCCAGAGCGCAGCCGGGCCGCCAGCGCAGCCCACCGCGACGCGATCAAGGGCGACCTCGAGTTTGTACAGGGTGTCACTGTGATATAGGGAAACATCGGAGGTTCCAGTTAGCCCTCAGGCCGGGTGCTGCGCAATTTGACTCCAATGTGTGCTGGAGTAGTTTCAGCGATGAGGGCATTTAATCAGCACGGTTGGTTTTGCACAGGATGGCTCCTCCGAACCGGGAAAGCTCAACTCAATATCGGAATTTCATCGCTGGATTAGCATTCCCATCACGGACTCCGTGCCTTTGTTGTCCCCGACCGTATCGAGCCAGGTGCCAGCTGATTCTCCCAGCCGGTTGCTAAGCAATTAGCGACACGATTCCCGACGTGCGATGGGATGGCCAACGCTATATTCACCAGGCAACTGGGCTGGTCATTAAGATCAGAAGTTACCTCCACATTAGGCTTCCGGAGTAAATCACGATCATGAAAGTTCCGTGTGACTATGAAAGACTAAAATTAAGCTGAGTTGTTCCCTGGCCTGATCCGACAAAAGTTGACGTATTTGCTTCCAAGGAACCACATGGGTGTCTGTTTGCATTCGAATGGTTCAAAGTAAATTTTATAAGAGTTTCAAAGGACGCAGCATATACTTCATAATAGACAAGTAATTTCGTTGCCATAACCTGTGACCTCCAATTTGGTCAGACTTTTCACGAAGGTGATAGCCTAGGGACTAGTTAGCGACCGCAATTCGAATGAGATGTGGCAATTGGTTCCAGAATAGGCTAGGGTTTAAGGAAAGGGTAGACTCCAGTATGTCAGGCGACTGCAAATGCCGTAGGAGGTACTGGATTATCATACAACGTCCGATAAAATATAATGCAATCATGTAGACTACGTACTAAGTCGATAAATGATGCTCAAATGACAGGCAATTTGTTATGCATCGGCTTTGTTAACCCGCGCCGTCTTTCCGGTCAAATCCTCGCACCCCCGTCTCGGGGGGGGGGGCAGTTGAAGACCCCCTCTAAAATCCAAACTAAGCATCGCACGAAAACGAAAGAGGTGTCATCGGAAAGCACTTGACGAGTAGGGTCCGGGTCCACTCTCCAAAACAACTTTCCCCCAAAAGTGACGTCACGAGGGGGGCTAGATTGTCATGACTTTTCACGACTTACATTATGTTTTTGACTCTGGGGAGTTCATTTTGGGGATATATGAAAAAACAAAACTTATTTGGAATGAGAAAATGTCAGCGAAATCGATAAAGGCTATAATTATTTTTTGACCCCCCAAAATAAAAATTCCATTTGTATTTTTAATTTCAAAGTTGAGTTTTCAAGTTTTCTTTAACCCGTCCCGTCTCGGGGGGTCTTCCGCCGCCCCCTCTGGTTTTTCGTGGATAGCGGACGAACGTCGCGGGGTAGCGCGCCCAAATTTGGCATATCTTTGTCCACATCAATTTGACATGCTGATTCAAAATGTTTAGGTCAGGTCATCTAGGGTCAAAGAGTTAGTCAAGGTCAAGTGAGGTCACCTCCAAAAAAGTTTAACCAGTCGTCACGCTTGAACGAATACAGATACTTTAATGAAACTTTCAGCGTTTGCTCATCTTTACGGATGCAACAAAACGTACGGATTTAATTTTTTTTCGTTTTTTACTACATATAACTTTTGCGTATTTGCCATATTGCAGTTCAAACACACCATTCTGGCTAAAGTAAGCATTTTTTATTGGAGCAAGTTGACTTCCAACAACATTTCTCTGTCTGCTCTGTCCATTGGAGAAGGAAAACTAAAGCAAACTTGAAAATTGAAAATTTTGAAATTTCAAAACAAATAAAATTTTATTTGGGGGAGGGGGCAAAAATTATAGCTATTTCGCTGTCCTTTCTCATCCAATAAATTTGTTTTTCAATATCCCAAAATGAACTCCTCAGTAAAACATAATGCAAGTCGTGAAAAGAAATCTCCCCTGTGACACTGGGGATAGGTACGACCCTACTCGTCGAGCGCTTTCCGATGACACCTCTTTCGTTTTCCTGCGATGCTTAGTTTGGATTTTAGAGGGGGGTCTTCAACCGCCCCCCCCCCCCGAGACGGGGTGGGAGGGTTTGACAGGAAAGACGACGCGGATTAATTTTCCTTTTCCAATAGGTAGAGCAGACCGAGCAACGTTGTTGGAAGTCAACTTTCCGTCATAAAAAATGCTTACTTTAGCCAAAATCCTGTATTTGAACTGCAATTTGGCAAATGCGCAAAATTTATATGTAGTCAAAAACGAAAAGAAATGAAAGATTCAACTTGTACGTTTTGTTGCATCCGTAAAGATAAGCAAACGCTGAAAGTTTCGTTAAAATATTTGCATCCGTTAAAGCGTGACGACTGGTTTGAACCTTTGTTGGAGGTGACCTCACTTCACCTTGACTAACTCGTTGACCCTAGATGACCTGATAAAAAATTTGGATTCAGCATGTCAAATTGATGTGGAAAAAGGTATGCCAAATTTGTGTGCGCTGCCGCGTGACGTTCGTCCGCTATCTGCGAAAAACCCGAGGGGGTGGGGGCGGTTGAAGACCCCCCGAGACAGGAATCGGGTTAACATAAATAGGGGCAATGGATATTTCCCTAGTCATTTACATGGTACTGATCATAAAATGCTTCAGGGTCCATAGGACCTCTGCCCGACGACCAATGCGCTACTTGTACTGCAGATTCCATGGGTATGGGTGCAATTTGCGTCAGTGAGTTTCGTGTCAATGTCTTGATGAGTTAGTAAATTATTGCACGTGGCGAACAGCCCAGTGAGAGGGTCGTACTATCAAACCATGGCATGGAGGCATGCTAAAGTCAGTTGTAAGGACATGATTCAGTGTCATCTGCATGAGCATCACGAGTACATTGCTTGGGTGATTGCACCACTATCGGGCAATGCAAGACAGTTGGACAATCTTCCGTGAACCACCGATTTGTTGAATGCCATAAATGTAAATGTAAGAGCCTAGGAGCATGTCAATATGAAGTCGGCATAAACCAACTTGGAACAAAAGGATATCTGACTGGATTATCTCGCTGATTGATAATCCATCGGTCATGAAAACGTGCCTATGTAGGTGTCTTTGATCTCCCATACGTCCTCCAAGAAGGCCCTGCCACAGGCCAGGACAGTCGGAAATGAGTATCCGTCTCAGCAGGTTGACAGAGTTGACGCAGTACATTCGTATCACCGTAGTGTGGAATCAGTCGTCTGTGACTGCGCGTGTAATGTGTGTTCTCCACTCCTGACTCAGGTATGTGCCGCCGATCGGATGTTGCGGAGCACGTGTCACGGTGCAAATATGGTTCAAGCATGCTCTCTTCTGGCATGCCTATATTTGATTCCCCTGTCCTATTGTTGGATGCAAACATCGCAGCAGAGATTCACTGCTGCACTGCCAGAAGAAGAGTTGTCTAACTATGGAAATGAGGTGACGGGCTACTAGTACGCTATCATGCAAGCCGTTATTTACTTAATTATAATCACCGCAAGGAACCGACAGATGCATCATTCTGCATCGGTCACAAAAACCATGTCAACTAGCACCTCGCATAATATTTTAATTCGTGCCCTGCCTTTACGATTTACCCTGCAGCAGTCTCCTTCGAATGGAAGACATCCGCACCACCCTGGCGTTAAATATATGAACCGTCAGTAAAAACTCTGTGCAGTCATTATCTCTCCGCAAACACAAACTCTACAATGCACGGGATGATATATCGTGCGCACCCTCCATCTAATCCCTCCCCCAGCTCCTCCCCTTACGCGGATCGTCTAAGTCCTGCCAGGATTTTGGATCTTGCGGGCCAGTATAAGCACTTGGCTACCGCTGTTTCACATCCCACACGAACTCTGTCAGCATTAGCTTTTGCTTAGGTCCAGACGCTACACTTGAAGCGTGCACGATGCAAGCACTGGTAATCCAACAAGCACAGCACGTCGGGGAAGTGTGGCCGGATTCTTAATACTGCTTAGCGTGTCTGGGGAGAAAGCGTTCACATTGCCGCGGCCTTGGTCACCATCCAAGCGTGGTGAACTGAGCGCCGAGAACTCGTGCAGAGAACAGAGCGTACAAATGCAATAAGCAGGACACACCCACAGTACAAGGAGCAATGCATCATACGTCAGGAAAGCAGTCTATATGCGTGCACCCGGCGTTCATTTACAACAGTGCATTTGCAATTGCAACAGCAGATTAGCAAAAGGCAGAACATATCAGGCATTTGCACAGTGGAGCATGAAACAACCGGTCATTTTAATCCCCATTCGGAGCATTGAACCATCGATAGATCAAGCCGAGTCGTAAAGCTAAACAAAGTGGCTTGATTTCCTTGAGACTGCCAAATTTAGTGGCGCAACGTTAATAAGTTCCACTCAGCTAGGCACCTTACGTGCTGGGCACGCCATAATCGTGTCCTTGAATACACAAACATGCGTCAATTATATCGGATTCCGAAGCATATTTTTAGGAGGCACCGAGAAGTGTCTTTCCAGAATCACTGCAAATCCTATGCACGGAGCAGGCCAGTGCCTGCTCCGTTAAAAGATAAAATTGATAATTGACAGTGCACGAAATTGTACCACATTCTCAGGGCAGGAGGTTGCTGGGAATTACCCCTAGCCTTTCCAACAGACGAGTGCGAGCAATGTGAAACATAATTTGTGACTTAGTTGGATATGAGGCGATCTCGTGATTGACACTAAATGTTCATACTTTTGGCTGCTGGTTGGTCTTCCAGGTCAGTTTAAAACTCATATTTTTGGGGGGATGAGGAGGACAAAGTTGAGAAGTTCCATTTCAACAGTTGCTTGCGTAGAAATGAAGAAAAAAATAATCGTTTCAAGTGCTCAAAATGTTCTCCACAGTATCTTGGAATGCTAAGGAATATGTGCAACTCGTAGCCTTTCGACATGTAGACCAAGAGTCAATCAGGGTCGAGGCGTTGACCTCGTTTTGGGAGCTTCTATGAAGTGTCGAGGACAACATGCTCTAATACTCAGAAGAAAAAAGGACGTCAGTTTTAGTTTCCTAGTCCATGTCAACCCAGAAGTGTCTCATAAGTCTAAACAGACAACTTGAAGTTAAGCTGTGTTAGTTACTTCGAGAAACAAAAGTGACTGAACGGTACTGGAATAGTGAGTGATTTATGTGTGATAGCTGAAGTTTTACACAACTAATCAATTTAAAAGCCCATTCTTATACAAGTGTGTCAGCCGACTGTTGTCACACGGATCACACAGGATACCACAAATGATTACCTACCTTTTCAAATATATTCCGTCCATGCAACTCATCGCAAAGATTCTTCCAAAACACATCATGGCCTGCGCACAGTGGGAGGGGGTAACTATTGCTCCATCAATCAGCTTATTAGCAATAGCATTGGAAGGAGCCAGTGGAAACAGTGGTTTCATCTTTCTGCCAAAGTACTTTCCGTAGCGCAGCTGCTGCATATTCAAACCAAAATAATGTGTGAACGCAAAATAAGATAAATGCTTTAACCCACATTTGCAAGGAATACTGTATCCCTGGGTAATTATATTTGTGTTTTTGGATAATGATCCACGATTGAACTGTTGGAGTCTTTTATACAATTAAATTTAAAGAAAAACTACAGTATTCCTTGCCATTGTGGGCCAGTGTTTCATCGTACCTTTGTTTAATCATGGCATGGAAGGAAATGAAGTTGATTTCTTCTCACAACCAAAGCCATGCTTGTTCGAGTCCAACTGGTGATGTGTTTCAAACTTTCGATCAATAGACACAGGGACGTGTGGGTCCAAAATTGATCGCTACTTCTACATAATATCTGGTAAAGGCAGTTGGGCACCCGACCCCACGCACACACACATACATGTGCACATACACGCACTCTCTTACTCTCTCTCTCTCACATACACACACACATAAACACACACACACACACACACACACACACACCCACACGCACACACATCACAAAGGCGCTGGAGACACTATCAACTGTCCGTGCATGGTGGATGTTTGGCACATGATGTGTCTCAATAGCTTAATCAGATGGACAGATGCGAATGTCGATTCGGATGTAGAACCTGCCCGACCTATACGTACACATGAAGGGAATGGAGCTAAATGGCTTTTCTATGTGACGTCGAAACTGTAAAGTGTCAATTTGCACGCCAACGAGTTGTGCAGCATTTGACTATTCAAAAAGTACCCGAAGAAGCAACACCCTTCCTCGTGTGGGTACGTGTCAAGGACCTCATAGTGACATGAAGCCATGGCATTTCTAATGCCCCCATGTACCGCGGATCTGATAGTTGGATGCTATCGATACTTGGGTATTTAACCCTATCATCATGATTGGGCGGATTCCGCCCCCCCCTTACGAGGATGAGGAGGGGAATCTCTCACGCCCCCAACAAACATTGGTCTGCTACCGTACGAAAACATGGCTGAGCAGCAGTCGTATCTACACGTTTTTTTTTCCAGTGCGTTGTAATTTGTGTGCGTTTCCAGTGCGTTGTCTACACATGGTATGCACTTCGGCCTGTCATAGCAAACACTGGAGCAATTTAACGGTACACAACGTGACAATTGCAAGGCATCCATGTCTTACTGAAAGTTCTGAAGAATCAGCGGCTAGGTGTTCCCCAGTAAAATATATGGAATCCCATGAATGGGCAACTAGTCTGCGTCCTTGGTTTATTCATGCCTTAATGCATGATCACAAACTGGTCGATAGGATGCTATCTCATATCTAATTAGGGAGCTTTCTATACGACATGACTGTTGACGTAGTGTCGCGAGTTCTGTCCTCAAAACGAGTTTGCCTGAACCATTCGTGAAAATAGATTAGCTTAGGGACTGCCACCAGTGGCGACCGGTTCGCCTCGGGAGCGGTGGCGAGAAGTGGCGCTGTTTCACAGCCCCCCTCTCACGGTCTGTCCACGGCTGGCCGCGCTGAGTCCCGGCACCCGCGACACCCATCGGCGAGAGATCGCGCTGTTTCACAGCCCCCCTCTCACGGTCTGTCCACGGTCTGTCCACGGTCTGTCCACGGTCTGTCCACGGCCGGCCGCGCTGAGTCCCGGCACCCGCGACACCCATCGGCGAGAGATCGCGCTGTTTCACAGCCCCCCTCTCACGGTCTGTCCACGGCCGGCCGCGCTGAGTCCCGGCACCCGCGACACCCATCGGTGAGAGATCGCGCTGTTTCACAGCCCCCCTCTCACGGTCTGTCCACGGTCTGTCCACGGCCGGCCGCGCTGAGTCCCGGCACCCGCGACACCCATCGGCGAGAAGTCGCGCTGTTTCACAGCCCCCTCTCACGGTCTGTCCACGGTCTGTCCACTGTCTGTCCACGGTCTGTCCACGGTCTGTCCACGGTCTGTCCACGGCTGGCCGCGCTGAGTCCCGGCACCCGCGACACCCATCGGTGAGAGATCGCGCTGTTTCACAGCCCCCCTCTCACGGTCTGTCCACGGCCGGCCGCGCTGAGTCCCGGCACCCGCGACACCCATCGGCGAGAAGTCGCGCTGTTTCACAGTCCCCCTCTCACGGTCTGTCCACGGCTGGCCGCGCCGAGTCCCGGCACCCGCGACACCCATCGGCGGGAGATCGCGCTGTTTCACAGCCCCCTCTCACGGTCTGTCCACGGCCGGCCGCGGTGAGTCCCGGCACCCGCGACACCCATCGGTGAGAGATCGCGCTGTTTCACAGCCCCCCTCTCACGGTCTGTCCACGGCTGGCCGCGCTGAGTCCCGGCACCCGCGACACCCATCGGCCAGAGAAGCGCGAGCATGACCGACCCAGATTCAACCGGTGGGCTCGGCGCTGGCCGTGTCCGACCGAGCGGAACCACGCCCGCCGGGTCGGCGACAGTGCGGACGGCCCGGCAGCTGAAGAGTCGCACAGTCAGACCTCGAGCGGCGTTCCGCGTCGCTGGCCGCTGGGTCAGGACGGCGCTCTCCATGTAGTGCGCCGGAGGCTGCCGGGGAATTACGGTCTGGAACACTCGGTAATTGTTTGGGTTGTTCCGGCTAATGCCGTCCGACGAAACGCCCCCATAACAAATACATTCCCCCGATTGCCAGGCATACAAAGGAGACGTGTCGGAAGAACAATAAAGCCAAGCGTTTCGGATAGCGGAACCTGGACGCTGGAGAACACTGAATAACATCTGTCGACAGAATCTTCAATTGTGAAGGCATGCAGCGGCACAGTTCTGCTGTTAGGGGAACAATAGGGAGTGAATTACTCTTTCTGTTGGCTAACTGAGGAATTATTTCTGAAGTCGAGATTGGGATATCCATAGATTATCTTGCTCGGCATAACTTTTGAATAGCTTAACTTAAAATCGGTGGTAAGGTTTACTTCTCCTACACCTCCACTGAAGCTAATTGGCAGCATTGCTCAGTTTGTAGCATGCATCAATTTAGGCTTTCGTCAAATATGCTTTGAGCTCATTGATGGTGCTTACGTTAACCCGATCTATTCCCTTGTTCTGTGCTTCCTATTCATCTAGGGATTAGAAGCCTAACTTCTCATTGCATAATTTAAGCAGACGCCCTAGGCACGGAACAAAGTCAATGCAAAGGACATCTTGCAAAGGCTGTTTCTATTAATATCACTCATTGGGGAAGTGAACCCAAGGTTAGTAAAGCACGATTTACCACAGATATAATTTCGGTATTTGAATAGGAAGCATCGATGTGACTTCGACGGGGGGGGTAATTCCAATTGGTAGAGGAACTTGTCGCTATAATATCTGCATAGGTTCTACCAAGGCAAATTCATAGGAGCATGAAAATAAGTGTGCACTTGTTCCGTTCAGGGACAAGAGTGATGCTGTTCATGTCAATTGTTGCCAAGATACTGGGTAGGTCCATATAAGAGTTAGGAAACATGTGTCGATCCACAAAGTCTTAAGATGATTGCCTGGCTGATGAATTCAAGGCTGTCCACGACAATGCACGTATTTTGATCTTTCCGTGCGAAGGAAGAGTCATCCAAACTTGTATGTCCCAGGAAAACAATCGTCAGTAATTTGCAATGGCATGGCTATCCATACAGATGTGGTGACGAAGAAGCTTTAGGTCAGCTAATTCAAATGCCATCGACCTCTTTCTGGCCTGCTTGTGGAACGCTAACGGAATCATAGCCTTGTCTACTTTATAGTTTTGTTTACTATATCATGCTATTGGATATTGACCGGTCATGGCGCCCCCTGGCAGATCGGTGACCTATTATAAGCAAAGTGCAAATAATTGGCCTACACTGGCTGGTCACTAGCTTTATGACAATCATTTGGCAATTTATAGACGTCCTGTTATCTAAGGTGTTTACACTCTATGAGGCTTTACGATAAGAACTCCCATATACATTGTGCCTCGTTGCTTCCTCGCAGTTAAGGGATCAGCAACGAGAGGTGGCAACCACCTCCTAGAAGTAGTGGCACTGTGCTCTTTTGATAAGAGTGGGCTTAATTCCCACCTGCCTAATCTCTTAATGAGGCTACAACAAGCCTTACCGCTTCGGTGTATCCCAGCATGTGGCTTAAGTCTACTTCCATATATGTTTACGAAATATCGAGGGTGTTGGGTCCACAGCATTACTTAATGTTACCAAACAAAACCAAATCAAGAAACAAACTAAAATAAACAAGCCTGAAGTTGTCTAGAAATATAGCAAACTAATGAAGCTCACGCAAGCAACTTTAATGCGCGATGAATAACCATGCTGATGGTGTGTGTACGCGAGTGGTAAAATTACCTCGGGCGGAAGCGGTGTTGGACTCGAGAGTTCAGAGCAACTTACCTGGGAGACTATGCTCTAGACACACAACTAGACTAAGATACTGCCTAGACACACAACACCGATGAACATTGTTTCGGTAGTAATATTCCTAATCAGGATTCTTCCTGAAGATTCGGCAAAACGAGATGCAAAACATGAGAAGAAAAATACGCAGTATAGTTAAGTTCTGAAGTACTGCATGCTCGAATCCATCCTACATTAAACAGCTAATTACATTGGGTTGCGTTACACCAGACTTCCTTTCAGTGGGATGGCAATTACCCTTGTCATGTCACAGACTCTACTCGGAGAGCACTCGTGTGGGAGGACATCCAGGCGAGAGAAACATTCTCACAGGAGCACCACTTTGCGTCCACCGTACCACGTCACGTACGCACGACTGGCGCACCAGCGCCACGTCTCGTCACGTCACGTCACGTACACCACTGAGACACCGCCGACATGTCGCGCACACCGCCGACGCCGCCGACACTCTGACGGAGGTCCCGAGGCGCGCCGACACCACGCCATGCGCTCCGATGGGTAGCATTAGAGCCGTTCAGGTGGTCATGAGGAACGTCACGACACGGCCAGCCTAGTTCACAGCGACGCCCTGTGATGGGCCGCACGCTTCGGCTCATCTCTGCACCGGCGCCGGCGCCATTAGCGGCGCTGGACCAGCGAGCGCAAGAGAAGCACCCTGGTTTTTCCATCCTGCACGGAGCAGGATCGGACGTCGTATGTCATGACAGGAAACTTGTGGACCGACCGCAACTGCGCTCTATCGGCAGCGCGTGACGACATGCATTTTATTCAGCGCCCGGTTCTGGCGGGTGTGCAGAAATGTCAAAAAGAAGTAACATTTATTCCGACAATTCGATGCAATGCACTTGAGTTCGGAATGTGTGCTCCAGATTCGACAGAGGACTCAGATTGTTAATAAAGTGCCTGCAATTTCCGTATATGCGAATATAAAACAACCCAATTGAGCTGAAATTGGCTTCCATTTTTTCGTATTCGGGCTTGTCTGCTGAATATGTTATACGCAATTCAAACTCAAATACACTATGCTGAAATGTTGAATTAGCATAGAGGCCACGCTGGGTCGCCGTCATTTTCGTTCCGCACCCTCCCCCGCTCATACTACGCTACATGCAACCATTCGGTACGGTTTCCACCCACCAAATGACACTCTTCGACAGGCTTCTGACGTAATACCACTTGAATGACGTCATGGCGTCACCGGCGCCCGGCTGATCGACCTCCAGCGCTGGCCGAATGGACCGCCACTGTCTAACCTCTCTCAGAACCTCATTTCTTCGACAACACAAAATGTGCACAATCGATATGAATTCAAAATGCGTGCGAAATTGGCATGATTAATGGCAGCAAGGCTGGTAAGTAGAGAGCGAGCACCGGGCGGCGTCCTCTGAACATAACCCAATATTGCGTAGCTGGCGTACGAGTGAGAAATATTTGGATCCTCTACTTGGAACACTGTGCACACTCATACAGACACAAAAGCTAGACACACAGCAGATGTTCCATTTTGGCACCATTGCAGGACAGTCTTGTTCAAACGCTTCCTCCCAGATTCTTCGCCGCAATACATTGTGCACAGGGTGCACAAGCCGTGCTGATTTCTGGAGCCCAATACAGATGGTTGGCCCGATAGCAGCAAGCGAGGGCGTGTTCCTGGGGTGTGCTACACCGAAGGATCTGTTTAAAGGCAGATCATGCCTGTGAATCCGATGTCTACAAAGAAAATGTAGTGAAAACTGAAAAATTAACCGAATGAAACAAGTAAAAAACGCACCTGTATCACCACAGTAACAAAAAAAAATGACGATAGGCTTTTCTGTGACATGATTCAATTCTGTTTCACCATGCATAGTTTTTATGTGCGTGAAGCACAATTGATGTAATTGACAAACAAAATACGTCATTACTCTTTGGAACCGTGGTGAAACGCGTCCCAGGTCCGTTTCTCAGTGAAGAAATTCATATATAAAGCAAGCAATCACGGTTCCAAAAGTGCAACGGTCAAGCACGGTCGGCTCAGGTCGGATTGATCAAATGAACTTTTGTCCGATCTACACAGTAGACTCGCTAGAGCCCCTTTCTCCCTTGCATAGCGCAGAGTTTAGTCGTGAGTTAGAAATAACAGGTGTGAAGTGTTATTTTTTGTTTTACAATGCTTCTTACTGTGTTTACACAGTGCCTACTGTGGTGTTCTTTGATATGTTTTGGTCACGATCCAACCTCATTGATTAAACTGCACCTGCATTCAAAATTTATGAATGGCTTTTATCAATTACGCAGCATAATCATCTAGGTGGCGTATTCGGCTTGTAGTGTTAGTGCCTTTGAATTAAGTCCGACAGGGCAGACGTAACCTCGCCTGGCTTCCACCCACGAGATGCAGTACGTAGAGAGTATTCGCCGTGTCATGCGATTAACATTGCCCTTTGTGTGTCACCGGAGCGGTCCAATGGATGTCGCGGTAGCTTAGTTGGTGGTATGTCTGATTCTTGATCGTAAGATCGTGGGTTCATATCTGACAGCCGGCAGGGTTACTGAGACCACCTGCGTCCAATCGGTGTGAAAGCCTGGCGACGCTATTTGACCTAGCAGTTGAATGCGTCGTATTATAACATAATGTTCTAACCCAAGGAACAGTCCTCTGCTCACCAGGCCCGATAAATCGAGGTGCTCCTGCCATTGCACAGCGTGCTATGGCGGAGAGTCTAGAAGGAAGCGCTTGGACGAGACTGTCCCGCAAGGGTGGCAAATTATCTGGAACCTCTGCCTTGCATATAGCGGGTGTGTCCGTGCGAATACGTGTGAACATCCCCAATTAGAGGAACCAAATTATATTACTTTTTAGTAAACTGTGCAGTAAGGTCCCATGGTCAAAAGACACTCAGGGTTCGCTCTCCCTTGTAGCTACCAGCCTTGCTACAATTAATTACGCCAGTTTCGCATAAATTGTCAGCTGACATAGCGTGTCGTTGATGTATTTTAGCAGAATCATTGCTTTATGGCTAAGTTTCCTTCGCCAAACCGAAAACACTTGATGATTAAGACGACGCCCAAACGAAGTGCTTACGACACATTGCTACATTGCAAACTCATAGATTGATAAATCAGGGTCATCGTGCTTAATATTTTATTTGGGACTTCTTTTTAAATACTCGGAGCTGGATTGCTTATATCTGAAGACACTATTTGTTCAACTAATCGCAAAAGCCGGGATCAACACCTTTCCAGCAGTGCTCAGAAGGTGATTATCGTCATAATTTTAATTTCATTACCTCAGTTAGGAGCATACATTGCTTTTCTAAAGGAAACCCAGTTCTTTTGGGCTCAGACGGTATCAGTTATATCCTCAGTCTTCTTGTTAAGCACACACCCACCCTCCACGTTGCCTCCGTGCATTGCCTTGATTGAAACGTTTGTGTCCATCGCGATTTCTATCTGCAATATACGTTTCAGCTAAAAGCGCGTATGTGTGAAGTACAATATCTGATACAAATGCAAGCATTTCAGCATTCCCAGGAAAAGATCGTATTTTCCTTTTCGTAGCTTGGCAACATCAACGCTAGTGGCCATTTGGAATGGACATTCCGTCGTGTTCTTCGCTGTGGAGAGCACAGGGAACGCTTTCGAACAAGGGAATACATTTCTTTCGTTTCCAAATGAACCCGAATATTTTCGGAACTTATTTTCGCTTACTCTCCGTGAAGCGTATATTCTAACAAAAATACATTTACCTATCTCACTGTTTTTTGTTTGTTGTTTCGTATCTCGAGTGTAGTTTGCAACAAAACTTTTCACTTGCCCAACTGTTGATGTTTGCTTTTAAGTCTAAAAGTCACCCCTTAACAGCAAGTTCTTGTCACAAACGTACATATACGTTCCCACGGTCTGCATCCTACCCGTGAGTAAGTGACGCTTGACATAAATCAGACAGAACTGCTGTACAATGGATGCACTACGAAACGCTGAGTAAGCTTCAACAATACCACCACGATAACCTTGACAACACTTCTTAGGGAAGCGGAAAGCGTGCTAAAAGCCGCAGGTGCACCTTTGCTGGTACACGTCATTATGTCACGTCACCACTTCACTACCTTTGTTGCTGGCAGGCGCGCAGGCCACTGTTTTGTTCAGCTGTGCTTGCTGCTCACTTCGTGGTGGCCACCAACATCAGGTACACATACCATAGCTAGTAGCGATGCAATCACGAGTATTTCGTGTTCTTGAAATCCCATTGATTTGCTTGTATCATGGGCGGTAGGCATATTGGTTGGATAATAATATCAGCTGAAGTCAAAGCCTCGTGAGCCTTGTAGCGTTGTGGTGCTTCGGCATCTCTATCCACACCCGCAGCAACTCGAGGTCAGTGCACCGATCAATGTCTCACGCGGAACAACTGCTCGTATGGGAGGTCAAAGATCACCCTGGATAGCAAACCGTAGCTGATGCCATGGATGCGACCTGTCAGGAGTTACACCTGAGAACTGTCGACCATCTCGACAAATGTGCAAAAGGCCATTCCTCAGGGGGTCGTTTCGTTACTTTGAAAAGGTACGCAAGACAGTATAGTGAAGTAAACAGCATGAACCTGTGATTTGCACCAATACAGGTAATTTTGGAATCAGGATCATCACACTCTGATACCTTTCACTTGCGTAATCAAATCATGTAAATGCTGACATGCGGATAAGATAAAACTAATCTTTTTACACTTCTAATCTCCTGTGGAATTTATTGCTGGAGGTGTTCCAGGTGTGCTGGATATTTTACTTGTGGTATGAGCCGATTATGGCGTCGGTTGGAGCGTATTACTCAATACTGTTAAGTTGGGAGTTTCGTAAGGCTGTAAAGATTATGTTCTTATCGACCCAGGTGGTGAAAACCCTCCGCCCTCTAAAAGCAGCATCCTCAATTGCACAACCCATAAGCCTTAACCTAAACCGTGAATGTAATTATTCAGCCTCCATTATCTCATCCGATGTTACTTTTTCATTCTAAGCATGAGCTATTTTTATGTAATTAGAATACCGATCACAGTTCTCGCCAGTTGTGGCTAAAGCATTCACGGCAGTATTTTGGCGAAACACACTTCAGCTTGGTCCGAGTTAATCACGAAAAGTTCGGGAGTAGTCAAGTAAGCTTCCCTGGCTGACACCGAATCCAGATCTGGTTTATATCGGATACACGGAACCAAAAGCACAGCTAGCACACTGAGAAAAAAGCTCGAAGACGTTAAGAATGTAAGACTCGGATCAGTGTCACATGATGTCAAAGAGCAAAACATTGCCCATTTCAATGTCACTGAGAATCTCATTACATATGAATGTGACTACTACTTGGTCAACCCACGTCATTCGGCACAATTGGAGAAACTAAGGACGAGAATGGCTCAGTATAAGGTCAGGACCAGGCCGATGCCATCAGGTCAATGTCCATCTCACTTCGCCACTAAATCTGAAGTATCCCCATTTATAAATGATACGCTCTTCCTGGTATCTGAGAGCTTCGTCCCACTAGCGAAAGGAAATAATGCGATGCAAAGGTCAGGTGAATTTGAAACATGGCCATGACCTATCCATTTCAACAAGAGTAGGGCAAATATCCTTGGCCATTGGCAGTTCTACTCCGGATATATGTTAGCTCGAGCATAGAACAGGCTTAATACAAATGCAATACATCACCATAAGGGTTATGGAACAAACCCATATCTCAATACGAACATCATCGTACAAGTTAGGTCAATGAATTAGGATGAGCTTATTGATGTCAGTACTTACCATGGCTTAGCTACATCTCACTGACAATTAATACTTATGTCAAATGAACGTCACAGGACGATGCAAATTATTAACACAAAAATGACCGTGATGCGCGACTAAGTATATCCTTTTTACCCTTCACCCTTTACCATGGGAAGAGGAGGAAGACGTTCTTACCCTTCGCCGACTTAAGGAAAATGCAATCAGCGTGGATGTGGTGGTGTGCAGAGTTGAACCCTCTAAAGTTATCCGCAATATAAACTCGGAGGTAGTTGTCCCCCTGTCATATTCTGATCTGGGAGGGTCCTGATAACTGTGTTGAGCATTAGAGACGGTGAGACTCAACCCGACCGATGCAACAAAGTTCTAAAACGTAGACATGGCCACACCTCGGGCATCGCTGCAGCAGGGAGAGGCGGAAGCAGTTACTGCTGCCATGGATGCTGGCTCCCTAAAAGTAATGGGGGAGGAGGTGCAACTTCTTTGCATTTCTTTCGTGGCATTTCCACGTCAGCACTCATAGACCCGATGTTAAAACTTATTGCACGGGGAGGGGGAAGCTCAAGACTGCAAAGCGATAGGAAACTTCAGGGGTAACTGCAATCATCTCTCCTCCGGTGACTTGTGCAGAACGATAGTATGGCTCCACGACAATCTGAAAGTGCCTGCAACACTACTTAGCACTCGCGAATATTAGGCAGTAAGTATTGCAGGTGATTTTAGTATTCCCATTTTGTATGCTAATATAGTTATGGCTAAGCAGCCTGGTGATGTTCATGGACCAGATGAACACCATTCCACCCGTTCCTCATTACTCTGCCCTTGCTCTCCGCCTCTCCACAAATCGCTTGACGTAGGCTATGGAATATATATATATATATATATATATATATATATATATATATATATATATATATATATTTCTGGATGTGGGTCATCCCCGCGGTCCCCTCCAAGTTAAAATTTGCCATCAGGCGTGTCTGTTAATTTAGCTTACTCATCCTTCTCATTTCTAATGTTCTTTCCGCCTCACTGTATGTAACGATTAAGTCGTTTATTTTGTATTTCTCATTTACAATTTGCGTGCATACTGCATTGCTTGAATTTCACGTATGAATATAACTAACTTGCCTATACGAAATTCACGTTTCGGTTATCAGCTTGCCGGTTTTAGAAACACGAATAAATATTGTCCTTTCAAAAAAAAAAAAATATCATAGTTGCTGCAATGCATGAACCCAAGAACTGGCAACTGACACCTCAAAACTAATTGGTGCGCTATGGTCTCGGATCAGAAAATAACGTAATCACGTAAAAGCGTAATCACCAACGAGCACTTCGGGCAACAAAAACAGACGACCATAGGTGCCGCACGGAGCTTCCTTCCGTGGCCGATCGCTTCGAAAGGACACGATGACACTGGAATCCGCCATTCCCGCCAGGCCTCACCGCAGCGGCCACGCCCATGTGCGACCTCTAAACCGGAGCTGGGCGACGACGTGGGCCTGTCCGCCGTGCGCGCCCGTCACGGCCGGCTGGGGAGCGTGTGGCATTGAGGTGGCAGCCGGCCCGAGGCGACCGTCACGGGCCGACTTTGACGCTGGTGCGTGGGCAGGGCACTGTGGCCGTGGGAGTCATGCGCGCCGGCCGGCCGTAACGGCCACAGATCTTTGGTGAGACAAGAAGGGGTGGTTTATACTGCATGTGCACAATACAGAAGCTACGGGGCGAAATTCAGCGGTATAAAATACCAACATTCACATGAGCACGGGTGGTTAGTCTGGTTTATGGCGGTGGACAGGGACGACCGACGTCAGACCCGCGGACGTACCGTGCTCTTGCTGTCGGCGTCGGTGGTGCAGTCGGCGTCAGTGGTGCAGTCGGCGCCGGCACTCGGAGTGGGGCTCAGCCGTACGCCGGCTGGCAGTCGAACGCGCGCGTTCAGGGCCTGGTGGGCGGGCGCCGCCTCGTCCGACCCCGTCGAGCGAGCGCGCTCACTGCGCGTGCTGTACGTCTCCGAGCCGGCACTACCCGAACCGTCACCGCCCAAGCCGGCCCCAGTGTCACTGCCCGAGCCGGCCGAGCCGTCACTGGCCGGATCTGACGTCAGCGCGACATCCTCTGGCGTCACGCCCGCCTCTCTGCTGGGCGGTCCCATGTCACTGGCGTCACCCGGAGAGGTGGTCGGAGCACGGCGTCGCGACACTGGCTGCCAGCATGGCCTGTCGGGGCGCAGACTCTCCGAGACGGTAGAGAGGTGGAGGCCGACGGGCCGGGTCGGTGTCGGCGCCTGGCGGAGGAAGGGCGGCTCAGCTAGGGTGCGGGAGTCGAGTCACACTCTAGCCTCGCATTTCACGCTGCACTGATGAGGTTGATTGATTGATTATTTGGGCTTAAGGGCGCATCAACTGCGACTGGTTATGTAGCGCCCATGCACTGATGAGGTCTGGATTGACGAGAAGACGCGCCTTGCAATGTGAGTGAGAAGTCAATTAATTGGATGACTTTTGGCTCAGCATGTCTCGACAAACCAAACTCGTTTGTAGCATCTGCTTGTGTCGATCAAATTGACGGACTATCGTCAGGGAAAATATTATCTCAAGATAGTGGAAAAGCTGCGTTGTTCAACTTTTCTGAAGAATGGTCATTTTTATGCATATTCACATTTTAAGTAAGTCTGAAAGCTAGACCGCAATTTATATAAATGGTAATGGGAAGGCTTAACGATCTCCAATCGACATGAAACGTAATTTTTGTCTATCATGATTCATATAGGAAAAAGTGGGCCAAAAGGCAACGAGTGGACGAAACGGCATGCAGGTTGTGTAAACAGTAATTATTGCAGCACGCAATACTTGCAGCGTGCTTTCAGTCCTATTGTTCTCGTTGAAATATCGGTTGCCTCTAGCTTCGAACATTTCATTTGAGGAGGTCCGATGGTGACATGCTAGTTGTTCCCACCCAAAGGTCGGCCAACGGGGATGAGCACCTTTTCTTTCAATTAGCTTACATTCAGTCAGCCTAAAAACAGACGAGTATCTACATGACTCTACATCAATACATTATCTGTGCACCAATGCATAATCTCTACATCTATGCATGCTGTTTACATCTATACATGGTCTCTACATTTATACATTTTCTCTACATCTATATATGATCTCTACATATATGCATGCTCTCTACATGATCCTTTATTTAACCCATACCAAAAGATTATTTCCCTCAAGGTGATGACTCTGAATATGAAGGCTTGCAATCGATTGCATACGAAAACAGAAGCCCAACACAAACACAAGATGCAACTACGAATGGACGGCGTAACATGATTGGCTGATTTGTACCTGCATCACTATTCCTATGTGAGGTATGACGTAGCCGGATTAACAGAATTAGGTCACGCATGGACAAGCTTGTAATACCAATGCAGCGAGGATCTACAAATGCAAACGTTCGGCACGGATATTCAGGCTTACTCATCCCACCTTTGTTTCAGGTTTGAGCGTTATGCTTAATGCCGCACAATAAGTAGCTTTGTTCGATGGTTTGAATGCATGCCGGCTTACGTTACTCGCATGCTCACCAATGCAGCCTTTACATTGTATGCTTGTTTTAATGCCTAACTGAATGAATACCTATGGAATAACATCAAATGGTTATTTCCATACATCCTATATAAAGCAAGCACTCATGTTGCACTGCAGGCTGAGAAATCAGCATCACCTATATCTGCCAAAAGCGAGAGCGAGGCGAGGATGGGTCTGCACTCCAGACACTCCAGGCTGCACAGTAAAAAAAGCTCATCTGCGCTGCTCAACACGACCGCCACTCTTTTCAGGAAACTTTTGGTTGCAATGCGTTCTCAGTCAATCTCAATCTCATTGAAATGCAATCTCAATGTCAGATGAGTCTTTTAACGTTCATGCTTTTCAATATTCATTCCAATATTCAACCTGAATTTTTGTTCAACGAGAGATTCGCTGCGGCATTTCTGCTTCGGGAAACTTTCAGCAGGACCTCGTGGTCTAATAAAGCATTTCAAATTCTAAGTTCCTAACTCAGAGCCAAATATGTTCCCTTCATGTTAAAGTTTGCCAATTTTCATCACAATTTTTCCTTTCATGTACCCTCAATCTGTGTTGAATTGGACTTACGGAAACATTAATGCGTGTAAAGCTAATCATCGATTAAACCTATGCCGACATCACTACGGAGCCGTGCCGGTGGTAATCCTTAGTAAGTAAACGTGGTAATCCTTGTAAACTAATCATGGATTTCACACTGCAGCCAGCACTCGCACAGCTTGCTCACATTTGCAAATATTCCCCACCGGTTCACACATGGACATACGAACGGTTATTCACCACTGACCACACCTTGACTCACCCACAGTTATTTACCAGCGACCACACCTTGACACGACCACAGTTGCTCACTTCTGTCCACACCTTCGACTCACGCACAGTTGCTCACCATCGACCACACCTTGACTCAAGCCCACAGTTATCACCACAGACCACACCTTGACTCACGCCCACAGTTGCTCACCACTGTCCACACCTTGACTTACGTCCACAGTTGTCACCACCGTCCACACCTTCACTCACGTCCACAGTTGTCACCACCGTCCACACCTTCACTCACGTCCACAGTTGTCACCACCGTCCACACCTTCACTCACGTCCACAGTTGCTCACCACTGTCCACACCTTGACTCACGCCCACAGTTGCTCACCACCGTCCACACCTTGACTCACGTCCACAGTTGCTCACCACCGTCCACACCTCGACTCACGCCCACAGTTGTCACCACCGTCCACACCTTGACTCACGCCCACAGTTGCTCACCACCGTCCACACCTGGACTCACGCCCACAGTTGCTCACCACCGTCCACACCTCCACTCACGTCCACAGTTGTCACCACTGTCCACACCTTGACTCACGCCCACAATTGCTCATCACCGTCCACACCTTGACTCACGCCCACAGTTGCTCACCACCGTCCACACCTTGACTCACGCCCACAGTTGCTCACCACCGTCCACACCTTGACTCACGTCCACAGTTGCTCACCACCGACCAAACCTTGACTCACGTCCACAGTTGTCACCACCGACCAAACCTTGACTCACGCCCACAGTTGCTCACCACCGTCCACACCTTGACTCACGTCCACAGTTGTCACCACCGTCCACACCTTCACTCACGTCCACAGTTGTCACCACCGACCAAACCTTCACTCACGTCCACAGTTGTCACCACCGTCCACAGTTGTCACCACCGACCAAACCTTGACTCACGTCCACAGTTATCACTACCGTCCACACCTTGATTCACGTCCACAGTTGTCACCACCGACCAAACCTTGACTCACGTCCACGGTTGTCACCACCGTCCACACCTTGACTCACGCCCACAATTGCTCACCACCGTCCACACCTTGACTCACGCCCACAGTTGCTCACCACCGTCCACACCTCGACTCACGCCCACAGTTGCTCACCACCGTCCACACCTTGACTCACGTCCACAGTTGGTCACCACTGTCCACACCTCGACTCACGTCCACAGTTGCTCACCACCGTCCACACCTTGACTCGCGTGCGCAGCGACGCAGTGGCCGACTTGTCACGTGTCACACCACCGTTGTCGGCGCGCGCCGGGGCGGCACTGCACGACTGGCCACGGTCAGTGGGCACGCTCCGCTCCCGCCGCGGCCAGCTGACCGTCTGTCGGGCCCGTCGGCCAGCTGGCGCGTCAGGGTCAGCGCTGGTGCAGACGCGCTGAGGGCGAGCGGCCGCAAGGGGGAGTGTTTCCCCGCTGACGTGTCTCTCCACGCTGGCAGGCCACGGCGGGTAACTCCGCCGAGCGTTTGCCACCGTCCGTGCACCGAGACGTTCGCAGTCAATGGACATTGACACGATGAGATGCGATGCTGACATGAGACCGTTCACAAACTGGTGGAGTGTGGCCGTATTGACAGGTAAAAGATGTATGTGCGCGCGTGTGACACAAATTAATACATCAAATTATGATTATTTCCAAACCTCTCTTCGCTGTGGATAATTCGGCTAGTCAGACAGTGCGAGCCACCGTCAGGTGCTACTGTCCTTGTTTCTGCACTGAACTCAGTTATAGAACTTAGTGTATCAGACTATTACATAAAGGCTGAGGCGTGGAGAATGATTAACATAAATAACTTTTATAACGTGTTTGCAGTATCATATTGAGCGAATTAAACGTACACTAATTTTATAACTTCTGGCCAGGAAGCGAAATGTAATGTCATCCGGAAGTTTCCATGCGGTCTCTTGTCTCCCCGCTCCAACATATAACATGGTGGTGGCCACCTCGCACCTGCAGGACGGAAGTGAGTTTTCGCGAGCAATTCGCACTCGTTTTGCAACAGATTTAATCTCCGCATACACTTTTGATTGCACTTTGATCACCTAACTCCAGGTTTAAGGTCATCGGCGACGTGGCGTGTCAAATGGGCCAGTGCTTCGGGCAAATAAATGGTTGGTTCTGAGTCGCCGCGCGTGAAGCGCGCATCCAAGCGACTCGAGGGCAGGGACAGGGCCGAGACACGCCTAACCACCGCCTCGCTGGCGGCTCTGGGCAGCCGTACGTCGTGCACACCAAGTGACGCAAGCCGTTTGGTTTGTAACCAGTAATTGACTGTGGCCATTCCACTTATCCAGGGTACACGCTGTTTTCAAGCGTAAGACAAGGCTCTGAGACGATGAGTAGAGAACAATGGCCGCAAAGAAGGACCCCTCTGCAGCCCGCTGGCATGCGATTAACACACAACGTAAAGTGGAACCACAAAACAGCGAAACGACTACACTGATGTCGCTGTTGCAATGCGATATTTCAGTAGTAAAGTAAAACCGTGGAATGTTAGCTTATTCACACCCATGGTACATACCTTCCCACAAACATAACCTGAGCCAAAATTGGCATCAGATATGCTAGCATTTTCCGTTGTGAAGCATGTCAAGCATGTGAAGCATGTAAGCACTAATTAGATGTGTCACTATCATTGTGATTGCTATTGTGGTTTTGCTCCTGATCAAGTAGCACATTGCATTTATTCCAAGTGGAGGGTTCTGAATCAGAGCGCATTGACTAGATCATTATACTATACTACCATCTTTACTTGGTCATTGCACCCATTCTCCCAGCCAATACATGACAGCCTTGCACTGTCAAAAGGATGTGACAGCTCTCTGGTTTTGCATGATAGCTATCGTCAGAACTGAGTTTGGTATTTCGCATCTTGTTATTTAGTACAGAACATATGGGTAACTAAAAATATAATTAATAGCTATGGACAGCGCAGAGAGTATCGGACATTAGAAATGAGACTGTGTGCTCCGCAGTCATGACATAAGAGTTCACAGCTATGTGAGCAGTAACAAAACGGATAAATTTGTCACACATTGGTGTCACCAATGCTCATATTTTAGTCCTGCATTCAGCGTCATAATATGTTTTCAATGTGTATCACTCTGTTGGGTAGCTATACTAACACCGTGTTAAACCAAATTTTTGTTTTCACTAAAAACTTGATGTAGAAAATATGGTGCGATACTTTTGTGTCAACATATATCAGACCCTCAAGATTAGTCATGCATTGATTTGCATACCAGACTCGCACGGCTCTTCGACTCAGTTCCGAAATAAATCACCGGTGTGGGAGGCATCCGCATGTGTTGTACTCAGAAGCTGGAACCCACACTGTATGTCCTAAAGCTTCCCATTTATGTTTCATGGCACCACTTGTAGAATCATCCCACATGCCACAGCTACTGTGGCATGACATGTTATATAATGGTGCAGCTGCTGCTGGGCTAATGCTGTTTGGTATCTGAAAATCCTGAGGTCAGGTCAGGTCGCGCCGTATGACGATGTCAAGTGCAATCTTGAATATCCCCGACACACCACTTTTTAAGCATAAAAAGCATGTTCCCAAGAAGAAATACTATGCGATTGAAACATCTTTATAAACTGTCCAGCTTCCAATCTCGTGACCGAGCCTCAGGTTGCTCTGGACAATCCACACATTGATGAAACGATCGCTTCAGCCTCCGTTCATGAATCGTTCGTTCATGTTCAGCCTTCGTTTCTTTATAAACAAAATCAGGTCAGATAAGGTCAGTTCACACGAAATCAGGTCATCTCAAGTACTTGGTCATGCCGCAAGATTTAGGCGGCACTAAAAGCAAAGTCAGATATGGCTTTACTAGGAACAGCAACAGTATGCAAACGAGGACGTTTTGAAGAACATGACTATATCTTTTTGCCTGAACTTGCGCCATTCATCTGTCACACATTCTGCTCGAGAAAGCTTATTGCGTGCTTTTAATTATTTTATGCCTGAGAACATTACCCTAAATTAAATTTCCTGGCTCAGTGTGGTAACACAAACGCGGAAGTTCACCTAACCTCAGGTCAGAAACCTTGACCTATGTTAAAATTTTGAGACAACAGGGCTTTTCATTTTGATGGAAAAGCGGCATAAGGTGAGTTTGGTGTTGATGTGAACTCCGAACAGTGAAGATGAATATTTTGAAACATTATTCTCTCTGACTCAGGTCCGTGACATTTGATGATCTTGACCTAAAAATGGTACGAGGTATGTAAAGAAGATGCATAAAAAGATGCGTAAAGTTGGGTACCTCTAGTCTAGTCTACCTCTAGTCTCTAGTGTTCAGTCGGCCGTTATCCAGGACAAATTTGAGGGAAGGGAGGGACGTCTAACACTTTATTATTATATGTCCTGTCTTTACCTTTAATTTTTTACTATGATTAAATTAAATGCATCCATCTATGTTAGTTGCAAAAGGCACAATGCCGAAAGAAAGCAATCTCCTTCCAAAGATTCTCAATTTTCAAGGATTCAGCCCGAGGATTTCGATACACGTTGACTTAATATGACTTCTGATGCCCTTATTATCGGTCAAAATGCAAATGTAAGGTAGGCGTCGAGTCCACGACCAAGTATTTCTCATGGTGTTTTGCACTTCATCCTAGCTTGGGTAATGCTTGAACGGAAGTTAATTGTGTGAAAGTATGCTTTCAAAAGCACCTCCGTTCCGACGGAGGTGGATTTGTTGGCCGGTCTGGGAAGGGTCAAGATACCGGGAATTGGCGGATCAAAGTCAGGTCCTGACCTCGTCTCAATGTGCTTTTTAGATGCACATTGAAGTATATTCGGATGCAATCTATGCACGATGCACTCAAAAGTGAAATGTAGGTGTACAGATGCCGTTTCCGTGTATTGCGTAATGTATGATCACACACAAATTGCAAAAATGCAAAATGTCAAGCCAGGTCTCTAAGTCAAATGAGGTTTTAACAAATAAAAAATATTTCTTCCCATGTCGCATTTCTAAAACTAATTAATGCTTTTCAAGACCCAAAATATATGTGGTGGCAAATTATCTCCCCTAAAAGCGTTCCAGGGTTCAAGTCATCAGATTAGTTCAAGGATATATGAGGTGAAACATTTCAGGGATGCATGCATTCCAAGCGATCTGAAGGCTGAAATATGGAATATTGCGAAGTGAAATTGGCTCAACTATGGTAGTTTTGCATGTCGTGTTCATTTCTGGTGTGACCGGCTCCCTAAGTTAGATTAAATTGACTAAGTAAAAAAATTGTCTATATTTTTGGAAATTGTGATAAAATTCGCCGAGTTTAAACTTTTCACCCCCAAAAATACGATGGAAACCATGATTTGGATTTGGCGATGCTTACTGGATATTCGTGAGTATCATTTGGTCCCAAAATTGTACCATCTTTAATAGTTCATTAAATATTTTCCGGTATATGATCTTGATGGGATCTTTGACTTTGACCGTTCTACGTAACACCTGTAATGGACTAATCCAATATTGAAGCACATATTCCCATTTGTGTTACGACCAGGGTCCGGAAGCTACAACAAAGGAGTGATATTGACTGCATCCCGACATTGACCTGCTTGACCTACTCTGGAAGATCAACCAAAGCAGAAGACAAAATATTGAAGCAACACTAAAAGTTGAAGGATGCAACTATCCCATGTCGTCTGCAGTATCATTCCATCTTGCTGAGAACAAGAGATAATTGAGGGGTAACTTTCCACCTAATTGCCGCACTGCGTCAGGTGGAAAGTGTTGCCGCACAGCGAAGCCGCATAACGTTCACCTTTGCATCACTTATATCTAAATATATTTTTGGAATAGGTGTTAATAGATGTAGTTGAATGCGTGTAGGTACAATACAAGCGTACATTTTATATTTACACGTACTTCGATCTGTCCAGATATAAATCATCCACATTGTCAGATTATGTGGACAAGTTACGGAGACAGGACTGCGGAATGCTGATACGGAAGCGGCCACGAAACAGCGAAAACCTAACGACAACATGTGATAAAATGCAAGTTAGTCTGCTCCATGATAAGAGGAAACAGTAGTCACTGGCATTATGCTTCACTAACGCCCTCGAAACGAATGCACACATTTATATTCAGGACCATGATTAGTGTAGCCATAAAGTAATTTAAATATGCCTGTGATTTTAAGCACTATGCTATATGTCTATCTGTCAGGATCGCGCGTCTCTAAGTGTTGACATCTGGACCCGCGGTCAGTGATTTGTGGTGACAAGCAGGCGCGCCCCGCCGCTTGGCCGCTGCGAGTCGGTCGGCTGCGGTGTCATTAACAAGGAACAAATACCACCCCGGACACCTGTGCCAGATGTCGTACACACTGTCCATGGGCTCACCAGACCTGCTTCAGTCTGTGTCTAGACTGTTTCCGGCAGTCGCATGGCCTGCCACACTCTGTGCCTGGGGCGATGTTCGTGAAGACAGCACAGGTAATTGTCCTGCATCGAGTTATTATCTGCCCTGTCTACTTGGCTGCGGGCTGCCACCAGATCTCATGTGAACGCTTCATCAAGGTAAGTAATCTCCGGGTCGGTCTAATTATTGTCCCACGCACTAATTCCCGAGAACGTACCTGGAGACATCAGCGGATGCAGTACATTTAGGGCCACCATATGCTCCAGAGTATCAGCTGCTGAGATGATTCGATTGGTTTGAAAGCAATCACATTCGCACACGCATAATACAGTGTCACTGACTTAACATTTTTGAAATATCAATGCCAAAGTATTACAAAATACATTGTAGCCTAGATACTTGGTTACATTATCCTCGATGAAACAGCGATGTGCTGGATTTTGGTAATTCACTCTTTTTACACGAACTTTTGCCTACGTCATGCACACCAGAACGTTTGCAAGCTAACACATAATCATGATGGCTCCTCGTCACATTTCCTAAAAGTATATGAATACTCTCCAGACAAAGCAAGGGTCGCTCCCTTCGTGTAGGATTGCGCGTAAAGCCCATGAACCGCCAGTGCGAGTGCTAAATGAAGACCTCATGATGTAGATATTGGAAAGGTTAACATCATCACCGAAGAAAATTAACTTCAAGACCAATCATGAAAATAATGAATTGTCTAGGTTAAAAAGCAAGCATTGAATGGTGGCGAAGCACAACAACCACGGAACTTGGACTGCACGCCAGCAACTGAAATTTTCCGTTATGATCTATTTGCATGGATGATCCAGTTTTGACAGGTGATGCGAACTGCAGGACATGAATGAGCTATGATCCCGACACGTTTCACAACCCGAATTTAGATGCGTTCGCTCTGTGGCATTATTCATCGACTCCGGAAACCATCACCTCATCCTTTCAACAGCGCTGTTTTTCCCGGTAGACTAAAATAGGACACCTCCCACGGTGCTGCTTTGCGAACCGAACATCAACACCATCGACAAGAGCTCTGGTCAACAGAACCTCAGAGAAGACTAGTCTGCAAAAGCGCAGGTACCGTTGGCTGTTGCACATGGCCCCACAGTTGGACGATTCCCACGGCAGATGGTCCGCAGACAACTTCGCTTCAAACGGACCACGCCACTAGACGACGCAGCGCAGACGCAGTGATAAACCAGATGCGTGGGATGCCCTGTGACCCTCCGCCGATGATTAAGTGCCGCACACTTTCGCCGTGCACATGGGAGGATAAGAATTTGCGGCGATTTGCAATGCTGGTTGCCAGCGAATCCTGGCGTACTTGGAGAAGGCAGCACAATATGTGCATCCCACCTATCGACGCAAGAAATAGACAACAAAGCCTTATTAGTTAGTGATTGTTCATAAAAAGCTGGATAACTTACAAGACAGCAAAAACCTCCGGTACCTCGGAAGCCATCTACGCAGTGTTCAAAACACGTCGTCTGAAGCTATTTCGGAAGCATGCTCGCCCCTGGCTGATACCTGCTATAGCACGTGTGGCAGCTGACGTGAAAACAACATCCGACCGTCGGATTGCCCTGTATGATAAAGCGCCACTCACTCGAGTCTCGTTAATACTGCAATTTAAATCAGCTGCTGTGAGCAAATGGGGCCACATGATAACGGAAAACCCAAGGCATATCTGATCGCAGAGGCAGCACAATCGGAATCTTCCATGTGCCGAACACAAAAACAGCCAAAAAATGGATCAAAGATATCTAGTTCATGATGATTATCATTAATTTCAGTAAGCATTATGAAGGCTATCATGAGATGCAGGTCTTTTTCCACTGCAAGGGTACAACATCTGATGAGGGCGAACTGGCATTCAAGACTTGTTTTGATGTCGATGCAGTCGATGCAGTCACATGCAGTCAACATGAAGTTATCCAGAGCGGATAACTTCATGTCATGTCGGCTCTCTGGTGAGAATTGGATATAGCCATTAGCCTGTGTGGATAATTTTCAAAATGGTGTTATCAAAAACGGATACTGTTTTTATTTTGCCTTGATATGTGCCTAATAATTTGGCATAAGTATTATATTATATTATTGCTGGGCAATCGGCATTTTGTCTCAAAATGCGTTTGAAAAATACTCTGCTTTCGACATTCAACGCCATATTGACTGTGAAAACCAATACAGAGAAGTGTGTCAAATAGTACCTCTTTTTGATCGTCTCGACGAGTTGAGTCTATTGAAACAACGCGGTATTGCTTAAAAATCGATACTTAAGAAAATATCGCCTATCTAATGTCTTCTAATACACCAGCAAATGTCCATTTGAGGGAATACAAGGAACTCTTGGGTTTAAACAAGTAAAAATCATGATACAGCCCCGATTTCTGCACTTACTCATTTGAAGTTGTGAACTAACTCATTAGTTTCATTAGTTTCCATGAGCTAGCATACTTCTATTGAACTTCGCCGTACATGTCAGACATCAATCAATGAACACTGGTATATCCAAGGCAAACATCGCGCGAAGGTGCGGAGCACAACTGATTGGGCGCCATAGAGTACCCCAGTTCTATCTTACATGGAACTCACAGTTGTTTTAGCATATTCTCCACGTCCTTCTCAGTTGTTAGCACGGGAAAAAGCTGCCGTTGCATGTAGCCATCCTAGATGCAGCCGTCCCTCCTCTCTTTCCCGTATACGATTTTTTGGAGCTAGCGACACCTGCTTCACGCATCGTTCAACTGACTGACCGTGTACGGGAAACTGTGGAACTGACATTGGCATGTCCACATAGCCATCAAGTCTGGAGCTTGGGGTGTGGCACGTGAGGGCCGGTTCGAAGGCTCCGTCCCAGGATATCAACTCCTGCGTACTCTCCGCGGTCTCATTTAATTTCGGAGTTCTCCTGGGACGGACACTGGGGTCTCCACGCTCATTTTTGCCGCGGATGAACCTGATACGTTCAATAGCGAACTGGCGCTCTGCTCTGTCATCGCTACAGAGAAGTGTCTGGAACACCATTTGGATGTGAGCAATGCTTACGCGCGATGTTTGTCTTTAATATACCAGTGTTCATTTATTGATGTCTGAAATGTGTCCCTTCGGGGAAAAGATAGGGATCGATGGCCCTATGGTGATCACGGCGAATTTCAATAATCACGGCGAATTTAATCATTTTTATCACCAACGTATCTTATTTTCATCTGAACGTAATGCGGAAAGGCTATCTTAATGTCTCAATATGCAATGAATCAAATAGGTAGGTATTTGATATATGATGCACGTGTGTATAAAGCAGCCTCCCTCAATTATGCTGCTATGTAGTTCAAAGAGCGAATAAGCAAGAAGCTTTGTCTATATTTCTATGCCCAGTGAGTCATGCTGAAGTCTTCAAATGAGTAAATGCGGAAACGGCGGCTGCATCGTGATTTTTACTTGTTTAAACCTCAGAATTCTTTGTATGCCCCAAAATGGACATTTGCTGGTGTATTAAAAGACATTAGATAGCCGATATTTTCTTAGCTATCGATTTTTCGACAATACAGCGTTGTTTCAGTAGACACAGCTCGTTGAGACGATCAAAAGGAGGTACTATTTGATCCACTTATCTGGATTGGTTCTCATAGTCAATATGGTAAGGAATGTCGAAAACAGTCTTTTTCAGACGCATTTTGAGAAAAGAAATCCGATCGCCCAGCGATCTAATTTTTATGCCAAACTGTTAGGCACATATCAAGGCAAAATAAAAACAGTAGCTGTTTTTGATAACACCACTTTGAAAATTCTCGACACAGGCTAAAGCCATCCCCCAGCATCAGATCACTTTCTTGTCTCTGTGGGGTGAACTAGGCGCAATTTTCACGGTGTGATATGGAAGTAATGCTACCGTCAAACTGGAGGTTTCTAAATTGTGCTATTCTGTTACCATTGTGATCCCATGAGCATGTCATGATTTGGTTAGATACCCTTGGGAGCCTTGAAAGCCATCACCTCTAGAATCGCATGAAGTAAATGGAATTTTATGATTTGCGTGTTTAGACATGAACAGGACCACTCAGACAACCTATCAAGACCCCGTCGTATTTTTAGCATCAAAGAATTTTGGCAAATGGGACCAGTGCAAATTATTCAACGGTCATCCACGATATTCATAGTGTTAGTAATGCTCTTCCATTTTGTTCTCTTGTGCATTCTTGTGCTGCATTGAACTCTTCACGGATCTTTCTTTGTTCTCCATTGCAGTTTCCATGCCGATACCTCTGCATTTGCTGGGTTTGATATTATCCAAACCGGATACCGCTATGTGCTATCTTGCAGTCGCCGAATATCTGCGTCGGCTTTATTCCAGCTCTGGCGCCTCAGGAGGAAATGCTTGAGTCAGCAATGACACGTGCACGGACATACCCACCGACCACACCTCCGCCTTCCTTTAGACGAACAAAGATTTCTGCAATGTCTTATTACAATAAACGGATGCGTGTAGCATGCCAGCGGGCTTAAGTTATTCCTTCTATATTCTACCTGAAGTAAGCAAAATAATGAAAACTAGCCTCAACGATACATGACCTAGTTACAGAGCTGCATAGTAGCTTCCTACGTAGCAACACATTCCAATTAGTACGGGCACTCAAGGTTACAAAATTTGCACTGGACAGGCCAATTTCGGCACAATCTGGTGCACCAACCTAAATATAGCTGTGCATAATATCGAATCGCGGGCCATATGTGACTGAAGTTGAATTTTCCATGGGAGATTCCCATGACTTTAATGACGTGGCTTCACATTCCATGCAACTTTTCAATAGGTCTCTCAGAGGATATTTCCCTCTGTATCTAACAATCACATAATTGAACCTGCACCGAACATCATTATGGTAGTTTCACTGAGGTGTGCATGGTTGTTACTACACTATACCAAGCTAATTTACGAAGTGACTGTCTCCAAAACATAACATTCATTTATAGAACAGGCAATATGCATGACTAGACAACACAAATCATATTGCAAAATAGCATGTACATGTGGAAGAAGCGCCAGCTATCAGAACAATGGAGAAAACTTGCATCTTCGGCTACTGCGGACACTGGTTCACAACCGACATGCGCACTCTAACTATGCGTTATATTCGACACAGACGAGTCGCTGCTAGCACAGTGGATGCGTCCGCGGCTGGCTCTTCCATCTCACTAGCTACCCCGGTACAGCTGATGCCCGACAGAGTCAGACACGATCGAGTTGCCCTCCGGTCTAATAAGGTAGCACCGCTACTCCGACACAACATGCCGCTCCTGTTACAATTGGGGTCATCGGGCGGGTGCAGGCCGCAAGTGCGATCACCCGGAACGGCATAATGGTATCTGGGACAATCACCGAGGAGCTACGCAGTTGGGCAGCGTAAAGCCACACGGCCTGTATGCTTCACAATTCCTAGGGATTCAGAGCATACATGCGAATGCTTCGATTACAAATAGCGAACGTCGTGCGGAAGCCAATGTGGTGATGAGTTGTTGATTCTAGAGAGATGACGTCGAATCATGAACTCGTGCGCACCTTTCAGGTTTGAATGCATATGATTATCTGATGCTATTTTACGATACACCCACACCCACACACACACGCACACACACACACACACACATATATATATATATATATATATATATATATATATATATATATATGTATATATGTGTGTGTGTGTGTGTGTGTGTGTGTGTGTGTGTGTGTGCACACCTTTCTGAATATTAACTGCGGAAACAATTCAGGCTACCTCAAGAATTCGGCCTGGGTGTGAGAACTTGCGCGGCGACACAAGGAAACCAGATAAAATCACTCGATTTGATGCAAATATGAGAAGATTAAGTTATGCTTAGTAGTCAGGTGTTGTGTTCGTACAATGCTACTTAACATGCAGCATAATATATGATATATAACGACGACGTGAGGAAATATAAGAACGATGATCCTCGAATATTTTCCTCACCTGCATTCTCTTTTAATTGAAAGTAATTTGATGGCAATAATTGTCCTAGCATTGGCATTAAACTATATGAAATCTGAGAACTGATTTTCTCGGAATGCTATCCTTTGACTCAAACTGAAATGTCAACTATTGCTCTCAGGAGAATATAGCGAGTGACATATGAAGCATCTGCCAAGCAACACACTCATTTTGTTTCATGGTACTAGCTCAATCAGGAGCGTAATAACGGGAGGATGGCGTAGCATACTTCCTTCCCCTCTCCTCACAAGCCGGGGACATTGTGCAGGGGCCTTTGGTCGGTGAAGGTTAATTGGTATGTGATTAGAGGCTTTGTTCGGCACCAGTGCATAGAACGCCAAGGCTTCCATTTTTTAGCACTCAAGTGACGGCCGTCGAAGCAAATCGGCCAGATTTCCAGCTGTACAGTTGCGGGCACATTCAGTGCAGTCGGCTAGGTCCCAGACGCAGGAGATGCATGTGATAAAGCAATCGCTGCTCCCATCACGAACTGATTGGATAGTATCTCAAATTTCGGCGAAACATGCCCAGGAAAATCAGCCCAAGTACTTATTTCAAACGCTTGAGCACGACTCGGCAATGATTTTCCTCCTGTGTTTACAGCTTACACGATTCTTAAGAAAAATATATTTCAGAGAATTCCAGTATTTTCTGAAGAATAATTCTCCTCATTCGGTTGACATTACTTCATCTAAGCAAAAAGCATGGCACAACAACGGGATCAACTGGCAAGCTGGACTGTCACATGTACTTCGCCTACGGAGAACCACGCATCGAAACGAAACCTTATCAAACGCGTGCGATTCTACTCCGCTATGGAGACCACCCACTGGCAGACCAACTAACTGGCTCCAGTCAGCACGGTTGGTTGGTTATTGGTTTTTACGACGCATCGACCGTTGAGTTATGTAGCTTCGCCAATCTCTCACGCCGATCGGTCGCGGGGGAAGAGTAGCGACAGGTGAGACTCGAACCCACAACCTTTCGATTGTGAGACGAGCAATTTACCCCTAGGCTACTCGTCTCCTCCAGTCAGCTCGGCGTGACAACTGCTCTTCCCTACTTCCTCCTCAACAGCCCAACTGAGCTCACCTGGAACGTTGGTCCGACTTGAGTCTCGCCGCGTCCTTTGCATCAACTGCGGATGGCTTCGACCGATGGTGGGCCCGCCTTCCCCTCCGGCTGCGCCGTCGGACATCTCACCTTGGGGCGGCGATGTCTGACCACAAGGCGGGGTCATAAACAGGAAACGGGCCGGAACGTAGCCGGCCTGCGGTGGAACCTCGGTCGCTGGTGCACGGCTGCATCTTGGATGCGGTACTGGGTCCTCGCGTGTTGCTTCTTGTAGGCACCAGACTCCCGGCCTGCACGGGAAAGCTGAACTAAAGTAAGCATCAGACACCGAAAGCATCTCTGTGATATATACTAACCAAGCAAACTTTCAAGTTTGTTTTCACATCAGATCGGGTATGAGTAATCTCGCATATCTTACCGATGTCCTATGCCTGCCCGAACCTTGATGCTATCTTTTGTGCGCAACGTTCGGAACTTTACTCACTTGCCGTATGCCCGACACAACTCCTAACGCAGTCCAGATGTCCATGGCGAACATGCCGCTTCTGCCAATTGTTGCACATTTGCGCATTTATTGTCCATACACGACTGCAATACATTGTTCCCAATTTTCATCACGCATACCTACTTCAGCTAATGCGGTAATAATATGTAATCATGGATCCATATATTTCGGCACATGGTCATCATCTAATTTGCCCAATGCAATTTGAGATGTGAAAATGGCGACATGAATGTCATCGTCATGACATAAGTTTGTAAAGTGGCAAAGTGAGACATTTCGTAAGTGCAAACATCCCTTCCAGACTCAGTATACTATGAATGCTCATAGTTAATATATGCATGCAAATGAGTGCATGATTTCTCCTTGAACTGAGACGCACACACACACACACACACACACACACACACACACACACACACACAAACCTACACACACACACACACACACACACATACACACACACACACACACACACACACACACACACACACACACACACACACACACACACACACACACACACACACACACACACACACACACACACCTGAAGGACGTGCAATGATAATATTGAGAAACTGGCGAGCATTGTCACCCTAATTAGGATCAAATACGGCCGCATCACTAGAAACAGATAAGGGGACAACAGTTCACAGGAATAAAGATCCCAAAGCTTACAAAAGCATGCTTGATTAGCCATTGCCACCCATTGGAAGTAGCTTTCAACCTTCAAGCGCTTTCCTAGCAACCAGCGGGGAAAAAGCGTCCTGCAATGCTCCGCCATTTGCGATGGTTGATGTTACATGCTTTGTGCATCTTGTACCATTGCTGTGATCATGTTTTGCCATTCTCCGAGCTACGAGGTAATTTCCGGTGGCATAGTTCGCCAGACGTACACAAGTTTGACATTGCCGGATTCATTTCGTTGCACGCGAAACACTGAGTTTTTGTACGGCGACTCAAGTGGGGGCAAACTGATGCGAGGGTGGCAACCTTCCATGTCGGATGGGAAAGCTAGCGAAGTGCACTCAGTAAGCGACAGTTAACACATAAGGCATCTGCGTGTCGAATCATTCCAAAGAGGCGGGTGTCCTGTTGGCATCCGTCCGGTTCAGGCCAATTATTGCCAAGCGAACGTGCCTTGCCAACGTGACCGTCCCACAGACTATACCTCTGTGTATTGACATGTTGCATGTTCTCGCGTGAATGTCCGCCTGCAGAGCCGGCAGTAGGGCGTGCTGCGCTACACACTGCAATGCACGTCATATCAAATGGCACGTGATTTTTATAGCTATCTTTCTAATGAATAATGATCCTCCGCAAGTTTTCCTGGATTGCTTGCCCAGTCGTTGCAGGCTTTGTTTCAGCAGTGTCTTGCTTGATGACATGTAGCATGCTTTTCCGGCTATATGCTTTGTTGCCAATGACCTATTTTTAGTTTTTGCTTCCCATCTGAGCATGCTTACAGAAAACCTATGCACTTGCATTTATGCGTTTGTAACTAGACAAAAAAGAATATATATAATATATATACATATATGTATATATGCATATATATGTATATATATAAATATATATATATATATATATATATATATATATATATATATTTATATGTGTGTGTGTGTGTGTGTGTGTGTGTGTGTGTGTGTGTGTGTGTGTGTGTGTGTGCATGCATACCTGATAGAAAGAGTTACGATCAAATTATCATCGATGCCTGAAGTGTCATAGTCAAATTCTTAAAATTTCTTCTTCTTTTTGAGGAAGAGGAATTCTTGCATGAGAAGGTAAATTCCTTTTAATAGCGTAAAATATGATCCCTCTAACGAGGGCGAAAGGAAGATCTGGTGACCTGGTCTACCCATCCATGCCTTGAAATTTATAATTGCTAATCTAGTCTGGTTAATGTTCATAATGGAACACGTTGGTACTTCGCTCATCACAACAATTTCCACAAACGAGGCATGTCGCTCGTTCATTGAGCTCAATTTTGATCCACCACCCATCCCTTTAAAGCTTCTATTTTGGTAAAAACAAACGACCTACAGACCTACAGACCTACAGAAGTGTTCCGGTATACTCCACTGACTGCTATGTCTGCAGATGCTTAGTGTCCAATATAACAGCCGATACGAATAAGCGTGAATCAGCTATAACACATAACATAGTACGCAACTTGAGACGGTTAATCCACCGACAGTAGCTCAGTAACCACATCCAAGCACATACTATTATTGTTACGCTCCACATCAAACTAGCATCTAGGTCGGGCATAAGCATTGGCCATGCACAGCGAATATTTGTGAACATTCAGCCTCTCGATGAGGTTCCTAAGATACCAATGTCTTGTAGCTATCTGAAAGTCTACAAGATATTGGTGGTTAATTTATTTTTCATGACTACCTGCAATGAAAAACCTGCTGCTTTGGATATTAAGTCCTTATTCGATTCCAAGTGCTGCTACCTCACACACATTTATGATGCTGTGATTTGGGCGCCATTGAAAGTGTCAACAACAATTGCATGTTTCGTGGTGCGTCAAAACAACGGAAAGCTCCTCCTGAAAGGTATGTGATCAAGTATATGCTCATGGGCCTAAAAACTTCAGCTCTCAACATCTTCGTTATGTGGTCATCTACATCATCAACGGCCGTGCCATCTGCACGCACACCCTCATCCGCCATCTCCAGACAGATCCAAAAGTTGATATAGATCAATTTAGATTAAATTCAAATGTATTAGGATTAGTTAAAACACAAACCTGGAGTGCCAAGTTCGAAAAAAAAAAACATGGCTTCCAATTGATATCCAGCCGGATGTGAGGAAATATAGAGCTTCAAACCACGGGATATTGCTCCCTTACCCGCTTCAATCTTGAGGAACTTCGGGATCAAACTGCACCTAATAGACGCTTACTCAATGATTGTTGGCTGGAAGGCGGAACAGGTGATCGTCATGAAAATGTACTTGCAGAGCACGACATGTGATTATACACGGATAGACGGACATTGCAAGTTAGAGCACGCTTAATTCACGTGAATTAACTTCTATGCAGTTCAAAATTGTCAATAAAAAGATGTTGAAACGGTGATGTTAGGTTAGGTTCGGTCAGTGAGACAAAATGGATCAACCCCTTCATCAATTTCTTCCCTCGTGAACGTTTAAGGAAAATATTGACGATGTTTGGAAACAGCACTTGTGATGTCTGGTGGCAAAACCCTTATAGATTGCCAAATTTGTGAGCAATACATGGCGTTCAAATATACCGATGGATTTCCTGAAAAATCACGGTTTCGAAAGTCACACAGATATTACGATTTTCCGTGCCTAAATGATTCAGCTTATCAGCAAAGTCCTCTACGTTCCCGACAAAGTCTGTATAGTCATCAATGATTGCTGGAAATTCGCCAATTGTGGTCTGCACATTTTAGTGTACATTCGACACAAAGTAATGTCTCACATTGGCACAGGACCATCCCCTGATCAAGTGCCGTGCAGCTCTGACACCAGATTGTTTCGTGTTCATGTCAGATATATCACAACGGAGGTCGGTGCAGGTCCTGCCATCTAACGTTGGTATTTGTCAATAGACGTTGCGCGCTTGCATCGCGCAGCGTCCGAGCTGTGGACGGAAAATTCGAATAGGTGGCGCCTGTCGGCCCGCTGAATGCGCTGCATGGCGGCCAAGTCTGAAGTAACCGAGAACCTTGCGGATTGTATGGGCGAAAGATACGGTTGATGGTAGGTATGGGTCTTCATTCGATGGTCGCATTCAAAATTTAGCTGACGGCTGTCTATCATATCAGTGTTTCTGAACCCACTCAGTGCTGGGTCATTGACTGATATTGACATTTTACAAAATATTTTTATTTGCTAACTCCTAAATCGCTCAGGATAACTTGAAACTTATGCTATTCTATAATTATAGATTGCACCATTTGTAATAATCTGGTATTTGAAACAATTCAGGTTACGAAGCTAGGGCAGGTCAAACTCTGATTACGACCTCGATTCAAAGCGGGTTTTAAACGTGCATTGAGGCTTTAATCATGGATTAACAGCAAGAGATGTGGTCAAATGATATATAACTGCAGTGAGGAAGAAAAATACAAGATATACAAAAGGATGACCTCAGAGTAGATCATCACCTCAAACTGAGAATTCGATTGTGAGCGTTGCTAGACGAAATATTGCATATAATTGATAAAATACGACATCGTGCAATTAAAAATTACGTCCTTTGCAAGCATCGTAAGTGCCACTTAAATATCAGGCTTGGTTGCTGAGGAATGACGTGAAAAGTCCAGAGAGTACATAAAAATACAGTAACTGCGCGCCAACGTTGTTTGCGAGTGAGCCGTGGTGAATATTCTGAACCTCTATTTTAATTCTTTAAAGCAAAGTGGTGTGATGACTTTGGAATCCACTAAAAGCGTGGATTGCATTCTATTTTGCGTCGATGTCACGTGTCACCTTTATCAGCACCATCTATTTGGAAAATTGTCATCTTGAACGGTTCGTCACATATGTTATCGTATTTGACCTTGACCTAATCGACAACCTTGGCCTTGGCACGCGGCAAGATGCTCGATGAAGTTCTCGACTTGCACATCATTGTCATTGAACCATGCAATCACATTATTTGCATCATCAAGGCCTAGAAATCACGGTGACTACTTGGTGACTGAGTGTATCGCGACATTGGCTTAAATGACTTGATTCCCACACACATTCGTGGATGTGGCGATTCCCATCCTCTCCCATTACGCTCCGAACTGAGATGAAAGTACATGACAAAATCGGAATGCTGCGCGCCGGAAGACAAATCGGACGATACGCAATTTCTAACACGTGCATGAGATGAGGCAGAATCCGCCCACCCCTCCTTCTTCAATACTATCATATAAACGACCTGGTGAATTGCAACAAAAGATGTCCTGATTTTCTTCAAAATTAACGGGCGCATCCCATGCTGAATCGAAATCCTCGTTGGTAAGCATACAAACTGAGCGGGTGCAAAGTGGACCGCCAGGCCGGAAGGCAGCCCGGCCGCTGACAGTTCCAATGTCACAAATGTTCCGTCGATGCAGTGGTGCGGCGCAGCGGCGGCCAGGAGTAGAGGCCGATCTCCACCTCATTTGACCCTGAATACATTGAAATGGTTCATTAAATTTATACTGAAGCAAGTTTACTCCAGCAGCAATGTATCCACCAAATTGTGCGCTTCTAGCTCAAAGGCACATCTCGACCTTATTTGACCCTGAAGGCATTTATTTAGTATCATGAAATTGATACTGAAGCATGCTTGCTATAGCAGCAATTTATTTTTCATATGATGTTCTTCTATCTCCATCAATTCCCGATATGTTATGGGGCCGAATCCTCCCCTCTCCGATGCGTTTTAGGTGAGAGGTCCTGCGGCGCGTGAATTTAGCGTTTCGCCACCCGGTAAATGCTTGCGAAGGACTGCATTGGACAACAACAATGCTCGTTCAACTCTAATTCGGACCACATAAGCATCCCTTTAGAAATTTAGATAGGAAAGTGTCATGCACAATTTGCTGAGGTCAGTGACCTCTCATGACCTCGATTGGATGATAGATGTGACGACACGATCCGAGGACACTAAAACACATAAAATGTTGACCACTTGAACACATACACAGCACGAACAAACTACGATCTACTACTATATTCACATTTTTTTTACGAAATGCATCGAGTCATTTTTGTGGGTGAACGGAAGTACTGGCCGCTCCGCTCGTCGGCTCTCCTGCGACTGCTGTCGGCTTGCACCGTCAGTGTCGGGCCGCACTATGGTCTGGCTAGCTGGCCAGCATCGTCTTCACAAAATGTATCTCACCCGATGCCGGCCTGTCGTTTATGTCCGCTTCGGTATCATATTTGTGCATAGTAGTATGTCAAGCAGCCTGCGAAGTGCTGGAAATCCCGGGTGGATCGGGCGGGGCTTGGATCCCCTGGTTTGGTATCCTGCTGATGTCAATTTGTCATTCTCCCCATTGAATCTGAAAATATGCCATGAAAATAAGGACTAGGAGCTCCCCCTCCCCGACACCAGTAGCTTCGTGCGAGTTATGCAGCCCCGAGATTGCTTTACTATACTTACACTTGAACGATTCCAGATCGTTCAACAAAACCACTTAATTACTGTCGAATTAATCGTGATTTAGTGCTTGTTTTAATTACTGTCTGTATGCACTTTCTGCTGCATATGTTTGATTCTCGGCATTGTTGTTTCAAATTATAGACCTAATATGTGCATCGAGGTCATTTTCTTGTGAAATACCTTCTCTCTGACCAACAAAGTGCTGGCACATCCATCTGTCCGGCTCAATATCAGTCCGTCCTGCTCCAGCAATGACTTGTTAGCTCATGGATCTGACATGAACTGACAAAATTATATTATCCAAAGCTCTATAAATGTGCATCATCACCAAAAGCATGCAAAATGGCCTTGCGCTACCTCGCTATGCTTCCTTGCCTGTTGCGGGAAAAGCCATTTGAGTGTCATCCACCTTCTCGGATGGTAAGGGTCATATATTTCTCTTTCAGCCCGTCACATATATTTCAATCGCCTCTGCACTCCCAAGCACAGTATGATTTCGTCAAGTCTTCCTGTCTTCAACCTACATTTGCTTCGGCCAAAGTTGGAGCATCACCTTCGCTATACCAACTGCACAAGAACCTTGACAGTGCTTGTAATGGTCGTCTGATGTCTGAGGGCAAGCACCTGCACTTCCACTTGGCGAATATCTCACTTCTTCCGGGGTAAGCATCCGGGTATTAAATATCCTCCAATACTTTATTGCAAATTGTTCGCAAGTAACACATCATAGTAGCAATTTGGCCTTCGCAACGCCACATAACTTTCTAATTATTACGACGCAGGGGGGGGCAAGTGAAATTAACCGCCCAAACTCAAATACATTATATTTTAAACTATGTAGAGAAGTGCGGGAAACGAAATATTGTAGCAACATCATTTAATTTTAAAAGTTGCTTATCATTTTTTATCTATGTCTCTTACTTGACTTTCCTGATCAGGTCAACCGAACCAATGTCGGGGCGCAATCAGTCGCCAGGTCTTTCCCGTTGATTTTGACTCTGGTTATGGAACACATGCGATTTCGTGTTTCACTCCCGATGCTATGTCGAATCGGAAACTTATCGTAACCACTGACACATGCAAAGGCTAACATCACCCGTCAGATTGATGTCAAGCACTTGGAAATGTGTGATGAACTGTTTAAGCTGATGATTTCCGAAGCACTTTGCTCTAAAAATGAGATGAGTTTGAGAACTAAAACAAGGCTTTATTTTTATATTGTGTTTATAATTGTTATATAAAGCAACCTAAAAATCAGCATTTTGAAAATGTCAGAAACTTATAACCTGATGCAACATTTTCAAATATTTCGCATGTTACTTACATGAAAAATGAAACTTGCATGAATCGATCTACAAAATAACACTGATTTAAGCATTTTACCTGGCAATAGTCTCCGTTGCAGCCTCCAGGGCATCCGGAATGCTTGTTCTGTAAGGACGTTCCAGGTCACGTCTCCGGGACCTTGCCTCACATTGTCGTGAGGCTTGGAACATATTAGTGTTCATAATATGCGTTGCACGGATTTTGGATTTTCACCAATATTAATTAGTCGCGAAATTATGCAGCAATCATTTTTTTTCTGGCTCAACCCTGCACACGACCTGGTGACCTGACTTGAGGCTCCTCTATGTTTTTTCGCATTTTTCCTTGATAACTTGTGCACACATTTGTCGTGAAGTTTTTGCGGTATATTCTGCGGTTTCTTCACAAGAAATGCTTAAGCGTATATCTCAAACCGATTTCGCATGAGGGTGTAATCTGAATTTGATCTGCCCAATCTACGGGGAGGGAAGGGGCATGTTCTCCAATGCTCTCAAAAAGGCTATTTGTCACAGAAATGTTCTATGATTTCCCAAAACACACGGGCATATATCATGCAAACACATGAACGCTATTCATTAGTTGATCGCCGCTAGTGCACATCTGACTGAGGTTTTCCTGCTCAGCTTGAGTCTGCACGAGAGTGCAAGTACATTTGGCAGTCAAAAAATGGTTCAAGTACATTGTTTTAGCATACGGCGTAAGTTCGAGCCCGCTGGGTGTTGGCTTGACAGGTCGCGGCGTTCTTGGTGGGAAAATGTGACCGCGGAGTGTGGCTGGGGCATGGACACCCACAGACGTAAACTGATATGGTATAACTTCGCCGACAGTCTCAGTGCATAGCCGGAATTTGGGCGTCACTTAGACCAACACACATTGGACACATTTCGCTGATGCAGTCCTCTGGTGGCATCGCAGTTACAGCAACATGGAGATTTGAATGCACAAACAAATGAAATGTGGGTAGGGCCAACAACTAGCCACAGGTTTGGAAAACGGCATGAATATCTCAGTAGCAATGCTCGCTTTCCATCCTCACATTTCCAGAGATGAAACCATATCCTGGCGGCAGGGATGCGGAGCCAGAGCCGGAGCCGGAGCCGGAGCCGCCGGGACATTTTACTCGGAACCGGAGTCGGAGCCGGAGCCGTCAAAAGCAGGGCGGCTCCGACTCAGAAAGAGGTGTAAATTAAGCAAAGTTAGCAAACGTGAAATGAACACATTATACCTAGTAAGGTATGGTATGGTATGGTATGAAAACGCATTTTTAAAAGCCAAAATGTTTAAATACGAGTAACATGTAGAAATATCATCAAATAATGGTAAAATAATCAATAACCATATTCTAGCCTCAGTAGTCAATGCAATAGTTCCATGTTTAGTTTAGTTAAGTTCATTGTTTCCACCATCAACAGGTTGTTGTACCTTATTAGATATGAGGTCAAGCATTACAATTTACAACAATGGTGTTCCTTGGACCGTTCACGGGATGGGGAGTGTTGTTGTTGATTCGAGTCACCCCTCTTCTGATTGCCCCAATACGGCACGAATCGAGCGTCAGTTTACGAGGGCATAACACCGAAAAGTGATTTGGGAGGGGCGGGTGTTTATTTAGAGATAGATACAGGGTTTATATGGGAAAGTTGCTTATAATTGTCTGAAGTTTGCGCCTCTGAGTGGTCGCGGCTAACTTTTTTTTTACATTCCCCTAGCTCTTACTTAATGGATCGATCACGTTTGAGCTGTACGGAGCCGGAGCCGGGCCGCCGGCCGGTCGGAGCCGGAGCCGCCGGAGCCGGTACATTTTCCGCCGGCCGGCCGGAGCCGCCGGGACATTTCTCGGGGGCCGGAGCCGGAGCCGGGACACTTTCCCGGAGCCGGAGTCGGAGCCGGAGCCGTCCAAAATTTTCCCGGCTCCGCATCCCTGCCTGGCTGTGTCCTGTATAAAATTGAAATTAAGATGCCGCCAAGTCGTTCCAATTTTCATATAGGGAAGCAACAGCTAAGTGTTATCCCAAATACCAATGTGGTGTTATCCATTCATTCATTCATTTTACAAACCATTCCATCTAGCACAGTGGTAGACGTTTCTGACCCTGCTAAATTGGAGACCCTGGATAATGCAGTGAAACATGATTAAAGTCATGGCTCACTGGAACATACGAACTTGGAGACGAATACTGACTGAATTTCAAATTTTGGATTCGCTCTGATCAATAGACGCCATCGGATTAGCTCTGGCTTCTACATGGAATACTTATTTTAGCGCCTTTCCCTTCACTCACCGTCTTCCCAGACCTCCAGCTTGCTTTCATCCAATCCTGACCTCACAATACAATTTATCACATGACTTCCACGGTGATTTCGTCTTAAAATGTATCTCTGTGTCCAGAAGAGTATCTTAGGAAAATCGCCAGCATTTCATAAATATGTCAGCCTGTGACTCGTGCCCGTGAACACGATGCCGGTCTGTTGCACACAGTGACAGCCGGCGTACAACTTGCCCTCTTCTCAGCACTGGGTGCAGCTGGTATTGGCCCGACTCGGGCTTGACCGCATGCTGACGGCCATAACGCCACCCATTGAATTACAACGCCAACGCCTCTCTCCCACGCCGGGCCTTGAAGAACTGGCATTGAATTGGTAACTGCCTCACTGACATACTTCCGTTGGCGGCCGCCGTCCGCACGCCGCGATCGACAGTGCCCCGGGGCACGAGGGAATCAGGCCCTTCGGATGACCTTTGACCCCGGCGAATGTCGCCATTTTGCAGCCTGGACATCGCCGCCAGCTGGGCCGCAATGTTGCTAGCCTTGCGCCATACATGCTAGGTGCAAGGCAATGCAAAACGTTTGCATTGACGCACATTTGTGCCGATCGGTAATGCATATTTTTTCACAATAGCTTGAGTAGAAATATTTGAATATCGCTAGGTAAGCCAATCGATGCATGTATTAACCCGCGCACGTCCGGGGGCAGATATCTGCCACCCTCCGGTTTTTCCTCATTTGCCGCCAAACTAATAGGGTTAGCTATTAGTACATTTTTAATCCTAGGCCATCTCAGGTCAGGTCACCAGGTCAGGCGAAGTGACCCAACTACACTCGGAGTTCTAGGTGGCATATCTTCCACAATAATTGGGCGATTTATTTCAAACTTATAGCATGTCATGATCTCATCCGGGACCATAATATGTATATCGTTTTTTTTTTCGTAGCATTGACCTTAGGTCAGGTCGCTGCCATGGCTATGCCATGGCATTATAGGGCTGTGGTAAAATATACAAATGTTTCCTAGTTACATATTTGCGCTCGGAATGATCTCACAACGGTAGTGGCATGTAGATAGAAGTTATGCTTAATGCTACCGCTGAAATTTTTGCTCAGTGATCTTACCAAGGTCTCTGAGGTCACCTGAGATCACTACACATTTATCCGCATTACATCGCACTGCATTGAGCTAGAAGGCTGAAATTACCGCCATTGTGCTTGTATCGTCAAGACGTGTCGATTGATACCTTACATGACCTCCGTAGGCCTTGACCTGAGGTCATGACATCATGACCTTGACCTGAGTTTCGGTTGACCTGACCTTAGATTACACCTCCTATTGTCGGTAGCGCATTTCAAGGACTGTCGAATAGCGTTCGCCATTTGTTTCTATCTGTTACAGGTCCTGAGATATGTGTCAATATCTGAGTCCCACCTGATCTGGTCGAATTTCACCTATGATGGCCCAGTGACCTGAATGTTGACCTGAGCGGAAAAATGACCCAATCACTTTCGATAGAGCCCATCATCAGCTATCCAACGCCGTTTTCCGTTTGTCCCTAGCTAGCAAAGTTCCAGAGGTCTTATGGGGCAGACTTCTGCTCCCCCCCGGACATGCTAAGTTTGCGCGGACCGCCGGACGTGCGAGTGTTAACGTCCAAATACACACATGTAGTTAATGCTCAGACCAGGTGGGATATGCACAACACAAACAATTATGCATGATGCTCCAAAACAAAACGTATTGGTGCGTATTGCTTCGAGACGTCCAATGCGACCGTAGCGCCTCTGGCGGCCTGCCGCCGCGCATGCTTTACCATAGGGAATCATGGGTGCAATTGCGTAGACAAGGTGCATTTTAACACCTACAAGTGCTTGCAAAGATAATATATGGTTATGCGAAGCAATATTTATGTATTTGGTGTATTCACCCATCTCATGAGCATTGCTATCTTATAATGCCATAAATACTCTGCGGGTCACATGGCCTGAAACAGAAAGATATTAGTTCTTATACCGTCTTAATGAGTAGCGGGAGGTTGGAGCCGATCTCGCGAAACCTTCTAAAAACTATAGTTAGAGGTAATCGATATTTGCGCAGCAATCTTTTTGCTATTCGTGTATTTCTTTATTCGTTGTATTTAGTTATTTCCTTATATTGTCTGTAGTGTGGCGGCAATATGACCTGAAACATAAGGATATTAGTTCATATACGGCCTTAATGGGACACGGACGGGCAGGCGGACGTGGCAGCCTTCTGAAACCCAGGGTACACACACGCCTCGATGGCGGACCGCCGGGGTCCACGGATGTAGCGGGAGAAGGCCCCGCTGGACCAGCGGCCCGCGGTGCGGATAGTGTCGTCGGTGACTCCGGCGGCGGCCGCTGCAGTGGCGTACCCGATTCGCAGGCTATGTGAGGTGAACACCTTGCCAGGCGGGGCCTGCAAGTGGCGTGCAAGGAGACCGTTGAGCCACGCTGGGGTGCAGGCGCGGCCGTCGCCGCGCGTGAAGGCCGCCGACGTTCCTGGGCCCGGGGTCCGGGTCATGAGATACTTCCGGAACGCCGTCACGGGGCACAAGGGGCCCCCGATTTCCGGCAGCGTGACAGATGCGCCCCTGAAGGTTTGATCCGTTTTTGCGGCAGGTATGGTCAGCACGAGGAATCGGGGCCCCAGCTGCAGGTGTCGTCGCTGACAGGATCGACGGGGGTCGAGCGCAGAGTCGTAGGGGCAAAGATATTCGGACGCACGGAGCGCCCCGAAGAATCCGACGGTGATGGCGCTCCACGCTGCGGCGCGGTCCGCCTTGTGCTCCCCGGAGCGGCGCAAGGCTAACTTGAGAAGCCGCAAGTCTGCCGGGGTTAGCGGAGCTCGGGTCGAGCGGCAGGGCCAGGGTAGTTTGGCTGTGGCGCGGAGGGCGATGACTAGGCGTGGCGTTCGCCCGATCCAGGGGGAGCCCCTGGTGACGTGACTGTGCCGGATGGCGGCCAATTGCGAGGAGATGGAGATGACGGACAGCCGTCGGAGGCTAATGTACGCCACAAATCGCAGAAGGACGCGCTCGGTGCTCGGGAAAGGGGTGAACTTGAGCGAGTGGCAGAAAGTGCGATACCTCGTGACCATGATGCGGTAGGAGCGCCGTGATGCCGTGGAAATCCCGGCACGTAGCAGGGATGCGAGGTGGCGGTCTATAGTTGGTATCCCGAAGCTACCGTGCACTCCTCTGACGGGTCCGACAGGAACTGCAGCAGGCGGCTGGGCACGGCCTCGGGGACCGCGTTGGCGTCCGGACGGGCCCGCCGGAACGCCAGGATCTGTAAGCGTGACAGGGCGTCCGCTGCGTAATTATCGCGGCCGGGCAGATGGACCACGCGAAGGTGGAAGTGATGGGCCGCTGCAATAAAGAGTGACTGGCGGAAGAGAGACACGAGCCACGGGTCTCTGGACCACCCACGCTCCGATGCGCCGGCCACGCCGGAGTTATCGCAATGAAACGTGACCCGGCGCCCCGCCCACGACGGCCCCAGATGAGGCACGCTGCCAGAATCGGGACCATTTCGAGCCAGGACATGCCCGGGGCGAGAAGAGGTACGCGGGGCGGCCAACGCGCGTAGAACCACCCTTTGCCGCACGTGCCACCGAAACCCGCTCTCGAGGCGTCTGTGGCAAGGCTTAAGTCGGACGGTGGCGTCCAGTATGGGTGCATTAGCGGAGCGTGGCCATTCCATCGGGGCAGGACCGCCAGCCACCAGTCCAGGTCAAGTTTCACCGTTCGGGTGAGGGTGACCCAGTGGTGCAAACTGTGTACGGAGTGGGCTGCGTCGAGCATGCGCCGGAAGAAGCCCAGTGGTGCAAACTGTGTACGGAGTGGGCTGCGTCGAGCATGCGCCGGAAGAAGCTGCGGCCTGCCGGGATGCATTTCGTGGCGTGTACTAGTTTTCCGACCAGGCTCAGCATGTCGCGCTTGCGCACGGTTCGGGCCCGGCGGACAGCGCGGAAGTGCACCAGCAGAACTTGGAGCTTATCCGGCGGGAGGGAGATGGTGAGGGTGTCCGTGTTGAGGATGCAGCCGAGGAGCGTGAGAGTGCGGCCGGGCGGGTGGCACTTCTCATCGGACACCGGTATGCCGCAAGCATGGCAAATCTCCAGCATGGTGACGAAAGCCCGACGGCAGGCGGGTGATGACGACGCGGAAAAGAAAAAGAAATCGTCGAGACACTGATAAGTGTGGGGGGCACGTGCGTGATGGCGGACCGCGGCGGCTACGACCTTAGCGAGGTCATGGAACAGGGCGCAGGCAGTAGACCGAATGGGAGCCGCACATCAAAGTAGAAAGATTCCTTCCAGCGGAAGCCGAGCAGCCACCACTGAGATGGCCGGACAGGAAGTAAGCGGAAGGCATGTCGGAGGTCAACTTTGGCCATTAACGCCGCGCGGGGGCCGACCTCGAACAGGGCCGCAATGCATCGTCCATCGTCGTGTACTGCAGCGTGAACGACTCCTTGTCGATGTAGTCGTTCACACTGTTACCAACCGGCTGCGACATGGCTAAACTGATGCGGAGAGCCCGTCAGGCTTGGGGCGTGCCCCAAGGGGATTGACTCGGAAGGGAGAGAACGGTGGGATGGTGAAGAGGCCCGCGGTGTGGCCCCGAGGGAGTTCGGCAGCAAGGGCGCGAGACAGGGCCTCGGGGTCGTGAAGTCTCAGTCAGGTGTCCGCTCATCATTCTTGCTATTTGTGGATTTGCTTTTGTTTATATTTATGTTTATGTGTTGCCAGTTGTCATTATGATGGCGTGGGAAGAAGTTGGGGAAGAAACGAAATGCTGCTTTGTGCCGATTTTCTGAACGTACGACAATTCACTGGCATGGATAAATGGAACAAAAGGTACTGATCAGGTGATAGAAGCATAAATCGTGAACAACCAACGATGAAAACTGTACACAAGATTCATGAAAATGCGTGTCCTTCGGTTTGGCTGCGCGAAACTCGAACACATGTGAAATTTAAGGCTTGCTTGTTGGGCACGTGAACTGACATCTCGTGAATTTGTGAGCTTAAAAAAATATCCTTGAAGATTTATAAATCATTTTAGATTTATTTATATGAGTTACAAATTTAAACAACATCTATTTGACGATATCGTTTACCCGTCAGGCATTTCGTCAGAGCAATACAGTGCCCGTTTCCCTGCCAACAACGGCACTGTAGTTAGCTCATTGGAAAGCACCAAGCTCATTGGCTGACACAGATCATATTATTGATTTGTCCATTTATTTATTTATTTCACAATACATGGCCTCTACATCCAGTGGCTGTTTCGTACAGTCTAGATATAGCTCACATATATTTACAAAGGCTTGATAATAGGCTTGATAGCACGCCACGTGACTGATAGGCCTTTCTGAGCTAACTTTCCGCTAATCTCTTCTCTACAGTCAGCTCTAATAGCTGATCGAACTTGTCGGTTAAGTACTTTGTATGTGTTTCTATATTGCAAGCGCAGCGCTACATTTCGCCGATGCATGATCTGTTCGGTAGCTTCGCTCACATGTGGTGCTGTTGGGTTCCGAATTGTGATGTTTCTGAGTGGCAGTTTCTCGTCGAGAATAAGTGTCAGCAATCTATATTATTGAAATTACAAGCATATATTCCTTTTCTCAACTTTTGTGGCCGGAAACAAGATAGTTTTCTCCTCAATCTCCTTTCAACTTAGAAGAACGGGATGACATTTTCCTTCCAACCTCTAAAACCTGACGCATTAAAACATGATCTAACACCTTTCTTGATTAAATGCATTAAAACAATAAAACATTGCCAACTCCCGACAATACCCATCCCCTCCTCAATCCTTGGCCCTCTTGCATGACCATATTTCAAATAGATGTAATCATATGTACATTCCAGCCCACAAAGCACTACTTACCAGTGCAACACACCATTACAACACTGGACGGGTAAGAGCAGGAGGCATGCTATGGAACTCCCACGCTGCATGTACCGCTGCGCGGTAGGGAATTTGTGAACACGATGCAACTGTACTCCCTCCGCAGTCCGTGAACAAACTATTCAGTCAAATTTTCTGGACCGTATAGGAATTGCAGGAACAAGCAAATTACATTTTGAAAATTGAGAGCTAGCGCATTCAGATTTAAGCTGCGTCCCTCATCTTCGGCAGAGAAGCCCGATCTCGGAAGCAAAATCTCCAGTCTTGGCACATGCGCATTGGCAGACAATCCTCTCCAGCTAGCATTGGCTGCACTTCTCCCGAACCGGGTCCATCTGCTATATGATGTAAGCGTATGATGTATTTACCTCAAACGTAAATGCACTATGCCGAATTGTCTAACCAGCAAAGGCGCCATGGTGTGCTAAAACCATTTTCCCTCACACCTCTCCCACTCAGTTTATGTCGCACGCGAACTTTCGACGCGGCCTCGCATACTAAGCTGACAATGGCCACGTAATAACTCAGTCTGTCACGTGACCGGTGGCCGAATCCAAACGATTGCCTCTCTGAGCACGATAACGGGCGGCAATAAAGCCTTTTCTTCTACAGAGCTTGCGAGCACTTGACAGAAAATACGAGTAGTTAAAAAAACATTCTTACCAATTATCTCCTCAGACAAAATATGGCATATTCACGAGCGTGACGTTCGGGTCGGATCGGGTCGGGCACAGACCGGATGGTTCAGATGAACTTTTGTCATATATTCCCGAAATTAGGATCGTTGTCTCTCTTAGCGTGTAATTATTTCACCGGGCTAGTCCAGCTAACAAATGGAAAGCGAAATGATGGTGGGTACGTTAACGTGCTGTCAATGCATTGGCAGCACGTTGGAATCTCATTGCCAATTATAAATTATGCTGTTGAATTGGGATTGTGTTGCGGGATGGTGAGGGCCTAGCTAAAGCGACAAGCCCAGCGTGGCACACAGCCGGTCTGCTGGTATTGCTCCGAGCCAAAATTGGAAAGGACTTGTTTGAGAGATGGAACAGCAATTTCGCTCTATTTTATATACTCAGCTTCCGCTCCCACTATTGTTGAACTATAAAAATAGACAAATGCGCATCATGTCAGCATGATATCTGATGTTGATGATGTACGAATTTACATGGTTTCACCTATAGCTCATTGCTGAACAAGGTATGCATAAAAGATGTAATGCTACAGTTTTTTGACATGAGGAAGTTCAATGATTAAAACCAGCACCAGGTGCCACCAGGGGACTCCGGACGGAGGAGGGCAGGAGGCGAGTTATGGGGCCCCATGCTGCAGGCGCAAAATAGGTCATCAGACCGATTCTGGAAGAAACCTTGAGGATCACCAACGCAAATGTACACCCTGGGGTGACTAGTGAACATTTCCACCTTACTACATAAAACGTCGGCGAATGCGCATGAATTCAAGGGATGGATCTAACCCAATTCAATTAATGAACACAACACAATTCAACAACTCGTCAGAGCGCCCCGATTGCGTCACACGTATGCCATATTCCACAGAAAATCACGGCTTCTGAAGTAGTGTGCCGAATTTCGGAATACGAACGTTGCAAAGCAATTGAGGGTAACCTTATGACCCAGTGACAGGCTGAATTTCCACCGCTACTTGTGACGGCACGGAAATTCAGCCTGAAAATCGTTTCTGACACCAGAAATTGCAAGTACTTAACGGAGAATATTCTAATTAACCCGCGCCATCTTTCCTGTCAAATCCTCCCACCCCGTCGGGGGGGGGCGGTTGAAGATCCCCTCTAAAATCCAAACTAAGCATCGCACGAAAACGAAAGAGGTGTCATCGGAAAACGCTCGACGAGTAGGGTCCAGGTCCACCCCCACAAATTTCTCCAGAAAGTGACGTCACCAGAGGGGCTAGATTTTCACGACTTTTCACGACTTGCATTATGATTTTTACTCTGGGGAGTTCATTTTGGGGATATATGAAAAAAATAATTATTTCAAAATGAAAAAAGGACAGCGAAATCGACCAGGTCTATAATTTGTTGGCCCCCCAAATAAAAATTGTATTCTTTTTTGAAACTTCAAAATTTTGAGTTTTCCAGTTTTCTTTCATTTTCCTTCTCCAATTGGTAGAGCAGACCGAGAAATGTTGTTCGAAATCAACTTGCCCCAATAAACAACGCTTACTTTAGCTAGAATCCTGTGTTTGAACTGCACTATGGCAAATACGCAAAATTTATATGTAGTTAAAAAGACAAAAATGACAAATTAAACTCGTACGTTTTGTTGCATCCGCAAAGATAAGCAAACGCTGAAAGTTTCATTAAAATATCTGCATCCGTTAAAGCGTGACGACTGGTTGAACTTTTTTGGGGGTGACTTCACTTGACTTTGACTAACTCGTTGAACCTAGATGAGCTGACCTAAACATTTTTAATCAGCATGTCAAATTGATGTGGGAAAAGGTATGCCAAATTTAGGCGCACTCCCCCGCGACGTTCGTCCGCTATCCGCGAAAAACCTGGGGGGGGGGGGCGGTTGAAGACCCCACTAGACGGGACGGGTTAATGTTTATGTAAGCAATACAAAGTAGCAATTGTCCGACTGAAAATCACCAGTTTTTGCAGCCGGTAGCTCTAGTTGCTGTGGTAAGAAATTGAATCTGTGGATAGTTTTCTTGGGGAAGACTAGCTGTAGCATCACTCTCGCTCGTAATAAACACCCCATGCTATCTCGGACAGGAAAAAGCATAGCAGATCGCTGGAAAATTTAAGAATTCCTCATTGTAAAGGCAAAACTCAGGGAATAATTGCATGCATGGAGGAGAGAAGAAGGGTTCATGCAACATCCTAGCAATTTCTCTTCTCGACTAGGAAAAAACGATGCAAGTTAGGGCGCAGCCGCTATGCAAGTTTGAAGATCTCATGAAAGGTTAAAGGGGTTCAGGTCACTGAACTGTAACATTATACGAAGAAACTTACCAAGCATGGCTTGCCGAAATCACGATTTGTTGGCAATTAATCTCAAGTAATTGTCCATGCTAAATGTGGTACGCTGAGGTGCAGCTTACCGAACCTGCATACATATAGCATTGAACTATCCATGGTTCCCGCACTGTTGCGGACAACTAATATCTGGACCTTATATGGCCTTTTTCCTTATCTGAGTAATCCTTTGTTATTTTGGAAGGTGAAACTGAATCTTTGGACAATATGTATTCCAATGTGGCAAGCACAGTGGTTTCGGGCACTATGTTGAAAGTTCCAAGAACTAATTCTACATTTCTGCCTGCCATGAGTTGACCTATGTGTCGATATGTACGAAATCGCATATCGTTGGTATACCTAGGAACACCATGGTGCCATTTCTGGCGAGTATCGGTTATTGGCTTTACACAGAGGACGATTAAACCTGAAGTTTGTAAAACTTTTGGAAGATTAAGCTGACTTGAAAAGACAGCCATGAAACGAAGTGTAAAAATTGAAAAACAACTGCGACATTTCATGACATCCGACACGCTGGTTTTGTGCGTGTCGCTAGCACTCTCCGTTTGGAAGCGCCAAGAAATAGCAAAACACCTCCACTTGCACTGAGTAGATGGCACGATGTTGTGTAAGGGGTAGGGCTAACATATAGAACAGGAAGTCATAAATGGTGGGGTTTCCGCCTTTTAAGTGATGCAAACGTTGCCTATATTGGGGATCACGTGGATTATGTAATTTGGGCCACTGATATAGTGAGATAGCGAACGCACAGTTTTACGGGATGGAAAAATTATGAAGGTGGATGTCCATACCACTAATTCATACCATATCAACGATGATAAAATACAAATTGCACACAATCAACAATATATCAATGTATGACAATCCTCGCAGTGCAGGATTATATCATTCGCAGCGGGGGGGGGAATAATTTCATCACCACTTCGCACTGGATAATTTTCGCTTTAAGCAAGATAGGTTCATGGAGTAAGCGAACTTGAGTAGCTACATCCTGCAGCTTTAAAAGTTACTTGACATTTTTTAAAAATATCTCGTTTGATTGGCCCTCCAGATCAATTCATGCACGTCAATGTCGAGGTACAGTCCGTTATCGGTCTTTGCGTAGTTTTCGAACCCCTGACCGCAAAACAAATTTAACTTCGTACTTTAGTATTAATGATTGGCAACCAGAAGTGCTAATCAGTGGTCATGTCGGTGCATTGGTGGCACGCAAAACTCCCGGTCAAGATTCTGCCGTTGGGTCAGGTTCCATGTTAAGTAGAACATGTCCACTGAACAAGCTCCGCCTAGCATGGGACCAGGTTCCATAAAGTCAGTTCAGCAATAATTCGAATCAATTTTCTAAAAGATAAAATATATGAGGTCACACGTGAAGAGGTCAAAGTCACGGATACTGTAAAGATAAAGTATCTGTAATGATGTAATTTAGCTGTTGAAGATGACAACGTTTAAACAGATGGGGCTCCGGAAAATGTAATGAGTGTCACGAAAGCAAAACCGCATGTTTTCCTTTCATATCTGTGTTTGGAACGCCCCACGCATTTTGATATCTTGATAATTTTACTCCTCAAATCGGGTATACCCAATTTTAAATAATCGGATTTACGACAGGGAACTCAGGTAAAATATAAAACATCAAATATGTATTCGGCGTGTAATATTGCCGGTCTAGCTACTTGTACTTCGAAATAGCCCTTATATCAGCCTGTACGGCGCCCGGAATACCTATAACTTCGGAAGATTTCCGGTCATACCTCAGCGACATGACCCAATAATGACTTGAATTCTGGAATTCTTTTGCCGGATGTACCTTGGTACCACATGCATTAATATTTAAAAAATAGTAATGTTGTTACGCGCAAGGAAACATTTTTGTTTTGTCTATAAGTTTGTCAGTCAGTTGACGAAATTAAGTAGGTTAATTTGGTAAGTAGTAAAATAATCAAGTAGGTAAATTAATTTGGTTAATCTCTGACCTGAGGTCACTACATTATTCGGTCATTTGTCTGTGCACCCATCCTTCACTTTTGCTGTATTGTGGATGGCTTTTGTGGGGAAAATGTTTGCATGTGCACCTAAAAGCGAATTGCAACTAGGTCGTGAACTGACTTTGACCCAGTCTAGGTCCGGTGTCGCAACGGCCCACCACACACAAATTTCGGACACAATGGGCACGATCGCCGTAATATAAGATATGCTGAATTTCAGAGCGATATCGTCGTAACCGAATTATGAGCTACTCCAGCAAAACGGAGGATCACACGAATTTGCCTCCCCGTCCCCGCACTGCACTGCTTAAGGTCATGTTCACTGATGGCCGACTCCTGATATCCTCTTCTCACCACATATATGCATAAGGTCTACCCACATCCCAAGTAGTCTGAGTTCATCCAGCAATGGTTCACATGCGACGCGCCTGCAAATAGCTTCCTGCACGCGCGCTGCTCATGGAGGTACTGCGGTTTATATCGGTGGGCGATGCCATGTGCTCCACTAAGGTCGTGCGTGGGTCGCGTGCCAAGGTCGGATCTACTCGTGACTGGCCTTCGCGATTGGTCGTCGATTGGTCGTGATACTCACCGATCGCGACCTCAATAAGCAGCGTGCATAATTAACGTACGCCTTATGTGGAAGACGTTCTAAGTGTCATTGGCCCGCACGCTTATTGGCTGCAACCATGAAAACGTCGACTGCGGTGCTATGGCTTGATGAGATGGTGGACTAACGAAATAAGCAATATTATGAATTAAATAATAAGCGTTACGCTTCACGTTTTAATGGTAACTACACGGTTATTCTTCATTGAGAGTTCACGACCGGCCCAACCTTTGTCAGCAGGCTGCGCCTAGCTCAGGTCAACTGCCGATTCTGACCGGACCCTGTGGGTCCGATGCGGCCAGTGGACCACAGGGTCCGCACTTGGAATAATTACATCACTGTGCGATTGTTCCAAGTCATTTGCAAATGATTCAGGATTTATGCGATATGGACAATTATTTCTACAGATATGTAGATGTGCATATGTATGTATGTGTCTGTAAATGCATATATGTATATACATATATACATATGCATGCATACATGTATATATATATAGATATATATCAATATATACATATATATATATATATCTATATATATATTTTTTTTTATATGCCCATGTGTCGGTGAAAGTACTTCCAAGAAGGTAATAGATCCGTTGTCGTCGTTGACGTCCTAATGACAAAAGAGAATTGCCACGCTTCTACTTCTGCATATTGTGAGCCCACTGTCTCGGGACTGCGAACCAGCTTTTATAGCCTTATGCCTCGCTCCATCAACACCTGTATATTCTACTGTTCCATCGTCAGAGCGTCCCAGCGTCCCATCCAAGCTAAATGCCCTCTTTGACATTGAACTACAATTCCTCAGAAAGTTTTTCAAGTGCAATATTTTCCCAACACACCTGTTAAACGGTTATATTAAGAAGATTCTTCACTCCAAGTTCAGTTGGAAAACTTTTACATATACAGTTCAAAATATGTTCAATCATTTCGTTCTTCCATTTTTCGGAGAGCTGTCTGATAGTCTGAAGTCTAAACTTATCTGGTTACTGTCAAACTTTTGCCCATACATGAATGCGAAGCTCATCTTAGTGACATATTTCACAATAGGCTCCTTTTAGCGATATAAGAACAGGTTCCCTAAATATGGTTTATCCTCAGTAGAACATCACTCCAGTTGTTTCCTCGTGTGCGACACCGTACGTGGGGTGCATCCTGCGCATCCCACGGTGTAGTGCACAACATTTAGGTAGATCAGACCGCATTCAACGTGTAATCTGCAACCCCGACCCGTCCCCGGTCGGGGAGGACTGATTTGCGTGTGGCACACACTTCTCGCTGACGACCTTTCAACCTTTGCAATTCGTGGTAGCCGTCCCGTTGCATTTCGATCTTCGATCTCCGTATTATTAAGTCTGTGTACATGCATAATTAGCGCCCCAGCCTGAATAGCATGACATAATCTTTTACGCTAAAAATCGTACAATAGGGTTAGGCTGGTAGGAGGAAGTGAGAAATGAAACCGATCGTACTTCGTCGTGCATCCGTGTGTTTTCGAGTCACTATATGAATGGTATGTAACTCTATGTTCTTGTATCGTATTTGTTTTACCGTTTTCTGTTCCTGAAGATGTTACGTAATGCAATGAAACGTTGAGCTCAGATAATATAGTCCTAATGGAGTTCTGACGTTCTATATATCTCCATTAGCCATCAGAACTATTCTACAACTACGCTTTGGAAGAGAGACATTATTTCATGCACACACACACACACACACACACACACACACACACACACACACACACATATATATATATATATATATATATATATATATATATATATATACATAAACATTGATCCGTGTGTGTTGTTTGGATGTATGTCACCTGGCGGGTGACCGAAGCGAAATAGGGATGGATAGCTATTTCCAATATGGGTGAAGCGAATGGATTAGAAGCTATGAACTCAGCTCATCTACAGCAGGGCAAAGTGAGGTGAGTTAGAGTCAGGTACATAAGCTCTTCATCGTGCAATTCTTTGATCAAGCTGAATCAATATTCAATCACTCTAAATTGATGAGTAGAGCGATGAAAAAAATGGATTACAGCTACTTTTACGAGCGAGGCCGAAGCCAGAATCGTTCTGCAGCTAGCATAAACATCGTCTTGAGTGGTTAGGCCATAAGCATTTTAAGAGACGTATAGCTACACATTGACGTACTCTCGACTCACGAAATAAGCACGAACGTACTAGCTTCGTTGTTTAAGAGTTGCACACTTTCGTTAACGACGCTCTGGTCGTCTCCATCGCCATTGCATACCTGGCCATGTTTTCGAGGTCCGGACGCCTATTGCTGGCATGCATTGCATGCCAGGGAACTGCGATCAAGGCTTTGCATAGGTCATCCTGTTTAACTTGGAAAGGTTTTGACATGTCAGTGGAAAATGTTATTTTAGCTCAATCGCAAAATGTTTGCTTTTGATGCAAAATATCACGCAGAGTGCAGCAAGGCGAACTGGGTGTCCCACTGACATGTCAAAACCTTTCGAAGTTGTATAAGATTACCCATACAAAGCCTCGTTCGCAATTCGCCCGAAAATGCACCTTACCGCCTTTGAGACTGAGACTGGCTTTGAGAGTGAAATTATAACTTCCTGAACATCTGTCTTTCCTAGAGTACTATGACATATTCATGTGACCCAGTAAATTGAAATCGGTGTAGCCTTGCTACTCTGGTTACATTTGAATGAAATATTCTTCAGCCAGCAGAGAAACAAAAACAAATGGAGGCTCGGCAATCCCGCCCACGTCCTTTTGAATGGTGTAACTTAGCGACGACACAGCCTAAAATCACGGAATGAACACAGATATAGAAATTAATTCTGTATGAATTGTATGTTTTTCGTATGAACTGTCGAAATCGTAGGCCGTCTTTTCTCCGCACGCGAAATTGGGGATTGCTTTCGTGCTCGTGTCATCTGGTGGCATTAAAAAATGAACTAACCGATTTCTTGCTGCTTAATATAACTAGGGCAGTGAAGGAAAGGGAAGGGAAGGAATACCTTGTCATTCAAATCATGTACATCTTTGTAATTCCGGGGAAGTTGCATCAATTTCTGAATATAATGAAAGTTGAAAGAAGTTGTGGAAGAAGTTGTTGAAAGTTGAAATGAAAGATCTGAAACGTTTCGCTGGGTATAGCACGCCACATGAGGACCTGAGTTCACCGACAAGTATTTAAGATACTTTCCAAACCTGACTACGCATAGCTTATTTGCTTCTTATAGTTCACCCAACGCGGTATTTTACTGCATCACGTGATGAATGCGACTATATATTTTACCATCGCTCACCAAAGACTGCTTATTGCTCACAAATTGGACAGTTGGATCAAGCAACGCATGCTTATTGTTAGTTGCGCAGACCGTGGTAATGTTTATTAAGTTAAATACTGGAGGATGAATTCCATGCAGACTAGGTGGTACACTTGATAAAGAAATAGGTTATCTTTCTCCATACATTTTTACCGCAGTGAGTAATTAATTAAATACAGCACGTACGACGCAACAATAAGGCCTATATTGAGCAGCAGCCATACCTAGCGGCCATCACCGGGTTCAACTGCCTGACTGTGCAGACATAAATCTACACGAGGGATATATCTCATAACACTGAGTTAGATCGTTTTGGACTGCTAATGACAAAGTCTGAGCATATTTTGATCCAGTCGACACAGGAGACCGTTGGGAACGGTGTAAGATAGCAGGTTAGGAAATCCATGCAATAGTATCTTACTTCAACACATGCGCCGGAGGGTCTTTCACACAACGCGGCCCGGAAAGGAGTGGGGTGGATTCGGCCTTCCATAATATTTCGGGAACTCCTGAAGCTAGAACTTGCAATCATGATCAAATGAGGTGGAGATCGGCCGGCACACCACACTACCGCGCTACCGCATCGACGAAAACGTTGCGACCTTGACCACTTGGCAGCCGGTCGGGTGAATTTGCACCCCTCAGTTACTCCACTTACCAATAGATTGCAAGCACGATGTCTGCATGGGAGGCACTTCAATTTTGAAATCAATCTTGAGCAAAGTCACAAAGTTTCATCGCAATATCCTACCTGCTTATGAGGCATCGCAGAAAAATAGGATGATCTACGAACCCCCGTCCCCAGCCGTCCGGTGTGCGTGTTAAATCGTCTTGCTTGCTATCGTAAATACCATACACAAATTGATGCACTCGTCGTAGCGTTGAAGAACTACCTCCAGTCGCAGTATGAAGGGTAATTTTGACTACCACCACCAAGGTGGTAGTCAAAATTACGCAAGATAGACAGATGCGACAAACGGCATGATGTAACTGCATCGTTACAACCTTACAACAAATTAGCAGCTTCAGATCCGATCTGATCTACAGCAGATTATCTACTTTCTTGGTTGACTTTCCAGGTCAGATCAAGCAAGTCAATGTCAGGATGCAGTTTGTCACTCGTCTTGGCTATAGTTCTCGAACATTGATCGTAAAACACATGCGATTAATGCTTCGGTATTGAAATGCAAACTGAAGGCTGATTCTATCATAGATGACACCTGCAAAGGTGCTACCGACATCTTCAAGATGAAATACCTGGAAGTATATCATGAACTATTCAAGATGACACTTTACTTAAAGAGATGTCACTTGGGAAGTGGTGATGAGTGCGACCAAAGCATCCCCAAATGCTTTCCATCCTTCTCATGGTGTTTTCGAGAAAAAAAGATACGAGGGGTCCGATCCGTTCAAAATGTTTTGAAGTTTTAGAAATATGTGGAAGAGAAATTAATCAAATTTTCCAATTGAATTTCGAAACCCCAACCACATCGAAAATGAGCCTGGTGTGCAAAATCGACCTGACTTGCACTTATATTTACGATGTCCGTATTTTATCCCCTAGAGGAGTGGAATGCATATACTCTCGGAACATTTCATGTCATATCTCAGTGACCTAACCTGTTATTGACGTGAGGCCTCTTAGTAAGCATATGTTGCCAGTATGTTATTTTGGGTGTTCAAAAATATCGATTGGCAGCAAATTCATGCGCAAATACCCATATTTTTCGTGACTTGCTTCAATTTATCCATTGGCCTGATCTCGGCTCACGTTTTTGTCTCCAATTTTATTCCTTTATTTACTTATGCACCAATCTTTCACTCTTCATTGTACATACATTGTACAGCTTCTTTCTGGGAAATGTGCGCATCTAAAGCTTGTATTGAGACTGGGCCGTCATCTGATTTTGGCTCATCCTAGCTGTGCGATCTCAGGAGCCGAGAACTACATTCTTGACATTTTGTGTGCCCGTTAATTATCAGAAGATATGCCGAACTTCAGTGCGGCAGGGTGAACAGTTCAGGAGTTACATCAGCTTTACGCAACTGGCTGATGAAGCTGAAGAGCACCGTGATGTCATACCGAACAGCTCTGCATGCTAAGGTGGCTGTAACACACGATGATGCCGAAAACACAGTCGCAGTAAGCATGCTTTGCGATGTACGGAACGATTAGTAGACTAGTGACTCGACATCCAACCTGAATACCACATTACTCGTTGGAAGAAGTGATGCCAGAGTAAAGTTGGCCAGTCATGACTAGCTTGGATGACTGCTCTATCGCAGGGAATGCCACCATATACCTTAGAGTGTACTGACCTGTTCCTAAATAGTACATGTAAGAAGACTATTTCAGAATAAAGCACATATTATTGAGAAGTGTCACGCTGTTAATTAATTATCTTGTTTCGAATTCCACCTCATTTGATGTGGCATCCGGTTCGTGCCACATGAGATTTAAGTGTGATGAGGACCAGACTCTAATTTCGTGAGTACGTCTGGCTGCTACGGGTGCACATGTCACTCGCCGTCTATGCTGCCTGCAATGGGCACCACCCCAGGCACGAGGTATGTTTCACTTCTGGTTCAGTTTAAACCGTAACACTTTACATGTACGTCAGGAAGCGATAGGCAGACATTCATTTCCACAAATTTTACCTTCTTCTGCACCTACTATATGACGCGGACAAAAGCTAACTGGCCGGAATAACGTATAATTTGGCAATGCGGCCTGCATTGACAGCTACGACGGGCTTCACAGCCCTCTGAAAGCAAAGCAATGGAGGAAGGAAGGCTTGCCATGATTAGTCAGAATTATACAATTTCACCATCGAAAACAGCTATACATTAACCTTGACAGTGTCGCAGAATGTACCATCCTCGCAGTGTCTGGGAGGTCAGCTTGAATTACCACCACCCGTGTTTTAACCCTCGTCGAACCAGAGCTAATGGGGTGCTCTCGAGATATCCCTCGGCCTCAGGTGTTCTCAGGGTGCCGACTCATGTTGAAGAAAGCCAAATGACATAGTACTAAGACAACACAGTATATGTAAGCTCATGGAGACAGCAATGGCCTCAGAAAATGGTGTATAAATCATAACACACATCACGAAATATGATGCCGTCTGATTAAATCCTGTCAAATCACATGAGATGGCAAAGCAGTGTTGCAGCTCAATATGTATTTACCCACCACACTTGCCTAGATGTTAAATTAGGATAAGGTAGTCCAGTCCTGGCCAAAGCGACTAGACCACAAAGAGCAATGTTACGAAAGGGACACTGCTGACCAGCAATATTGCAGCCTCAACCGCCAGTCGATCGAGGTCGCTACTCGATTGTCACTGTGAAGGACAAGTTTGAATTCATTATGAAGCGGATCTACTCTGCTACTCGTCAATTTTCTACCAGTCCCACTGACCTGGCATCTGCCTGAAGTGGCCTCGCCTGAGCTCGAACGACGTACCTGAATCAGCACGTGCAACAGAGGGGGTGGGGGATCGTGACTGGCCGCGCCGGCTCTGTATAAAACGGCCGTCGTCCGCTGGCAGAGCATCAGTCTGGCCGGCCATTCCCGCCTCAACAGTGCAGCATGAAGGTGAGAGGATCCCGGCCAGCCGCCCGGCCAAACACAATGTTTCACTAGACGCAGGCTAGCTGCTGTGTGCCCACCATGTGCAACATCTAGTATTGCTGATAAATATATGCTTGTCCTACGTCGTAGCAGTTGCCTTGCTGATTTCCATTTATCCAACACACCGTGACGACAGAACAGACTCTTCAGCTCAGTATTGCTACGAACAACGGCAAACGGTATCGCTTAGATGGTCCCAGACGTAAATACTTACGTCTTTCCCACTGCAACCCCACTCACCTTTAACCTCACTCTAACACTCACGTGGGATATGATTTCGATAGCCTCTTATTTTAAACTCGAGCCAACGGATGAGGAGAGGCTTCGATGTAAAAAAGAAGGTAGATTTTGTGGATAAAAACTGACAGTCACTTTTGACGAAGTGCAACGTAATATTCAAAATGTACATTTCATCTAAAGCTTCCAATTTCCCACGATTTCCTGGTGGCTCTGAACATTGAAATAGACGCCTTGCGATTGGTTTCAATTGTATGGTTTAACACGTGCTCATGATATATTAAGGATGTGAAATCCAGCTTTCACCATGAGATGACATGTTTGGTCACGTGATTTCACCGTTCGATTGGCAATATTACCTGTGTATTACACAAGATAGCATGCAGAGTTGACGAACCATTTTTAACAGTAATTACTAAACACCTCTGAGCTTAACTCGAATTATATCACGAGATTGCCTTTCTGGCATTCCTGACAGCCATTTGAGGATTGAACAAAACATTGAACAGAACATGACATACAAAAGGCGTAGATACCGAGAAGCGAAACATCATAATGTATACAATACAGGCAGGTCATGCTTAGCTTTGCAAGTCGGTATTAGTACCTGTGCAGCCCTACTTTGCATTTAACATGTTGATCTGGCACCCCGCAGTTGTTTGTGGCGACGCTGATGCTGGCGGTGGCGGCTGTCGCTGCCGATGGCGGACGACCGTCCTTTGGTCTGAGCTCGAGCTACGGAGCTCCGCGCATGAACATGGGAGGGGCTTCCCAGAGCTACGGAGCACCACAGGGCAACAGCGGAGCTTCTCAGAGCTACGGAGCTCCTCAGGGAAACAGCGGAGCTTCACAGAGCTACGGGGCCCCTATGGGAAACAACGGACCTTCACAGAGCTACGGAACCCCTATGGGAAACAGAGGAGCTTCCCAAAGCTATGGAGCTCCTCAGGGCAACAGCAAGGCTTTGCAGAGCTACGGAGCCCCTCAGAGAAACAGCGGAGCTTCTCAGAGCTACGGAGCCCCTCAGCGAAACCGCGGAGCTTCTCAGAGTTACGGAGCCCCTCAGGGAAACGGCGGAGCTTCTCAAAACTACGGAGCTCCTCAGGGTAACAGCGGTGCTTCACAGAGCTACGGAGCCCCTCAGCGAAAGAGCGGAGCTTCTCAAAGCTACGGAGCTCCTCAGGGCAACACCGGAGCTTCACAGAGCTACGGAGCCCCTCAGCGAAACAGTGGAGCTTCTCAAAGCTACGGAGCTCCTCAGGGCAACATTGGAGCTTCACAGAGCTACGGAGCCCCTCAGCGAAACAGTGGAGCTTCTCAAAGCTACGGAGCTCCTCAGGGAAACATTGGAGCTTCGCAGAGCTACGGAGCCCCTCAGCGAAACAACGGAGCTTCTCAAAGCTACGGAGCTCCTAAGGGCAACATTGGAGCTTCACAGAGCTACGGAGCCCCTCAGCGAAACAGTGGAGTTTCTCAGAGCTACGGAGCTCCTCAGGGCAACATTGGAGCTTCGCAGAGCTACGGAGCCCCTCAGCGAAACAACGGAGCTTCTCAAAGCTACGGAGCTCCTCAGGGCAACAGCAGAGCTTCTCAGAGCTACGGAGCCCCTCAGGGAAACGCCCGCCAGTCTTCACAGACCTTTGGCTCTTTCCAGAGGAACACTGGCCAGGTTTCCCAGAGCTACGGAGCTCCCCAGGGTAGCAACAGTCAGGCCTCTCAGAGGTACGCAGGCCAGCAGAACGGACAGAACAGCTTCGGTGCCCCAGAGGAGAGCTTCCCTCCCCAGCCGTACTCCTTCGAGTATAACGTGCAGGATAACGAGGGCAACGACTTTGATCAGGTTGAGGAGTCGGACGGAAGTCGCGTGGAGGGTGAGTACCGCGTGCTGCTGCCCGACTCACGTATGCAGACCGTCACCTACTACGTGGACGGAGACTCCGGCTTCATGGCTGATGTCACGTACGAGGGAGAGGCGCAGTTCCCGGAAGAGGAACAGGACGGACAGTATGGCCAGGCCAACACTGGATACGGTGCACCATCTTCGAACACTGGCTACAACGCCGCGCCCTTCAGCTCTGGCCTGAGGGCCGGCGCCGCTTCTGGCCCCCAGTACAGCTCGGCCAGCTCGGCAGGTGGCGCCAGTGGCCGTCAGTACGGCCAGTCCAGCTCGGCCGCCGGTGCTGCCCCCAACACTGGATACGGAGCACCCGGCGGCGAGTCGCGCCCCCAGTATCCCAGCTTTGGATCTGTTTTCTGAGTGATCATAACGTAGATTGAATGTTTCAGTGCGTCACCGTATGTTTTCGATTAAAAAATGTCTTTCAATTTGTGCAGTGTGCTAACCATGTTCGCTATGGTACCTGTTCGCCACATAGGCAACTTCATCAATCGGCTGATAAAGGATTGCAGATTAACTGCCGTTGTGCACCGGCACATAAGCGTGCACATACATGGGTTTGAACGCACTGTAGGAATGGATTCCTGACCTCTTCTACGATGAGACTGCGATGATATGTAACTTATTTTGCGGTGTCTGACCAGATATAATATGGTATATATGCTGACTGAATAGCTGACGGAATAACTCTCAATCTTCGATGGACATCCCTGGTTCTTCGCCAATGAAACGCTGGTGTTAGCTGACGATAACTCGTTTCGCCAGTGATGTGCCAGCATCTTTCGTTTTAGCACTGCATGAGGTGAACGCTATTATTTATTTGCGTGCAAGCATTTTCTTCTGGTTTTGGTGTTCAATACATGCTGCAGTTATGAAACGTACTCTTCCCACAAGACGCATGAAAGGACAATGGCAGTATGCATAATCACAAACGCTTGGAGAACTCAGCACGCAGCGATGCCAATATATTCATGTTGTCGCCCGCGGAAGACCGGTCTAGGCATGGCCACCAGGCTACATTTTCTTGTTCCGTCAACTTCTTGGGTTTCCGGGCGCGTCGACTGAGCGACTATTTGGTGCTCGCATAACGCTTTCTTCTTCATCAGCATCAAGCTCAGGCCATGCGCTGCTTCAGAGCTTATTCCCCCTTCGACAAGAGTAGTCCTCAATCCTCGAGATATTGTAGCTGATACCACACGACGAAAGCCTAATGCATACTTAGTGTCACCCGTGAATTTCATTGTGGACGACCCTGCGATCATAGGTGAAGACAGATTCTGCATGTGGCCGGGATATCGAGGCTCTGTCCTACTTCAAAAAGGCCATGTCCTTAGCGAACACTTGAAGAAGAACACATAGTGGATTAGGGATTCCTTTGGATTCGATTACAAGAGAGGCCGTAGCATGTAGGCCAAGTGAGTCTTACTTTAATTAAGAGGAAAAAGTTAGCGTGGAAATGTAGCTCGTCTATCTGTTCCGGGCTTAGCGGTTTAATCATTTATATGAATTTGCAACACCACCGCGTGGCATCATGGGCTCAGCAATATTATGGTGTATTTATAAAACAAGTGAAGACTCAGAAATACTTATCCAAAGAAGCTATGTAATGGTTTTTAACCAGATCTTTCTAGTTGAGGGGATACCCTGTTTATTTAGCCATCAAGCGCTGTGACGTCATTCATACTTCATCTACATATTTTGTCATCACCAAGATGAAAATCCTCAACAAGTCATCATATTATTGACGACACCGCACTTACATTTCCAATGGAATCAGATCATCATCGTGCCTGTGAATACCCATGCGCCTCCAGGAAGCATCAGGGGCGGTTCCAAGGATTGTCATGTGGGGGGAAATATGTCCCGAGGAGCGCCACTTGGAAAGTACCTGGAGGGGCGCCAGGTGGCTTTGCCTTCTAAGGGGTGCCTCTGACTGAAACATTGGTTGGGCGGTGATAGGAGGGGGATTGCACTCGAGCCTTTCCGGAATGGCGCATTTTCCTCTCAGAGAGGCGCCTCTGGCTAGAAAGTTCAGGCTGGGGGTGCTCCCAGCCTTCCCAGAGGGGCACCTTTTCTCAGCCGGAGGGGCATTGCCTTTCCATGGCGGGGAACATGGCCCCAGTGCCCATTGTATCCGCCCCTGAGAAGCGATGAATGGATTACTTAGTGATTCATAGTTTTAATTAGTGCCAAATTCATAGCTCATTTTGGCAGCTTCGTAAACCAAGTCGCCCATTTGGTAGCTTGTAACCTCGCAAAAAGGTGCATGAATGACGAAGGGAAAATGAAAGCGTGTGAAAAAGGTCATGTATTAATCTCATCATGTTTGCATGCAGCGGAAATGTGACAGCTTTATTATCCAGCCTGAGTCCCTCTCGAACTCCATTGTTTGATGACGACTGTTCAAATATTGACTTTCATGAATGATCGGTCACATCAGGGCGCTTTTTTAATACCCTTGAGGAGGGCAAATGTCCCCTCAATGTTGGCTTTGTTCCCCTCCCCCCCCCCGCCCAATAGTTTCAACTTTCAATATATGACTCTATAGAGCGTTTCCTCTCCCTCAATCCATTTGTGGCTGCCCATTCATTGCCTTCATGTATTGTCCACAAATAATTTTCAGAAACGAACATCTGTGGGCCACAAAATAGTGTCAATGGAGATGGATGGGGAGAACGATTGCTAACATATCTCTCATGTCCACTGATATGAACCGCATAATGGAGGCGTTACATACGTGCAATACACACGTAGCAGACAGAAAGCATAACGGCGGCAGATGAGCGCTCGGAAACCACGTACATCCGACATCAGTCGACATCATTCCAATACTTCCTTAAGCTCTTTTCTTCGAGCACATGGTGCCAGAAATGCAACGTCTTTGTGTGCATTCTGTTGTATAATTTCCAATTTCATCCTCATGTGAAGATGTAAGAAATACTCCTACGAGCTGGCACATTTGCAACTTTTGTCGTACTCTAGCAACTAAGAATATGGAAGGCTTGAAATGTATATTTCAACTAAGCGCTGGCACACCCCTGTAAAATGAGAAAAAAAAACTTTATCATAATTATCCACAAAAAGTTATTCCAAGTTCTCTGCACATGCTTCGTATGGCATTGATGGAACAGTGAGCCCTACAAAAATGTCCTGCTTGTATGATCTTAGAGCTAGGCACCAATGCTTCTGGTTGGATACATTTGCAAAATCGCAGCCTATAATTTTCGTAAATGTCGCATTTAAAGCGCTGAATGAGATGTCTTGCGAAATAGCCATGTACTGTAAACTATGCGAAACCTCATCATCATCTGATTATTTCGTGGCGATAATCTATGATTCTGCAACACGTTTAACGGATGGGGTTACGGAATTCCCCCTCCAATTTTCCAACGATATATCACCAGCGACAGAGCTATTGTGATTAAATATTGCACCTGTGCTGCAAATTGAAAAGCTCATTTCATCCAAATCAGCTGCATGAAATCCGTTCGTAGGATAGGAACTGCGGGGTGCAAAATTGACCAGCCGGCTGCCTCAGTTGACCTCTACTGACTCCCGACAGGTGCTGCCCTCAGCAGTGGATACGGAGCGGTCGGCGGCGGGCTGCGCTCCGAGGCGCCCACGTACCGGTCTGTGTTCTGAGCGATCTTAGCGTAACAGTGCCTTCGACGCCACACGATATTTTTGTCTTCTTGCTTTCGGTTACTTGATATTCCATCCCTCATGTTAAAAATGTTTCTCCACCTTGCTCTCTGCCAATTGTATACAATATTTACTTTCTTGAGGTTCGTATTTATTTGCGTGGATGATGAACACATTGTGGCTTCATTGTCGAATCCACGGAAATAAGTGTGTCTTCTCTTGCTGACTGTACATTGGCCTTAACCCTACTCTGGGGGAGCAGGGTCATATACCGCTACCTAGGGTTCTCCACAAACAGTGCAAAACGGCGCGCGGCAGCGCGTCGAAATTAGACACACATTTTCCATATGAATTTGGCATTTTGTGTGAACATTTTCAGGTCAGGTCATCTACGGCCAACGAGGTATTCATGTAAACTGTATTCATGTATACTACTTGTATTGTGCATGTATGGATACATGCATCATATACATGTATTCATGTGTATGTATGATGCAATGGGGTAGTGGAAGCAACTTGACCTTTCAGTACTCATATTTGAGGCACCATAGCCCTTACAGATATTTGTGGCTTTTAACTTAGCTTTACTATTGCAATCTTGAAGTAGTTTCTGCCCTTACAGGTACGACAATGGATAATTTAACTCATCCAATATTTGGGGACAATTGCCCCTCGGCCGTCATGTCCCACTTGCCCACGCCAGCGGCTCAATGAGAGCTTTCTGATGGAAATGGCTTTTTGGAGTTCCATGCTCAATGAAGCTGATGAGCGAAATGGAGACCCTCCAGCTTCAAGATTCCTCTCCATTTCCCAGGATCACCTCCTATTCCCGTCTGGGCTCCGAAGACTGTTGAGATTCTTCCATCGAGCTCAGTCGGAACCATGCTCGGCACGCGAATCGTACCGAAAATAGCATCCGGCAAGGATGACGGAAGAAATCGCCTTCTTAGTATCCGAATATCCAGCGGCGGGTGGCGCTATAACATCGTGGCACACCTAGCCACGCTAACAACTCCAGGCAAGGGTAGAATCGGAGCTATCGATGGGGATGGGGGTGGGGCTAGTTATTTTGGGAGCCTCATCCTCTATGGCACTCGTCAGTGTCAAATAGCCCTCCCGCTTCAAGGGGCCCCTCCACTTTCCAGGAGTCCCTCCTGTTCCTGGCCAGGCCTAGAAAACTCTTGGGAAGCTCAGTCGAGCCAAATCGAGACCAGTTGCTTCGGCCGAAACTACGGTGCCCATCAGACCTCCCGATCGCGGATGAGCTGCTGGATCCAAGTGAACGTAGAAGTTCCACCTCGTGGGAACATTGATGCTAAGATAAGCCGAGAAGTATGTTGCTTAGCATGGTAAATATCGCCCGAATATCGCAATACAATATTTGAAGGCATATGTCGCAATGGTAAATATCCAATGGAACATTTGACTGGAAATTCAAAATGGAAGTTACCAGCGATTGAAGTGAATAAAAACTATATTTGTAACCGTAACGTCACAGTTCGCTTCTCTGCCCAACAAGATGGCAATAAACGGAAATTAGCGAGGGAAGTGTCAGCCCCGCCCCCTCTACTTGGGGTATCGCCATGAATTTTCAATAGGGAACGAATTCTGGTTTACAATCGTGATTATATGCTGACTTTTGATTTCACGCAATCATTAGTTTCACATGGCTTTTTTACAATTGACATAAGTTCGGCATGGTTTTTAAGGTCCATGCGGGAAGCGTAAATTGCATGATTTAGCGCATGCTGTGCTCCATAGCTGTAACTCCATACCACAATTTCCAACAAGTAAACTGGAATGCGAAGCACCACGCTTTACAGCCTGCGACTTTTACATTGTGCGTCTGTATGTTGAAGTAGCAAATGCAGTGCATTGTTTCACATCAGATGTTTCTGGGAAAATCGTGCCGAAAACACGGGTAAGAGAATCGAAGAACGAATAGTCTTTGTACTTCCAAATATCAGTCGTGGTGGTAAACGCCAAAGTGATTTCTCCCCTTGTAGGCCCTAACTATCAAAGTACCTAAAGTAAGGATTGCTTTTCTCATGCGAAGAGGTAAAATTATCCTGGGGAATATTTTAGGCACCCATTCCTGGAAATTTCAGAGAAGCACGTTGTCATAGAACAAAACAAAAGGTATCAAATTTATATCGGGGTCTGAGAGAGGTGTGAAAGGCAGGGTTCCTGAGTCGCATTAACCCTGACAGTTACTTCAGCTTTCTTCAAAGGCTAGATTCTACGTGAAGATATAATCACGATAATTCGCTTGCGATAATTTGCGAACTGATTGAAATGACTTAAAATGACGGATGAAATGAAACGTTAAATGCCAACTGGATATATATATATATATATATATATATATATATATATATATATATATATATATATATATATATGACCACCGTGTCCCTGTCCCTGATCCCATTCATCAGTCCCATGCTGGACTCTGTTCACTAATTCCCTCTTATTCTTGAGATTCGACGTCAACGAGTCGTGTTACAACTCTGAATGAACTGGCATCCTACTAAAAATGCCTCCACATGCCGTAGGGACGATTTATGCCATATAATGGTAGCATCAGTAGTATGTGGCGACTGAAGTGGAACGCTTCCAGACAATCGAACATGGAATTGCTTGACGTTCAACAATATTTTTGTGAAACCATTACGTGCACAACTGACAAAAGCTCTGCTCCACACACTGGGCACTGAAATGTTCCGATCCAGCATTGTATTTCACTTGAAGGTCATCACCCAACCATACTGATACCGAGGTCATGCACGCTCCACGAACTCGGTTCGATTATCAGGTTACTGCAAATTTAAATGCACGATTTAATGCACGGCTTTGCAATGAAGCAATGGATCTTGGAATGCAAACTGTCACGTTATGCTCTTACTGCAATGATTAGGGTTGTACGGAAAAGTAATGGATCACGTTTCTAAATTGCTTACAACAGTAGTCGTACATTCTTCGGAGGAACAGGGTTAGAATGTCCACGCATCAGAATGGCCAACAGATATTGACCATTCTGACTAGATATGCGCACTAGATATTTAGCCAATCACAGATCACGTCAAAGGGATGATTTTCCATGGGCTCTGGGCGAAAAGCCATCTATATCGAAGACATTTTGAAAAATTATCATGGAGCCAGCGCCGAACGATTGTTCCGAGGAGGAATCGGAACGATCCGAGGAAGCCGTCCATCTAGCGGGCACTGCAGCAACTACTGACATTTTCGCTGCTGATATGCAAGGTCGTTTGTACTTGTCCCAAATGGAAAATGGAAAGATTGGTCCCAGAAAATGGATCCTAATGATTGCACTTGAAAAAGGACAAGAAAATAGCCAAGAAATTGTGGATTAGTCATTTGTCGTCACCGGACCAATTTTGCTCCACAAGATACAAGGATAAAAATGTCAGAAGCATTCCCTGAGAATACCAGACCTCTCATTTTCCTTATTCACACCAGAGCATAACAAGGGATTTCTATTTCGCTGCCCTTCTCAGCTCATTCCCTTCGCGATGAGCTGAGAACGCCATTATCAGAAGAGAAAGAACACAAATGCGTTCAGCAGCGCAACCAGGGGCTAAGAGGGCTAAGGGGGACTAAGGTCGTGGTGCCAGAGGTGCCCATTTCGGTGTGTGAAGCGCTCTGAAATTTTGCTTTATTTGCTCGCTGGATGCCAGTAGCAAATGTGGGCCCCCTGAGAGGTGGTGGTCTCCCAAAACTCGCGTCGGTATTCGGATTTGAGCGGGGCCCCAACATATCGCGCTGGAGCCCTACAATTCCTGTCAGGCACCCCAAAAATTACTGTCGGTGGCCCAAAATAAACACAGCGTGATTCCCAAAACTCACACCGAGCCCAGAAAGTTGTACAGGATATTCCATATATTCACGTCTGGGCACCAAACTTCTGGTCGGGTCCCAAATTTCGCGTCGATGGTCCAAAATAAATACAACTGGGGCAGGAAGAACTGCGCTGTAGCTCCTCCACCCCCCCCCCCCCAAAAAAAAAAAAAAAAAAGAAGAAGAAAACTTTAGTCAGGACTCTTAAAATATCCGCTAGAGGCCTCGGATAAATGCAGCGTGATTCCGAAAGCTCGCACCGGGGCCCGCAAGTCATAACGGGGAACCACGAAATCACTTTTGGGTAAAAAAAATGCACGTCGGGTCCAAAATAAAACCGCTAGAATAGCTGTTTTGGATGAATAAATCAAAGCAGCCCATTCTAGCTGAGACTACTCTTTCTAGCTGGTATGGGCATTCCAGCTTCCTGGCGGGTCCCCTCTTGTTTTCGCTGTCCTTGCTAGCCCTCAGGGTGTACGTCTTCAGGTCTCAAGGACCTTTTCCACACCAGCTGTGATATGCATTTACATTTTTCCTCGATTATATCTCTCCCCTCAGGGCGGTCGCCTTGGAGGGCTACATCGGACTCGCCAGGAGTGCCTACCCTTTATCCCTTGAACACATTACTGTTTAACAGTTCTGGCCCCTCCATGGTCTCAGAAGCACTCTACATAGCACCGGGAACCCTTCGCTTCAGCCTGGATCGTCTCCGTAGCTCTGCGACCAATTCATCGGCCTGATGCTCGCTGTCAGCTCTGAGCCCCTCTTCATCAGCGTGAGCCAAAGCCGATCCAGTGATCTTGCGTCCGGCCCGGGCCCCATCCGTCGGCTCAGAGCCCCTCTTTCACAGCTAAGGACACTCCGTCCGTCCGGAGTTCCCTCTTCAAACGTGTAGGCCTCCTATATCACTGTGCGGTTCCGGCCATAATCGGCCAAGAGGGGCCTTTCATACCTACTCTGGGCCCCCTTCGACGGCCCGAGGGTCATACCGCGGCCTTAATTCCTCTCCTTCGTCGCAGGGGCCCTCCTTAACTATCTAGGACCTCCTATATCATGTCGGAGGCCCTCTTTCAACAACATTGGCCCCTCCATCAGGTTCAGGCTCTTGATCCTCTCCGGCATTTAGGGCCCCCTCAGTCGTCCCAGTCCCTGAGTCTTTGACAACCCAGGGCGTTTTCGGGAAGCCGAAGGCCCTTTCGCTTTCAAACGCTTGAGTCCTGTCCATCAGATCAGGGGCCCTTTCTCGGCTTTGGCTCCGCCGATAGCCTAGGAACCCTTCACATTGGCTCGGGCCCTCTCATTCAGCCCAGGAGGCCTTCTAACTATCCGGGCCCCTCCTTCGATCTAGAAGCCCTTCACCTGGCCTAGCCAGGGGTCCTCATCAACTTCCTGAGAGCACTCTCCGTTGCCTCGGGCCCTCTTCATCGACCGGGACCTTTTCCGTCAGCTTGGACCCCTTTCGTCGGCCAAGGTGCCCTTCAAGTAGTTTAAGGGGCCCCTCACGTTCTTCCAGGGGCCCTTCGCATCTGCCCAGGGGCACTGCACATCCACCTAGGGACACTTCACGTTATTCCAGTCGCCTTTCACGTTGTCATAGAGGCCCTTTACGTTGACCAGAGTCCCTTCACGTCGGCCCAGGGGCCCTTGTGGGCCCCATGTACCTACGCTTTTAGTGATCCTGTGGGCCCCTCGAACCCTTCAGGAGGTGCCCTCTTCACCCCCTTGGCTGCGCCACTGGTTTTGCCTAAAATTGGCCAAAGGCTACCTCATTCATAACGTCACGCCCCATGACTAGATGCCTAGGAAAATCGCCGAAAGGCGCGGAAATTATGACCCACGAACTATCAGCAAACCCTCCGCCATCCTGTGGCACAAGTTTTAAAAAGGAAGTCATTCTTGAAAAAAAAACAATCCTTAGAACCGTTGCATATTCGGACCTTTAACACTCGCACATCCGGCGGTCCGCGCCAACTTCGCCGGTCCGGGGGGCAGGTATCTGCCCCCTAACATCTCTGGTACTATGCTAGCTAGCGACAAACGGAAAACGTCGATGAGTAGCTGGTGACAAGCTCTATCGAAAGTATGTCTGACATTTTTTCGCTCAGGTCAATATTCAGGTCACTGGGTCATCATAGATCAAATTCGAACAGATTGGGTGGGACTCTCAGATATTGACACATATATCAGGGCCTGTAACAGATAGAAACAAACGGCGAACACTATTCAACAGTCCTTGAAATGTGCTATCGACAATACGCGATGTGAAGCAGGAATACTTCTTACTCCGAAACTATGACCTCAGGTCAAGGTCATGAAGTAGACTAGGGAGTGCATGCAATGTACGTCTTGGCGATACAAGCTCAAGGACGATAATTTCAGCCTTCTAGCTCAACGCAGTGCGATACAATGTGCAGAAATGTGCTAGTGATCGCAGGTGACCTCAGATGACCTTGGTGAGATCACTGAGTAAACATGCCAGCGGTAGCATTGAGCATAGCTTCCAACTACACGCCACAACCGTTGTGACGTCATTCCGACAGCAAATATGTAACCAGGAAGCATTTGTATATTTTACAGTAGCCCTATGATGGGGGAAGCCATGGACGCGACATAACCTCAGGTCAATGTTACGAAAAAAAACCCGAGATATATATTGTTGTGCCTGGTGAGATCCTGACGTGTTATACGTTTTAAATCAATCGCCCAATTATTGTGGAAGTTATACCACCTAGAACTCCGAGAGATGTTGGGTCACTTCGCCAGACCTGGTGACATGACCTGAGATGACCCAGGGTTAAAAATGTGTGAGGATATGCGGAAAAGACGAATGAGCAGTCACGCGAAGTTTGGCCTTGCTAACACGATTAGTATGGCGGCAAATTAGGAAAACGGCGGGGGCAGATATCTGCCCCTCGGACGTGCGCGTGTTAAGAGAATATCCTCTCTCTCTCTATTTTCCGTTGAGTGCTAAGCTGTATAAGACCAAAAGGATATATGTATATATATATATATATATATATATATATATATATATATATATATATATATATATATATATATATATATATATATATATGTACATCCGTTGCGATGGAATAGCTCAAGTCAGTTTCATATTTCTTAGGTATCACCAAATGAACATCATTGTTTTCTATAACTGCATAGCCTCGCCGAGAAGCGACTAATTTTAATGCGATATCTGGACCTAGAGAAGTGGCCGGTGCTGCTATGCATTGCAGGCAATGCCTCATTTGGAACCAGGCGTATGCGTTTACAATCGCTGCTATGAATTATTGCGTTAGCTATTGTCTGATTGCTGAGAATCCCAAAAGCATACTAGTGCAGAGAAGTTACAAGTGACACACATGCATGGTAGGTAACTGGGGAATATCGACTAAAGCGTGACTATCTTTGACGGCTCTCTTTCATATTTCCGTTCCATTGTCCATTTCTGCTAAAAAGATAGATATTTAGCTATCCGTGTAATTTACGATACGTCATTTACCTAAGGGGGCGCGGGGGGCGAGCAAATGTTTAAAAAAAGAAATACAGATAAACTTTTCGGAGCGATTAGCACGCCGAAACTTACGATTTTGAGTGCTAAAAGTCTAAAAATGTTTTGTTTGATCGAGCGCACTTTTGATTGCAGGGGGCAGCCCCTGTCACACCTTTGCTGCACCTTTATTTACGACCAGACTACGCTCTGACACAGCCCATATTTCGTTTTGCACGCATGGCAAATGTGGCAGTTGACTCTTTTTCTAGGGGGGGGGGGGGGCACTGGTATCGGTGAACGAACTTTACATCCCTTATACACCAACCCACGTTTGCGCCTTTGGTAGTAAAAATCTACATGGGGCTCTGCCGTTTGGGATGTTGAGATGCTTACCCTATATATCTAGTCAAATTTTTATACTACACCTATGTGACGCATGGAAGGACCGAGGAAAATGTCTCTCGTCCATGACAGTAGGAACCAATAGGGTATGTATTGAGGCTTCCACTTATTTTCACCAGCACTAATATGCCACATAATTAAAAGCAATAATTTTCCCTTTGACCACGTGACTAATGGGCATTAACTGGAAAAGTATCAGCTTCGACAATTAATTTCATGCCGATAATATACGGACTGCGACACTGATGTGTTCGTCCCCTACAGGAATCAGCCGGTGAAAACGCCAACGGAGATCTGGAACCAGTAGCCGATAACAGAAGGGACAAACCTTCTCAAGGCTAAAAACAACCTGAAAACGAGGCCCTACGAAGAAATAACGGTCGACATTCCACCTGTTATTTTTAGTGTATGTTGGAGCCCTTAACAAATATATTAAATCCACGTCAATTCACTAGGCTACACGAGTGGGATAGTTCCTGATTAATCCCAATCTCGTACGTTATCTTATCCTAGTCTATTCGCGGAGATTCCATCCCCTTCGAGATCCGGAACGTGTGACGTCCGAAGAGTTCTCAAGTTACCGTAAGCGAATCGTCGTGATTAAATAACGTTGTCCATGTCCTTCTTGTCCTTGTCCCTTGTCACCTTACCTTGTCCATGTCCAGCAACAAGCTGCCAGGAGTGCCGTGACTCTGGAACCCTCCACTTCACACCACTTCTCACCCTCAATGGAATATTTGATGCCTTCTTTTCAGCTATGTAATCTCGTGTTTCCTTACTGTTTTAATGCATGCTTTTCTACCTTATTGCATCGAAATGGCAAACCTTGGCGTCATAGATATAGTTGGGCCCTATAAGTGAAGAGAGTGCTTTAAGGTAGTACGACCGCGGCTTATATTTGGAAGTAGATGACTCTGTTTTCGGATTCCTTTAGGAATCCTGTTTACTCCTCCTTTATTTCACATGACTTTTCCATTAGCGTGTGATAAGAGTCTGCATGTTCTAATTAAACATAAAAACGCTAAGTGAGCATATCCAATGTTGTTCGGGTGGTTTATTGCATTCTCACTTCCATTGTAGTCTCACTTGTGGCTATAGCAAGGTAGCTTTCTAGCTATATATTCATATGCGAGTTAGTGGATCAACATGCGCTTCCCTCTTGGTCGTAACAACAACAACAGATTCCAAGCAAAAGCTCTGCGTGCGTGCCATCGTATGTCAGGACTTAACCAGCATAGAGAACCGAAATCCGACACGCCTATTAAAAACCCCTGGCGACGTGCCTCGGGGGCTTGGAGGGGAGGGAGACCTGAGCAGGGAGCTGGGTTTCCCCCATCAAATTTATGTGGGTTGTGATCCCAATTCATATTCTATACTGGCATCTTGGGCGTCGATTGAACCGTGATGCCATGGTCAATATTGTGGCTTATATTAGCATCGAATGCCGATAACTTCAAATTAATGTTTGGACCTGAACACTCCTCTTCATTAGTCACTGAAGTTGCCATGGTTTTGTCAGCAGACATTTCTGATTATTATAGCATCATTTCTCATCCCAAATGAAATATTCTCCATTGACCTGGAGCAAGTAGCGCAACCGGATAGTCTTGAATAAAGAAGCTAGTTCCTCCGTCGTCGTCGGAGACTATTTTCGGTGCGATTCGCGTGCTGAACATAGTCTCGATTGAGTTCGATGGAGGACACTCAGGAGATTTCGAGGCCCAGACGAGAATGGGCTCCTGAGAACTGGAGAGGAACCTTGAAGTTGGAAGGGCCCCTTCTCGCTGATGGGCTCTATTCAGCATTTAACCCCGAAACCATTGATTCCGCCATTGAAAATTGCCGGTGTCTCCGCCGCGTGGGCAGGTGAAGCACGATGTCCCGGGTGCAATTGTCCCCCGATTTTGAATGAGTTCAGATTATTCTCCGTGGAAGCCGTATGGATAGAGACGACTTCAAAATGGCGGCAGTACAGCGAAAGGAAAAGCCACAAATATCTGTAGGAGCTATAGGAAATGTGGTGTCTCCAATATGTGTGTTGAGACGTTTAATTGCTCCATTGCTCCCACTACGGCATACATGCACCGCCAATTCACAGTCAGTAAAAGAAGATGCAGTTATTCACATGTATTAGCCAGCAAAGCAACGATGCGCTCATCATCACTGCAAATAAATGAGAACACAAACAAACAATAATGCTGCATACAATCGACGGAAAGCAAGGTGGAGAAACATTGGTGAAATGAAGACCTAGAATATCAGGACATCAAAGGCAGACTGGCTAAAGTCTCGCGTGTCACCGAAGGCACTTTTAGTTCATGGTTGCTCAGAAAGCAGACCGATATATGGGCATCTGGGAGCGCAGCACACCGCCGGGTGCTCCGTATCCAGTGTTGGGGGCAGCACCGGCGGCCGAGCTGGACTGGCCGTACTGACGGCCACTGGCGCCACCTGCTGAGCTGGCCGAGCTGTACTGGGGGCCAGATGCGGCGCCGGCCCTCAAGCCAGAGCTGAAGGGCGCGGCGTTGTAGCCAGCGTTGGGAGATGGTGCACCGTATCCAGTGTTGGCCTGGCCATACTGTCCGTCCTGCTTATCTTCCGGGAACTGCGCTTCACCTTCGTACGTGACTTCTGCCACGAAGCCGGAGTCTTCCTCGACATAGTAGGTGACGGTCTGCATACGTGAGTCGGGCAGCAGCACGCGGTACTCACCCTCCACGCGACTGCCATCCGACTCCTCCTTGTGACCATAGTCGTTGCCCTCGTTATCCTGTACGCTATATTCGAAGGAGTACGGCTGGGGAGAGAAGCTCCCTTCTGGGGCACCGTAGCTGTTCTGTTGACCAGCCTGCTGGCCTCCGTAGCTATGCGAAGCCTGATTGTTGCTGCTCTGGGGAGCTCCGTAGCCTTGGAAAGCCTGGCCGAGGTTACTCTGGGAAGAGCCGTAGGTCTGGAATGACTGACGGGCGTTTCCCTGAGGGGCTCCATAGCTCTGAGAAGCTCCGTTGTTGCCCTGAGGAGCTCCGTAGCTTCGAGAAGCTCCGCTGTTTCCACGCGGGGCTCCGTAGCTCTGAGAAGCTCCGCTGTTGCCCTGTGGTGCTCCGTAGCTCTGGGAAGCTCCTCCCCTGTTCATCCGCGGAGCTCCATAGCTCGAGCTCAGACCAAAGGACGGTCGTCCGCCATCGGCAGCGACAGCCGCCACCGCCAGCATCAGCGTCGCCACAAACAACTGCGGGGTACCAGACCAACATGATTAGAGGCAACGTGGGTGCCATCATTTGAACCATTATTGAATAATTCTAGCCTACGGTACGGGCAGTGAAATTTTCGTAGTTATTAAAATGACCGACATAATGTTAGCAATTCGAATAAATACATAGACGTTGCCAGAAAATTTCCCTTCCAAAAGAGAGCTTCCAAACTGCTACCACTTGAGGATCATCTGTTCACGGAATACTTCGACAACCGAGACAGACCAACCGTTGGCCTAAAGTCATCCGGCCAAAATATCATTTCTTCTGCGGGGATAAAAACCAGAATACTCTCACCTTCATTCTGCACTGTGAAGGTGGAATTTGTCGGCCGGACTGATGCTCTACCAGCGGACGACGGCCGTTTTATGCAGAGCCGGCGCGGCCAATCACGACCCCTACCCCACCCCTGCTACACATGGCGCTCCTGATAATCCGTTCGTGTTCAGGTGAGGCCATTCTGGACGAGTTTCGGGTCAGAGAGCCGATAGAGCGCACCCAGAACATTGCCGATGATGGAAAGGGACACGATAATGTGGATCGTAATTTAGAATGGTGTGACCAGGGCAAACGAGCGGGCGTGCAGGTTTGTGTGAATATTAGTGCGCTCAGCGTTTGCTCGCTATTTATCTAAAGAGAAGGAAAGTGCGTATCACAACTTCGAACAACACAAAACACCACAGACCTCAAAGCGGATTCGGAACAACAGCGGAGTTAGCTATCAACACTTGCGGAGAAGTACGAGAGGGAAGCGGAGGCAGTGCAACTATTGCAATGGGATGATACGCTTAGCAGAAACTGACCGTCGCGAAACCGGTGCTTCATGTGAGCAAATCCACAAAACACAAAGATTAAGATTAGAATCGGGCAAATAATCGTCATCCGTCTTAAATGTATGGAATATTCTAAGATGCGCTTCTGTTTTTTTTTTTTTGCAACAACATGCACACTTCGCTGACGATTTAGCTCTCGGGGCGGGGATGGCCGAGTGGTTAAGGTGTCGGGCTATGGGTACCAAAGGTCCCGGTTCCACCCCCCCCCCCCCCAAAAAATTTCCCAACCCCCCCCCCCCCCCCGAAAAAATGGGGGGGCCCCCCAAACCCCAAAAAATAAAAAAAAAATAAAAAAAAAAAAAAAAAAAAAAAAGATTTAGCTCTCCAAATCCTCCAAAAGACGTTGGATTGTCGAATAACTCGACCTGTGCGATGTAATACCAGGACGAGTTTTGACTCCAACACTGATCACCGCAATGTGAATCCTTTCCGTACTTCGATATTCGGTCATACGATCACGCCTCCCGGTGATTCCGAATCAAGGCGGCCAAAGAAGCGCACAAATATCAGCGAGTTGCCAGCCGCGGCATCTTGTGATTGACACCAAACGTCTCTCCGTGGTGCCATTGGTAAACACGCGCACTGGAAGGGGAGGAAAATCAGCCCACCCCTCCGGTTTTTCGTACATAACTCAAGATTTCACCGGTCAGTATACGCCATGCTTGCGTACCTGCTTAGAAATGTCCGGCGCGTCGCTTGAAACAAGAAAAACGGAAAAGGGAATTTTTTTAGTTAGGGGCCGTTATAGTTCAAACATTTCGTCGCGCCAGACCACGAAAATCGACGCTGGTGCACTTCCCGTATATTGACAAAAGGGAATTTGACAAATTGACAAATTCTTGGCAACACTAGCAACTTGTTTCATGTAGTGTTATGCTATGTAAGGCTAGTAATGTCATTTTAGGTTGCCGAGGTCAAGTCAGGTCAAGTTCATGACAGGCTAATGCAACCAAACTCATAGATGCAAATGACTGTCATGCGATTGATGTCTCGTTGATTGATGATGCGTAAGTGTTACTCACTACGCATTCTGAAAAATACTATTATTAGTTTTGTACCTAAGCGCTTCCATACTTTATTCATGTACTTCTCTCCTTTTTTCGCGAAGCCGATTGCGCCGAGCCGCCCTAAGGAAGCAGTCGGGCGGACGTCCCGGTTCTGGTAACTGGAACAGGTAACTGACCTGATAAAGTGCTGCTATGTAGGTGACCTGAGCTAAAATGCCAGGTCTAGCATCTGTATTGCATGATTAGTAATGTCTAAAACATCACTGATGCCAATTTTAGAGCATTTAAACACAACCACAGCGATTTATATCAATTACAAGCCAAGCCACGCAAAACAAGACAATTTTGACATATGTGACCTAAATTGACCTTGATGATATCGACCCAAACTCATGAAATTTGCACACAAAAGAGCACACTACAGTACCCATTCATCCTGCGAATTTCGTTACTCAAGCTTTCATAGGAGCCGATATCTTGTGGGGGGGGGGTCGGGATCCGCCACCCTCCAGTCCGCGTAATTTTTAGAGGCCCTCCAGGCCGCGTGCTATCTTAGAGGCGATACCAACTGTCAAATTGTCGGGAAATTGCCAACATTTATTCGCTTTCTTGATATTTTTGTATGCCTACTGTCCAGTATGCCAACCAAGAGTGGTTTTTCGATATTGCAATACTAACGATAGGCTAGGAGTGGTTTTTGTTCCAGATGGGAGGTGCCGAGCAGACCTAGCAAATACAGGCAACTTAACAAATAGAGGCCTCTATTTTTTTAATTATCGGAATGCTAGCCGTTTATTTCAAACCTTTCGCTTACCGTGGCGAAAATGGACACTAGACTCTAGTTCAGTGACAAAGATGCCATTGGGTGACTGCATATCTGCAAAGATCATCCGAGGTCATCTTGAACTAAGATCATACTGACCTTAGTTCAACTTGAACAGCAACTGAATTATCATTTATTGTTCACCGGAAAGCTTGACACTGTATTCAAACTTAGTTAAAGACGTGAAGCTCAGGATTTCGCATAGCAGAACACATATTCTAAAAATAGTAAAAAGTTAACAAGGTCACGCAAGTAGTGATTAATCTGACATGGCCTTCAGTTGGTATAATTGCTATGCTCGTCAACGCATCACCCATCCACGATCAAGGTGCAAATTCTTACCTACTAAGGTGAAAGGGTGATTAAAACATTGACGTTCAATAGTAATTCGACGGTGTTAGTTGTTCCTGAAACATAAACCCAAGAATGCCATCATAGCTCTGTGACCTGATTCCGTTCAATAACATGTTGCTGCAAGTTTATGAAAATCAGCCGTCGCACTGAAGCGTTAAACTTTACGGTATCTTCACCCTTTGCGCTGGTGAAGATAAATGGGCAAGACAGCAACAATTATAATGCGGCAGGTGCTAATATATTTCATGGTGCTGTACCTACACCAAAATTCGAGAAGTCCCCGGATGCTCATATATATTTTTGACGTGATCCAATTTAAAAGTTTTATATATGTAATGTTTTGCTTCTCCTGTTCTCGGGCCCTGCTCCTAGGTTTCCATTGGTGACTCCACCGGCTGATTCTTCTAGGGGGTGAGTTGGGCGGCAGCACGCGGTACTCAGCAGTGGTGAAAAATTGCCGAAGCTGTCACCGACGAACTCGTGAGTTGCCTCACATGTTTTTTATATACATCCTTCATAAAATGCATAGCTGAAAAGCCAAAGCGGTTTTCGGATAGCTTACACGCCTTTTCCCTCATAACAAGTCTTAAGATTTTAAAGGTGTTTTGATGCTCTCCTCCGAAGCCCCGTTCGTTTTCTGATTGAGTAAAGCATTTTGTAATTCCAAAATTGTGGGTGCGAAGTGTAATTTGTTTGTCTCTTATGAAAGCACTACCTTAGTATGTATGCGTCCCAAGCAGGATGATAAATTCACTTATGTGACCAGAGGTTCTTTGAGGGATCAAAGTACTGGGTGAACTAGCCTATTTTTTATTTTCCCATAGCAAGAAAACAGCTGCAGGCCATCTGCATATGCATACTTGCTTCAATTGGCTGCCATATTTGTTGACGTTCATTGGCATGGAAAGAAGGTCTAGCTATGTTCGTAAGAGCGCAGCTATACCTTCTCAACGAACCAGGTCATTGTATACACAACTTCATCAGAAACACTCACAGCATTACTCAGATACAGAAGTGGGTAAAAAATGTAATCTTGGAAAATTGATGAGCAGTCCATCTTCGAGGACAATTTTCATCCTGACTGACAAGCAAAAAATCTTTGGTGCTTTTTTCTCCAATTATTGCGTGTTGTAAAACACCCATTAGCTTGCAGCCCTGAACAAACAACACGATTGAACCATGCAATGGAAGTAAGGGTCATAATATTTCACTCCCTTGAAGTTCATGAATTTGTATGGAAATCCACACATAATGAACTAATGTTTTTGCCTCCCCAAAACAGGATTACTTCCTTTTGTGATATTATGCATTTTGTATGCACAGGGCACCAGTTATTTATAACAATGCAAAATATTACATTACAGATCCATTGCATTTTTGGTACACTTTTTGCTGAAATCAGCTTATAAAATTACACAAAAATTCATCGGGGATTCATCACCATGGACTCCACCCTTCTCCTCATTTCTATGTTCTGGCCCCACTAAGGTGACTCCAATGTGCAAAAAGGGCACCCTAAAATTGCCGAGGGTTATATTCTGGTTGATGACAAAATAACAAAATGCCAGACTAGCGAGTACTTTCAGTCCTCCTCTCCGAGGTGTGATTCTGCCATATTAAAGTAACTTTCACCGTCAATTTTAGTTCAAAAAGACATAAGACATAAAGACATAAAGACATAAAAGATTAGTGCAACTATGAGCCACAAGGGCCCTTCTTGGTTGCACTCTGTACACTGAACCAGTTGCCCACCAAATCTGTCAATCAGCGCTCCCTGTAATACTGAAAAGCAATCCCTCTATTCTTATAATGATTGTCTATGCTGTTTTTAAAGATGTTCAATGTGCTGCTACTGACAATGTTTTCTGGGAGCTGGTTCCAGTGTTCTACTACCCTGTTGGTGAAGAAAGTTTGCCTTAACCTTGTTCTGCAGTGGTTAACTTTAATTTTGAAATTATGACCTCTAATTGCATCATTTCTGTTCAATTCAAACATTTCCCCAAGATATTCCCTCTCCAGACCATGAACAAATTTAAAGACCTCGATGAGATCTCCTCTCAGCCTTCTATATCTAAGTGAAATTCACAGTGTGGTTTCGATCTTAAACGTGGCATGTATGCAGAAATGACCTGGCGACGACCGAAATGATCTAACATGGATTGCACTGCACTTAAAATTCACCATGAGATATTTTATCCAGTAACTTTAGGAAGGACTCAGTTGCACCTAGGTGCATTTACCTACAAATATTGGTAAATTTGTGCTTGAGGAGCTTTATATATTTTTAAAATTATACTTTGAATTGCCATCTTTGCAGGTGCGATTAAGCTGATGTGACCACTCATTTGTGGCATAAGTGTTTACTTTTCAGTTGAAGTGTAAAATAACAAGCAAAGGGGCTTTGGGTGAGGCAATGTATTATAACATCGCCAAACTGGTATGATTGTGCTACAAGATGGTCATGAGGCAAGCATTACACACAGTTTGCCTTCTTGAAGCAAACAAATTGGATAGGTTTGGTTAGATAGTGCCTGAAGGCTACTATGTACTATGCAACTAAAGGTTTTCGATGGCATGTACAATTTGAAAATGCATTGGATTACATTTGGATCAAAAAGCTGCTAGCTTTTTGACGCTCTAAAACTAGCTTCTCATTTACCTGGAAATTTCTCCTCCGTTGGTTCGGCTTCGAAATCAAGATATATTTACCTATCAAAATTATATCCTAGGTGCGGTTGAGGGCTGAGGCTGGAGCAATGAGACTATTTTAGTCTAGAACTACATAGACAATACTGTTTGCCGTTATCACTCTGGCAATGCTGGGGTAAAGAGCATTTCACTGGAAAATTACCTTTCGTCGGGTATTTGGTAGGAATCCTGTCACATTCATACTGCACTGCTGAGGAGGAAATAACAGGCATGCCCGATGTTATACAAGTGGACGGCGGGCGTTTCATACAGGGCCGCGCGGCCAGTCACGATCTTGCTGTTACACGCTCTGATTAAGGTACGCGATTCGTGTTAAGATGAGGTCATTCCTGGCAGATTCCAGGTCACGGAACCGGCCGATAATTGATGAGTGACAGAGGAGGTCAACTTGGCAGTGAAATAAATCGTATCCTTCACAGTGGCAAACGTGTAACGCCATCGCTGGGCTGGCAGCTGATTCTGCAATATTGCTACCTAGCGGTGTCCCTCTCGTACTTACGCAGTTCATATTTTTACGCAGTTCATTGTGGTCGTATGACTGGATCACATTTGCTAATTTATACATAGACTGCCGTGGCGGTAGGCTAGATATTAACTTTATTTACTTTGCCATTTTATGTAAATCGACATAGTTTAATCCCACGGCATTTTTATCATATCCATGCCATATGATACTTGGATCAATTATTGATGATAGCGCCGTTCGCATGTGCCTAGACATGCTGCTTTGACCCATCAGCACGTGACGCGTTTTTTTCTCGTTCGAGATGGCCGAAAATTGAAAAAATGTAATGCATATATGTATATATATATATGTACATAAATAAATATATATACAATATATATATATATATATATATATATATATATATATATATATATATATATATATAAATATATTATACATGCCTGGAATCGAATACTCATATCGATCTCCTAAGTGCACGGTTATTCAATGAGGCAATGTACTTTGGTACACAGACTCAACTGGGTCTGTACTCTGCGCGAACAAATGGATCACGTTACCAGTTGTTTGCAATGGTAATTGTACACGTATCGGAGGCATACCAGACGATTACAAGCTTAACCCGCGCCGTCTTTGCTGGCAAATCCTCCCACCCCGTCTCGGGGGGGGGGTGAAGACCCCTAACACTTTCCCATATATCCCCCAAAACACCTTCCCCCAAAAGTGACGTCACCAGGGGGCTAGATTTTCACGACTTTTCACGACTTACATCATGTTTTGTACTCTTGGGGGTTCATTTTGGGGGATGTATGGAAAAACCAAATTTATTTGGAATGAGAAAAGGACAGCGAAATGGACCAGGGCTTTAATTTTTTGGCCTCCCAAAAATACAAATCTTATTTTTTTAAATTTCAAATTTTGAGTTATCAAGTTTTCTTGAATTTTCCTTTTTCAATGGGTAGAGCAGACCGAGGAACGTTGTTGGAAGTCAACTTGCTCTAATAAAAATGCTTATTTTAGCCAGAATCCTGCATTTTAACTGCAATTTAGCAAATACGCAAAATTTATAGCTAGTCAAAAACTAAAAAAAGAAAGATTCTACTGATACGTTTTACTGAATCCGTAAAGATAAGCAAACGCTGAAAGTTCCATGAAAATATCTGTATCCGTTAAAGCGTGACGACTGGTTTAACGTTTTTGGAGGTGACCTCACTTGACCTTGACTAACTCGTTGACCCTAGATGATCTGACCTAAGAATTTTGAATCAGCATGTCAAATTGATGTGGAAAACGGTATGCCATATTTGGGTGCGCTGCCGCACGCCGTTCGTCTGCTATCCGCGAAAAACCTAAGGGGGGGGGGGGCGGTCGAAGACCCCTCCGAGACGGGACGGGTTAAGCTAACGTAGTTCGTTTTGGTGAATCACACCTGCAGTCTGCAGTCTGAAAATGTTCATGCAACTCTCGTTATGTCTACTTGAACTTCATTCAAAGGGAAAATATTGGGGAACAATGCTAATGAATACTTACAGTCCCACCAGTCTGTTCACTTGTGGATAGCGCAACAACATCAGAAGGGATGCAAGGAAAGCTATGTTAGATGTCGGCTTCCCCTAAACAGAAGCATTTGAGAACACTACGCCATGCAGTGTTCACTTGCAGTCTACCGCTGGACATTGAATAATTTCTTCAATACTGCGCACTGTTCACCGTCGTACTTGGAATAGTTGGTCCTTTGTTACTGACATGGCACCGTGGGTAAAATGGAATGAAACGTGATTCTACCAGTGAGTGCTCCCTCGTATTTCAGTTCCAAGGTCCGCGCCTGCTAAAAATATAGGTATTCGGCTGTCCGTGGAATTTATGCTAGAATGTCACGCGTGTGGATCACTACCTGGCTACGCGCTGCCACAATGAACATTTCCATTTGTGCTCATGATAATTGTGCCATATGACATATTAGGAGAGGAGGTCATTGTTATGGGTGAGCTAATGACAGAGCCGGGGCTGAGCATTGGTGAAGTCCTTTTTTCCCGGGGGTCTTAAATGGTTGAACCTGCGAAGGGCTTCGCCGTCCGGCACGTGGGGGACGAGATCGCCACACTTCTCATCACGTCTAAGATTGCACACGGTTGTGTGTGGAAAGATAGAGCAAAAGTGAATCACGTCCATGAGTGGAAAGATAGACCAAAAAGAGCAGGTATGGAGGCTCTCGTTAATTTGCCCCATCGCTAACATACCGTATAATTCGTAACTGTCAAGTAATATTTAAACATGAGGCAAATGAGAGTTCACTGGAAAGAATGGCCTTGCAGACCGTTCTACTATAACAATGACCTGGTTCTTACACCCATGACCTCGTCCCCCACAGGCATCAGTCGATGGAGTTGACATAAAACTAATATAATATATATAAGCTGCCAATATAGAAACAAATAAAAACTAAGATCAGGGCCTTGCCAAAAAGGAGACAAAACATTTCTAAATAAAAAAACGTTTTATGGTAGTTTGTCCAAAATAACAGTCGACACCCGGGGACTTTTCAATTTTGTGTGTAGGTTGGGACTCTAAAAATATATCAGCCACATCGCATTAGGGTTGTTGCGCCAATGCTCATTCACATTCGCCAGCGCAACGCGAGAGGTGACGCAGCATGCGCTAAGGTCTTCGGAGTCTAACGCTTGAGCGCGACGACTGATTTTCATAAATTTGCAGCAACATGTTACTGAACGGAGACAGGTCACGAAACTATGAGATCATTCTTGAGCTAATGTTTCAGGAACAACTAACATCGTCGAATTACTATTGAACGTCAATGTTTAAGCTACCCATTCACCATCGTAGGCAATAATTTGCACCTTTATCGTGCATGGGTGGTGCATTGACGATCATAACAATTATATCAAGTCAAAGTCATGCCAGATCAACCGCTGCAAGACGTAACAATGTCAATTTTCTACTACTCCTAGAATACGTAGTATGTCATGCAATTTTCTGAGCTCAACGTTTTTGCTCAGTTTAAATACAGTGTCAAGTTTTCCCGTGAGCGACAAAGCCTAATTCGGTCACTGTTTAAGCTGAGCTAAGATTGGTGATGACCTATAATGATCTTTCATTTTTGTAACCATCATGGAGAATGGAGGTCACTGAATCATTGGTCGGCTTTTGCCACGGTAAGCTATAAGTTAGACATAATCGGCATCCATTCTGATAATTCAAAAATAGAGTTCTGTGTTTGACCTGGCCTGACACCTTCCATGTGAAGCAAAAAATAGCTTATAGTCTATCGTTAGAATTGCAGCATCGTGGAACCACTTTGGGTTGACATCCTGGACATCCTTGATCCTAGATTAATCGTTATCCCTGATTCAGAATCGTTACGGGCGTGACCGTGGAACAAAATGTCTAAGTATGGAGTAAAGTTCGTTCTGGTATTCCATTGCATGGTCGAGCTACTCGCCAAGCGAACGGTTTGGGGGAATCCAGAGAGCTAAATCGTCACCAAAGTGTGTATTTTGTTGTAAAAAACAGAAGTGCACCGTAGTTCCTGATACTTGAGGTTGAAAATAATATTTTACCCGATTCTAGTTTCAATCTTTCTGAATTGTGGTTTTGCATGAATCAAGATGAACTTGGGAATGAATCAGAAAAGCATACATCTAGTTTTCAGCGTTGTTAAATATGAAAGGAGGCATGTAGCTCTTTGCAAGGCATTTCGCAAAGACCTAGAACGTCTTCATTCCCAAGGTTGTGATGCATGTTTTCCTTCTCTTTGGAATAAATGGCGAAGACAAGCTGGGCGTGGTAATTTTCACACCAACCTCACATCGTTCGTATTGCCCTGGTCACACCATTCTAAATTGCGATCCACATTACCGTGTCCCTTTCCATCATCGGCAATGTTCTGGCTGCGCTCTATCGGCTCCCTGACCTGGAACTCGTCCGGAGTGACCTCACCTGAACACGACCGGCGTAACTGGAGCGGCATGTGTAGTAAGGCTGGGGGTGGGGCTCGTGACTGGCCGCGTCGGCTCTGTATAAAACGGCCGTCGTCCACTGGTAGAACATCAGTTCAGCCGGCAGATCCCACCTCCACAGTGCAGAATGAAGGTGAGAGGATTCCGGTCAGTTTTGCCACAGAAGAAGTAATATTTTGTGAAGCCGACGTTAGACCAACGGCCGGTCTGTCTTCGGAGTCAAAGCATCCGGTCATAAAGATACGATCTTCAAGTAGTTGCAGTTTGGAAGTTCATTTTTATGGAAAATTTAGTTGCATAGTCAAATGCATTTATCCGAATTGCAATACATATGCTGGCCATTTTAGTAACGATATCACGTTCACCTCCCGCAACGTAAGATAATATTCTCGAATAACTATTCCATTGATAACACCCCTTCGCCCCTAACCATGTTGGTCTGGTACACCGCAGTTGTTCGTGGCGACGCTGATGCTGGCGGTGGCGGCTGTCGCTGCCGATGGCGGACGACCGTCCTTTGGTCTGAGCTCGAGCTACGGAGCTCCGCGGATGAACAGGGGAGGAGCTTCCCAGAGCTACGGAGCCCCTCAGGACAACAACAGAGCTTCACAGAGCTACGGAGCCCCTCAGGGAAACAGCGGAGCTTCGCAGAGCTACGGAGCTCCTCGAGGAAACAGCGGAGCTTCCCAGAGCTACGGAGCACCACAGGGCAGCAGCGGAGCTTCTCAGAGCTACGGAGCCCCGCGTGGAAACAGCGGAGCTTCTCAAAGCTACGGAGCTCCTCAGGGAAACAGCAGAGCTTCTCAGAGCTATGGAGCCCCTCGGGGAAACGCCCGTCAGTCATTCCAGACCTACGGCTCTTCCCAGAGGAACACCGGCCAGGCTTTCCAGGGATACGGAGCTCCCCAGAGCAGCAACAACCAGGCTTCTCAGCGCTACGGAGGCCAGCAGGCTGCTCAACAGCACAGCTACGGTGCCGCAGAAGAGAGCTTCCCTCCCCAGCCGTACTCCTTCGAGTACAATGTGCAGGATAACGAGGGCAACGACTATGGTCACAAGGAGGAGTCGGACGGCAGTCGCGTGGAGGGTGAGTACCGCGTGCTGCTGCCCGACTCACGTATGCAGACCGTCACCTACTACGTGGACGGAGACTCCGGCTTCGTGGCCGACGTCACGTACGAGGGAGAGGCGCAGTTCCCGGAAGAGGAACAGCACCAGTACGAGCAGTTCAACTCGGCCGCCGGTGCTGCCCCCAGCACAGGATACGGAGCACCCGGAGGCAGCTCGCGCTCCCAGACGCCCATATACCGGTCTACTTTCTGAGCGATCATGCAATAAAAGTGCTTTGTGGTCCAACCAATACTTTAACTTGCTTGCCTTCGCTGACCTGGTATTATAGGTCTTCATTTCACAAATATTTTCCCACCCTGCTCCCCATGAATTGTATGCAGCATCTACCTTCATGAGTACCCTTATTTAATTGCATGGATGATGAGCCCATCGTGGCTTCGTTGTCGAATACACGGGAATAATTGTATCTTCTTTTACTGATTGTGCATTATCTTACTGATTGTCTTACTATGTATATGGGAGTAGAAGCGCTTACACAATTCGACACACACACTTGACCATCACATTAACTACAGCTCCCACAGATATGTATTGCCTTCTGCTAATTACATGCTTGCTATCGATCATGACAATTTCATTTTCTAATGCAGTCAAGCAGTCAGGTTCAAATATTAGTGTGAAATTTTCGTTGTTCGAGGCTAATAAAACCGAATTATGATCATGACGTCACAGTTCGATCGGCGCCCAAGATACCAGTGACGGAATAGATAATGGGGTTATCAGTCACGAAAATTGACGAGGGAAAGGTCAGTCCAGGCTCACGCCATCCCCCCAAGCATGCCCCAGGGATGCCCTCACGGAATGCCTAATAGGGGTTCCGGATTCCAGTTTTACATGGTGATTAATTTCTGACATATGATGACACACACGCAGAACTTTTGTGCGGGGTCAGACAGTGTTTTGGCAGCCTATGGGGGGGGGGGGCGTATGTTGATTTGTTAACTAACTTATGACTGTATGTAACTGGAAATCTATCGTGGTGATAGCCCCAGGTGAGACCCCAGGAAGCACCACATATGCGATATGCTCACTTAGCGTTGCTATGTTCATTTAGAAAATGTAGTTTCTGATCACAAATCACTGAGAAAAATCGTGCGAGATATATAGATAAGTGAATCTTAGAACGGATTCTTCTACATCTAAATATAAGCTGTGATCATACAATGTCAAAGCATTGTCTTCACTTGTAGGTCTACTCTAATGCGCCAAGGTTTGCCATTCTAATGCAATGAGATAGAAAAACACTCATGTATGAAAACGGTTGCGAAACACGAGATTCTAGAGGGAAAAAGGCGCCAAATTGTTCATGGATGGTGAGGAGTGATGTGGAAAAGAAGGTTCCTGGGTTACAGTAGATGCGCCTGACAGCTCATTGCCGAGGAACTATCCGAGCGGACATAATCGCGATGATTAGCTTGCGGTAACCTAAAAATTGTTCGGAAGTTACTCGTCCGGGATCTCGGGAGGGGATGGAGTCTCGATATGAAATTAGCACGACAGATTGGGCCAAGATAACAGTACGAGATTAGGCTTAGTCAGGAACTAACCCACTCTTGCGGAGAGGGGTCTCTCCAGAGCCCTACCCCCTTAGGCTTTTGTAAGGAATAACGGCACTATGAGTAAGCGCAGGTACAGAAAGCATGTGCACCTTCCTATACAACTATTTTGCTTATTTTACATACATTTTAAGTAAAAATAGATGAATATTAGTGACCTACGACGGATCAAAGAGAGCAATGGTCCCAAATCTTGGATTATCGTCATTCGGAGTAGCTGCAGCATATCAACAACAAACTTAAATCATGCAGTTCGTTCACCAAGGCGAATATCGCTGCCGCCCAGATATTTTAAGCAAGTGGAAGTTTGCTAACCACAGGTCCGGTCAATTTCCGTGCTTTTACCGTATCAAGTGAAAAATTAAAGCTGGGGTTCCTGCCGAAAATGATACAGAGCATGTAATAATCGTCCGAGAAGTCCGGAGGGGGGGCGCCAGGGATGAAAAGCCCTCTGATCTACTGTATGTTATTGGTGATAAAACATGCAATATGTTTTTTTTCGTTCTGATGTGACAAAATTAGCTAGATGCAAAATGAACTTCAACTAATTTCGCAGTTTTACAGCATCCTAAGTCAGCACTGGTCTGCTTTTTTTTGTAAATCATCGTTAGCTAGCATAGCACAACTTGGAACACAATATTTGGCACAATGTTAGTCGTAAGTGCGGGAAAACATACAAACTGTGCCAAAAGAAAATGACTACACCGTGCACTATATCGGAAGCCGAGATACAAAATCAGCAGAGACAAGTGCTATTCAAACGGTGCTATCGAAATCTGCAAGTGCTATCCAAATCTGCAGTTTTGACAGATTTTAGAGCCAAGGTCAACAAAGTTCAAAAGTTAACAAAATCTAATTTCATATTGCAAGTAGGTATCGTAGGCTTCGCATTGATGGCAATACCACAATCATTGGCGTCCAGATTGTTGGCACAACTGGCATACTGATACAGAATGTACGTATATATATATATATATATATATATATATATATATATATATATATATATATATATATATATATATATATATATATATATATATATTAATATATATAAATACCTAACTTGCCTCGTTGGTCAGAGCCCCTCCCAGCAAGAGTGCGTTAGTTTCTGATTAATCCTAATCCCGTACGGCCATGTCAGCTCAATCTATCGCGGAGAGTCTGTCCTTTCCCGAGATCCCGAATAAATGACGTCCGAGAAGTTTTTAGGCTACCGCAAGCGAGTCGTGATTAAATCTATTCGTCTATGGCTTCAACAATAAGCTGTCCGGAGCACCTGCTGTAACTCAGGAACCCTCCTTTCCACACCACTCCTCACCTTCAATGGAAAAATTCGTGCCTTTTTCCCCTATAGAATCTCATGTTTCGCAAGTGCTTTCATGCCTTTAATGATGGTTAATGTGATGGATCCAGTGTTTGTGTCGAATCGTGTAAACGTTGCCACTCCCACATACATAGTAGGACCAATGCACAATCAGCGAAAGAAGATACAAATATTTTCGTGTATTCGACAACAAAGCCACAATGCGCTAATCATCCCTGCAGTTAAATAAAGGCACTCATGAAAGTAAATGCTGCATACAATTGACAGAGAGCAGGGTAGATAAACGTTTGTGAAATGAAGACCTGGAATATCAGGTCATCGAAGACAAGCATGCTAAGATCTCGTGTGGCACTCAAAGCACTTTTATTGCATGATCGCTCAGAAAGTAGACCGGTATATGGGCGTCTGGGAGCGCGAGCTGCCTCCGGGTGCTCCGTATCCAGTGCTGGGGGCAGCACCGGCGGCCGAGTTGAACTGGTCGTACTGGTGCTGTTCCTCTTCCGGAAACTGCGCCTCTCCTTCGTACGTGACGTCGGCCACGAAGCCGGAGTCTCCGTCCACGTAGTAGGTGACGGTCTGCATACGTGAGTCGGGCAGCAGCACGCGGTACTCACCCTCCACGCGACTGCCGTCCGACTCCTCCTTGTGACCATAGTCGTTGCCCTCGTTATCCTGCACATTGTACTCGAAGGAGTACGGCTGAGGAGGGAAGCTCTCTTCTGCGGCACCGTAGCTGTGCTGTTGAGCAGCCTGCTGGCCTCCGTAGCGCTGAGAAGCCTGGTTGTTGCTGCTCTGGGGAGCTCCGTATCCCTGGAAAGCCTGGCCGGTGTTCCTCTGGGAAGAGCCGTAGGTCTGGAATGACTGACGGGCGTTTCCCCGAGGGGCTCCATAGCTCTGAGAAGCTCTGCTGTTTCCCTGAGGAGCTCCGTAGCTTTGAGAAGCTCCACTGTTGCCCTGAGGGGCTCCGTAGCTCTGTGAAGCTCCGCTGTTTCCCTGAGGGGCTCCGTAGCTCTGAGAAGCTCCGCTGCTGCCCTGTGGTGCTCCGTAGCTCTGGGAAGCTCCTCCCCTGTTCATGCGCGGAGCTCCGTAGCTCGAGCTCAGACCAAAGGACGGTCGTCCGCCATCGGCAGCGACAGCCGCCACCGCCAGCATCAGCGTCGCCACAAACAACTGCGGGGTACCAGATCAACATGGTTAGGGGCGAATGGTGGAATAGTTATTCGAGAATGAATAACCACGTTGCGGGAGGTGAACTTGATATCGTTGTTAAAATGACCAGCATATATATTGCAATTCGGATAAATACATTTGGCAATGTAATACAATTTCCCCTAAAAATTGAACTTCCAAACTGCAACTACTTGAAGATCGTATGTTTATGACCGGATACCCCGGAGACAAACCGACCGTTGGTCTAAGGTCGGCTTCACAAAATATTACTTCTGCGGCAAAACTGACCGGGATCCTCTCACCTTCATTCTGCACTGTGGAGGTGGGATTTGTCAGCCGGACTGATGCTCTGCCAGCGGACGACGGCCGTTTTATACAGAGCCGGCGCGGCCAGTCACGAGCCCCACCCCCACACTTGCTGCACATGCCGCTCCAGTTACACCGCTCGTGTTCAGGTGAGGTCACTCTGGACGGGTTCCAGGTCAGGGAGCCGATAGAGCGCACCCAGAACATTGTAGATGATGAAAAGGGACACGATAATGTGGATCGCAATTTAGAATGGTGTGACCAGGGCAGTACGAGCGGTCGTGCAGGTTTGTGTGAATATTAGTGCGCTCAGCTTCTGTTCGCCATTTATTCCAAAGAGAATGAAAATATGCATCACAACCTAAGGAATGCAAACGTTTTAGCTCTTTGCGAAATGCCTTTGCAAGGAGCTAGATATTTAGATTCTCCTTTCATGTTTAGCAACGCTTAAAACCAGGTCTCTACTTTTCTGACTTGTAACTTACTGTTAAGTTTGGGAAATCAGTACACGAAAACATCCGATATTATCTTGGCGAGACGTGGCGTTCATGCCACATGTTTTCCAGCCAAAGATGTTCACATGTGAACCTTCAGGGATAGTATCAGTGAGCAGCATGGGCAATGGCACAAGCCTTAAAAACGGATTTCGAACAGCAGCCTGAGTCAGCTATCAGCAATCATTTACCCCGTTTACATGAGCAGGTGAGCCATAAACGAAAATTTCCGATTTGATCGATTCACAAAAGCTCCGATCGCGTGGCCCGTTTACAAGAGCAAAGCAGGCACCTAATCGGATTTTTACGATTTGACGGCTGACGCAATGCGGTGAAAAGCTTCGAATATTTGGCGCATTTTTGCGCTTCTGACGCACCTGCTTCGAGCAACGGCGTACACCAACACAATGTATCATCAATGATACACGTAGTTTGAGGTTGTTGGCCAGATATATAGGGAATATGTGAATTCGAAGGATTCACGGAGCCGATGACACATTGTCGATGACAGCATAGCCGTTTCTTCTTCATGAATCAAACGGTGCATTGGTTCCAGGCCAAACTATGTTATATAGCATAGGTTCCAGACCATGCAATGGTGCATTGCTCCAGACTGTGCAATGGTCAAATGAACAGGGTAAATCAGGTTCACTATGCAATCCAAGAGATAGATCAGCAAAGCACAAACGCTGTGACAAATCCGCAACTTGAACACTCCGGGGCACATCGTAAAACTGACGGTTGGGGCACGCACTAATAACGTGACGTCTCAGCGCTGATTTCAGCTGTTACATGTCTGATTTTTGTATTTCGAAACTAGGCTTGCAATCATAATTAAATACAAGACGTTTATTTTTCACGTCCGGGGGGAAGGGAAGATATCGCCCCCCTACGGTTTTTCCTCATTTGCCGCCAAACTAGTAGGGTTAGCAAGGCCAAACCTCGCATAGCTGTTCAATGGTCTTTTCTGCATATCCTCATACATTTGTAATCCTGGGTCATCTCAGGTCCGGTCACCAGGTCAGCCGAAGTGACCCAACTAAACTCGGAGTTCTATGTGGCATAACTTCCACAATAATTGGGCGATTGATTTCAAACTTATAGCATGTCATGATCTCATCAGGGACCGTAATGTGTATATCGTTTTTTTCTCGTAGCATTGACCTTAGGTCAGGTCGCTGCCATGGCTTCCCCATTATAGGGCTATGGTAAAATATACAAATGTTTCCTAGTTACATATTTGCGCTCGGAATGATCTCACAACGGTTGTGGCATGTAGATAGATGCTATGCTCAATGTTACCGCTGAAAATTTTGCTCAGTGACCTCACCAAGGTCTCTGAGGTCACCTGAGATCACTACACATTTATCTGCATTACATCGCACTGCATTGACCTAGAAGGCTGAAATTACCGTCATTGTGCTTGTATCTTCAAGACGTGTCGATTGATACCTTACATGACCTCCGTAGGTCTTGACCTGAGGTCAGGACTTCATGACCTTGACCTGAATTTCGGTTGACCTGACCTTAAATTACACCGCCTATTGTCGATAGCGCATTTCAAGGACTGTCGAGTAACGTTCGCCATTTGTTTCTATCTGTTACAGGTCCTGAGATATGTGTCAATATCTGAGTCCCACCTGATCTGGTCGAATTTAACATATGATGGCCCAGCGACCTGAATGTTTTTAAAAGCTCCCGATGTCTTCATTTAACGCCCGGTGCTTTTGGTCATTTTGGAACCATGTTGCCATTTGCGGCCCCAGCCTCTTTTTCAAGCCATGGTGCGTCCTTATGACCTCTGTGTGCCTTAACACGCGCCCTGGAGTGGGGGTGGAGTCCGCCCCCTAGGATCTCGACTCCTATTAAGGATAGAGCAACGAAATGTTTAGGGTAGATGGGCACGATAGTGTTCTCTATTGTGTACGAATTTCATGACCTTAGGTCAATATCTTCAAGGTAAAATTAGGTCAAAATTACAAAATTGCCTGATTTTGCGTGGCTTGGCTTGTCATTGTTATGGATCGCTGTGATTGTTTTTCAATGCTCCAAAATTGGCATTAATGATGTTTTGAACAGTACTAATAATGCAATGCTGATGCCAGATCGTCCAGTTGACCTCAGATCACCAGATAAGAGCATTTTATTAGGTCATTACCTGCTCCAGTTACCGGAACCGGGCTGCCCACCCGACTGCTCCATTGAGCGGCCCGGCATAATCGGCTTCGCAAAGAAAGAAGTGAAATACATGAATAAAGTATGGAAACGCTTAGGTACACCATGACAAACAGTAGATTTCCCAATGTGTAGGAAGTAACATGCAAAGTGACATCAATCGCATGACAGTCATTTCTATTTATGACAACATTCCAGTTGACCAAGTTTGGTTCCATTAGCCTGTCTGTGAACTTGACCTGACTCGACCTCGACAACCTAACATGACTTTTAAATTATATAGCATAACAATATGCATCAAACAAGCTGCTAGTGTTGTGAAGAACACTTCCCTTTTGCCAATATACGGGAAGCGCATCAGCACCGATTTTTGTACTCTGGCGCTGCGAATTGTTTTAACTTTAACGGCCCCTAACTTAATTTTTTTCTACTACTTTTTTTTCTATAACTTTTCTATAATAACTTTTCTATCTTGGTGGAATCATACTCATTTTGGTGCCTATTTTGTGTCTCCGAAATCTCATCTCATATTCACTGGCTTTCTTTTCCATCTTAGGGCCTCCCCTCACGTATTGGGACCTCCTTTGCAATTCTGGGTGCCTCCGTGCCAATTTTTGCAATCTCTTGATTTCTTGAGCCTCCTATCCTCTCCTAGGTGACTCCTTTTTAAAACTATGGGACTACTTTCACGTCTTGGAGGCCTCCTCATCTGTGCTTTGAGCCTTATTATCCTCTTAGCAGGTTGCTTTTGCGTCCTAGTCCTAATTCGTCTCTTCTAGGGTACTCGTCTTCTAAAATGTGGGCCTCATCTGGCTGGTCTCAGTGGCCTTCTCTCATTCCTAGGGGGAGCTTCTTACCCATCTTGGGACCCCTCTTGCGTCCGGATAAATATATATTTTAATTATTTTCTATTGTAGGGTCCTTCTCTTCCATATTGGGGGCCTCATTTTCCAAATTGAGAATATCTTGTCACCCATCGGAAGCCCTCTTGTGTAACCCTGGGTGGCTTCTTACCCGTATCGGTAGCATTCTTTTTGTCCTGGAGGCCTCTTTTTCGTCATGGGGGCCTTGTTTTCGTCCTGGGGGCCTCCTCACATTCTCTGTTCTGTATCTCTTATAGGGACCTGATTATATTTCCTGGGGGCCTCGTTGTCAGTCTTGGATCCTACTTCACAGCATCATCTTCTGTCCCGTCTGGCTCCTCGCTCACCTTTTTGTCCTATGCATTTCCAGATAGTTGTCTCCTCAAATTACGGGGGCGTCTCCCCACAAGTCTCAAGGCAAGGGGTGGAGACGATTGCCCAGCTGTCCCCACCACGGTGGCAACGTCCCTGCTCTGAAACCTCATCTCATATCCACTGACTTTATGTTCCGGCGTAGGGCCTCCTCTCATTTTTTGGGCCTCCCTTCCTGTATTGAGAGTCCTTTGCAATGTTGGGGGCCTCCGTGCCATTTACTTGGTAATCTTGATTTCTGGGGCCTCCTACCCTCTCCTAAATGACTTCTTTTTTTTCCTCAAAATATGGGCCTCCTGAAGGCCCCCAATTTGTAGAATCTCCTTTTCTTCCTGGGGGCTTCCTTTTCGTCCTAGGGGTATCCTTTTCGTCATGTGAACCTCCTGTTCGTCCTGGGGGCCCCTTTTTCGTTCTGGGGTCTCCTTTTGGCCCCATAGCCTCCTTTTCGTCCTGGGGGTTTCTTTTTCGTCCTGGGGGCCTCCTTCTCGTTTTGGAGGCCTCCTTCTCGTCCTGGGGGCCTCCTTTTCGTCATGGTGGCCCTCCTCCTCCTTTTTCTGATTCCTGGGGCCTCCTCCTAGATCTTTTTCGCATTATGAGCCTCATCCTAGAGGTCCTTAATTTGTAAAATCTCGTTTTCTTCATGGGGGCCTCCTTTTCGTCCTGGGGTCCTCCTATTCGTTCTGGGGGCCTCCATTTCGTGCTAGGACCTCCTTTTCGTCCTGGGGGCCTTCTTTTCGTCCTGGGGTCCTCCTGTTCATCCTGGAGGGCCTCCTTTTCATCCTGGGAGGGCCTCCTTTTCGTCCTGGGGGCCTCCTTTTCGTCATGGGCCTCCTTTTGGCACTGTGGCCTCCTTTTTGTCCTGGGGCCTCCATTTCATCCTGGGGTCGCCATTTCGTCCTGGGGGCCTCGTTTCGTCCTGGGGTCTCCTTCTCGTCCTGGGGGCCTCCTCGTCCTGAGGCCTCCTTATCGTCCCGGAGGCCTCCTTATCGTCCTGGGGGCATCTGTGACAATGTTTGGTACTCTCTTGATTTCTGGGGCCTCGTACCCTCTCCTAGGTGACTTCTTTTTCACATTATGGGCCTCCTTCTGGAGGTCACTAATTTGTAGAATATCTGTTTCTTCATCGGGGACTCCTTTTCGTCCTGGGGGCCTCCTTTTCGTCCTGGGGCCTCCTTTTCGTCCTGGGGGCCTCCTTTTCGTTCTGGGGGCCTCTTTTTCGTTCTGGGGGTCTCCTCAAATTTCAGGGGGCGGCGCCCCCGAGTCTAACGACAGGGGGCAATTTCCCCCGCTGCCCCCCCCCCCGGTGGCAACGCCCCTGGATGTTATCATTAGGCTATTACGCTTAACAGAATCTGACTCTCGCGAAGCGGATCTTCCCGCTTTGATTCATGCAAACCTACAATACAAAAATATTGAAACTAGAACTAGGGAAATATTTATCATCCACCTCAAATATCAGGAACTACGGTGCACTTCTGTTTTGCAACAAAATACACACTTCGGTGACGATTTAGCTCTCCGGATGCTCCCAAAACCGTTCGCTTGGCGACTAACTCGACCGCACGATGGAATACCAGGAATAACTTTGACTCCAACATTGATTACGGCAATGCTCATGGCCCTCTCCATACTTCGACATATTATCACACGAGCACGCACCCTGGCGATTCCGAATCAAGGATAAAGGATCAATCAAGGTTCAGGGATGTCCAGGATATCAACTCAAAGTGGTTTTCTGATGTTGCAATTCTAACGATAGGCTATAAGTGATTTTTGCACCACATGGAAGGTGTCAGGTCAGGTCAAATACAGAACTCTATTTTTGAATTATCAGAATGCTAACCGATCATGTCTAACTTTTAGCTTACCGTGGCCAAAATTGGCGCTGATCTTTAATTCAGTGACAGATACTCTGTTTTTCATAAAATTGCTTTCAAATATATATATCATCCGAGTTATTGCTGGGCTGGCTTATATGGACCAGGGCTCTATTGCTAAACAGAGGTTGTTGCGTGAACCCTGGCCCCACCACCAGATCCACGAATTCCAGTTCAACTGGAGAATTTGGCCAAAAGTTTAGCATGCCGTCAATGCGCCGACACAGCCGCCCGGTAGCTCGTCCCCAGTCTTATCGAGCCAGCTGCCAACTGACCCTCTCAGTCAGGGGCTTCACGCTTCACGCTTCACGCTTCACGCGAGCCCGTGAAGCGGCTCGAACCCTGTGTTGTCATGACAGGGGGACCAGAGCAGGACAGCGTTCTAACCAACTGAGCTACCGGGGCGGCAAAAGGCCACCGGGCAACACTCTTGGGTGGTTACAAAAATGAAAGAGCAGAATAGGTCACCAACATTAGTTCAACTTGATCGGTGACAGAATTAGGCTTTGTTGCTCACGGGAAAACTTGACACTGTGTTCAAACTTAGCAAATAGGTGGAGCTCAGAACATTACATGAAGTTGAATGAAGTCGAAGTAGACAACGGATTTTTCATGGATATTTTTTAACTGTAGACTGCAGGTGTGAATTGCCAAAATGCATTGTGTAAACTTAAGCTTGTATCTGTCTGCTGAAACGACTGGAACCAAAATAGGGCGTCGAACACCTTCGTCGATCAGCCATCAAATGCCTCGCTGTCACATATAGGAAGGTAAAGACATACTGCTCATTCTGACACTTCAGCATTGTGACGTATGTTCAACCTGTCGTAGTGCACTGGTATGCCACAATGTCAAACAGCCAGGCACACTGTGCTGTGACAAAAGGCCAAAGGGTCAGAATGTCCAAGCGAGAACCAGTTTTATAATTAGCATGGAACCATACGGAAGTTCCTAGAATGTTATTGCAATAGATATCCTGAGCCTTGGACAGCCAATCGCAGCTCAGTGTCCATGGTTCTTGGCCATTCCCATACTTGAGCATTCTTGCCATGTTCATCCGAGACGTGTACAATTTCCGTTTCAAACCATCTAGTAACGTGGTCCATTGTTCTCGCGCAGAATAGAGGCACAGCTGCGCGTGTGTACCAAAATACATTAACTCATTGTATAACTGTGCACTAAATAGCTCATTTCATTTTACAGTAACTTGATCTTCGAGTTCACTTGATGAAGGGGAATGAAATGTAGGAATACGTATATTACATTACATTCGGGAAATACATATATTATATATTAGTTTTTAAATTCCGATAATCTTGAACAAAAAGACATCACGTACTAATAGGATAAAACAGTGTGTCTAGGCTCATGGGAACGGCGGTCTCATAAATAAATGACGCAAGCATCATGGGCATGGCTAGGAAATACAACGCTGGATTAAATAATATCGATTTATATGAAATGGCAAAGCAAATGTAAATTAATATCTAGCTTACCACAACGATTGCCTATGTATAAATTAGCAAATGTGATCCAGTCCTGCTCAAAATGACCACAACATGAACTCCGTAAGTACGAGAGGGACACTGCCAGATAGCAATATTGCAGCATCAGCTGCCAATCCAGCGATGGCGTTACACGTTTGCTACTGTGAAGGATGCAATTAATTTCATTACGAAGTTGACCTCCTCTGTCACTCATCAATTATCAGCCGGTTCCGTGACCTGGAATCTGCCAGGAATGACCTCATCTCGACACGAATGGCGTACCTTAATCGGAGAGTGTAACAGCAAGATCGTGACTAATATATAACGCCCGCGGTCCGGTGGCAAGGCATTAGGCTCGCTTGTCATTTCCTCCCCAGCAGCGCAGTATGAAGGTGAGAGGACCAACTACCTACCAACTACCCGGCGAAGCATCACTGCCCAGGATACAGATGGCTGTGTGCGCAGCATCTGCAACATCTGATATCCGTCGCCACGTCGCACGTCGCTCGCCACGTCGCACGTCGCTCGCCACGTCGCACGCCGCTCGCCACGTCGCACGTCGCTCGCCACGTCGCACGTCGCTCGCCACGTCGCACGTCGCTCGCCACGTCGCACGTCGCAAGAGCGGCTTACTGAGAACTACTGAGAGCTTCACAACAGCCGATTTCGTGTAATGCAGCGGACGTGAACACCAGTGAAGTCTCTTTACCCCAGCATTGCCAGAGTGATAATGACAAATTATATCGTCTAGGTAGTCCCAGACGTAAATATTAACATCGTTCCCGCCTCAGCACCCTACCGCACCTAAAATATGATTTTGATAGGTAAATATATCTTGATTTCGAAGCCGAACCAACGGATGAAAAGTTTCCAGGTAAATAAAAAGATAGTTTTTGAGCGTTAAAGACCTAGCAGCTCGCTTTCACCCAAATGCAATCTAATGTATATTGAAAATGCACGTGCCATCGAAAACCTACAGTTGCATTGCATACGGTAGTAAGCGGGTGATATTTGAAACAGGCAGTCGATGAGTCCTTGTAGTTAACGACAGAAAACCTATGCATTTTATATCGAAAGTGTCATCCCTGTTAGAACCGTGCGGTAGCATGGCAGAAGACGTGACATGAACGTTTTACAATATTTGGACTTGCTACACAAGATAACTTGCAGGGATAACTTGATAAGCTCGCCGTGTTCCGTGAGTAGTCATTGTGATAGTACTTGAGACACAGCAATGCCAATATTAGACAGCCCTAATGCCATCTCTCAATGGTAACCTTATCACGTAATTACCCGGCCCTCTCCCTTACCAACGAAATATATACTACATCAAACACGAAGGCAGCCTCTATTCCATCTCATATTTATATTCCGTCCCCACCCCCGCCCCTTGGGAAAATTCCGGCTACGTACTTAGTCCTAGAAATCCATTGGAGAACTACGGACGAAATTCATAACTTTCAAGTAACACAAAGTCATAGTATATTTAAAACAAACATCTCTCCAATCTAAATCAGTATAACTTTAATTGTGGTCAACATTTGCCTATGTTTATGCCGGTCTGCTATCCACAGTTATTTGTGATGTCGGTGATGGTGGCGGTGACGACTGGGGCTACCGATGGGAGAAGTTCCTTTGATATGAACTCGAGGGGGAGCTCTGAGCTTTGAGCTCTGAGCGAACGAACGGGGGTAGAGCTTCTCAGAGCTGCGTGGCCCCTTATGAAAAAAGACCGTTAGTCTTCCACTATCTACGGCTCTTCCCAAAGGAGCACAGGCCAGACTGGGAGATATGCTGATAGGAACATGACGTGCTTTTGGAGACTGGAGAGGACTCATGAAGCTGGAGGGGGCCCTTGGCGCTGACGGGCCGTATTGTGCATAGGACATGAATGACCAGCCCCCCACATCGGAAAGTTCTGGTTGCGCGGGCAGGTGGAACACGATCTGTGACGGCAAGCGCTCTACAGCATACATGGCACGGCTCATACACAATCAGTAAAAGAAGATGCAATTATTGCTTTGTATTAGACCACGAAGGCACAATGTGTTTATCATCCATGCAAATAAGTGAGAGCACTCACGTAATCAAATCTTGCATACAATTGACGAAGAACGAGGTGAGAAAGCGTGGAAACACTTGCGAAATGAGAAGTTATAATATCAGGCTACATCAAATTGAAATGATTCGGCTTGCAGAATAAATAATACGGGGCGAAATGGTAATGTTTCAGATTGATATTGAAGAAACTTTGAAGGTATACTAATCGCTGCTATCCCGCCGCATTGAAGACACCTTTCCCATGATCGCTCAGAAAACAGACACGTATGTGGGATACTGGGAGCGGAGCCCACCGCCGGGTGCTCCGTATCCAGTGTTGGGGGCAGCACCGGCGGCCGAGCTGGACTGGCCGTACTGACGGCCACTGGCGCCACCTGCCGAGCTGGCCGAGCTGTACTGGGGGCCAGAAGCGGCGCCGGCCCTCAAGCCAGAGCTGAAGGGCGCGGCGTTGTAGCCAGTGTTGGGAGATGGTGCACCGTATCCAGTGTTGGCCTGGCCATACTGTCCGTCCTGCTTATCTTCCGGGAACTGTGCTTCACCTTCGTACGTGACTTCTGCCACGAAGCCGGAGTCTCCGTCCACGTAGTAGGTGACGGTCTGCATACGTGAGTCGGGCAGCAGCACGCGGTACTCACCCTCCGCGCGACTTCCGTCCGACTCCTCCTTGTGACCATAGTCGTTGCCTTCGTCATCCTGCACATTGTACTCGAAGGAGTACGGCTGGGGAGGGAAGCTTTCTTCTGCGGCACTGTAGCTGTTCTGTTGACCAGCCTGCTGGCCTCCGTACCTTTGCGAAGCCTGATTGTTGCTGCTCTGGGGAGCTCCGTAGCCCCGGGAAGCCTGACCGGTGTTTCGCTGGGAAGAACCGTAGGTCTGGAAAGACTGACGGGTGTTTCCCTGTGGGGCTCCGTAGCTCTGAGAAGCTCCGCCGTTTCCCTGAGGGGCTCCGTAGCTTTGAGAAGCTCCGTTGCTTCTCTGAGGAGCTCCGTAGCTCTGTGAAGCTCCGATGTTGCCTCGAGGAATTCCGTAGCTCTGAGAAACTCTGCCGTTGCCCTGTGGTGCTCCGTATATCTGAGAAGCTCCTCTGTTGCCCTGTGGTGCTCCGTAGCTCTGAGTAACTCCTCCGTTGCCCTGTGGTGCTCCGTAGCTCTGAGAAGCTCCTCTGTTGCCCTGAGGTGCTCCGTAGCTCTGAGAAGCTCCTCTGTTGCCCTGAGGTGCTCCGTAGCTCTGAGAAGCTCCTCTGTTGCCCTGAGGTGCTCCGTAGCTTTGGGAGGCTCTGCTGTTGCCCTGAGGGGCACCATACCGCTGAGAACCAATGTTGTTTTCCCGAGGGGCTCCATAGCCCTGAGACGCTCCTCCGCCGTTCATCCCCGGAGCTCCGTAGCTCTGGGAAGCTCCGCTGTTTCCCTGAGGGGCTCCGTAGCTCTGAGAAGCTCCGCTGTTTCCCTGAGGGGCTCCGTAGCTCTGGGAAGCTCCGCCCCTGTTCATCCGCGGAGCTCCGTAGCTCGAGCTCAGACCAAAGGACGGTCGTCCGCCATCGGCAGCGACAGCCGCCACCGCCAGCATCAGCGTTGCCACAAACAACTGCGGGGTATAGAACAAAATTAAAGGTAAAGGTGCATCCTAGCGATGCCATGCGAGTAGTTATTCACGAATCCAATCGTGCGGGATGGGTGGTTGACATTATGTCGCTATTAAAATGATCCGTATATACTTAGGCATAGGCAAGTACATAAACATGATGCATACGTACGTCGAATAAATACGTACATTGCAAGTACACACCATTGCGGTTAGTTTTTCATTCAAAAAGTGGTCTTCCGAACGGCTACCACGAGTGGGCCGCGTAATTACCGGATACTTTAGCACCGAAACAGACCCTCTGTTGGTGAAAAGATGGCTGGACCTACAATATACTTCTTTTGCAGAGAAGCTAGCCGGGAGCCTCTCACCTTCATGCTGCACTATTGAGGTGGAAATTGCTGCTCAGACTGATGCTCTGCCAGCGGACGGCGGCCGTTTTATACAGAGCCGGCGCGGCCAGTCACGCCCCTCCCCCTCCCCCCTCTGTTGCACGCGCCTCTGATTACGCCGCTCGTGTTCAACTGAGGCCATTTCAGGCAGATTCCAGGTCAGGGGAACCGATGGAGCACAGCCGGAACATCGTCTATGGTGCAAAGGTGCATGGCACGGTGGATCATTTTTGTGGTGCACGTGTAATGGGGCAAGATAATGGCGATGCTCATCGAAGATGTTCGAAATTATCACTCATCATGGCCAAGGCCATATGTGATTCTTATGCATCGCAAGTTAAAGTGGTGTGGCCAGGGTATTGGAGGTGAAAGTTTGCGTGGAAATTGCTTCGCTCAGCTTTTACTCACCATTCATCTCATGCAGAACGAAGTGCTCTTCATAATATTATAAATGCAGATGTGCTGGTTCCTTGCGAAGTGCTTTTGATAGCCCATTTATAATATATTACTTCGAATCCATTTGATGTCTATTTTAACAAGAAACTTCAAGTGAAGTCTGTGGATCCTGTACGAAGAAATGCACGAAATTATCTTGGTGAGGCTTAGCGTTCGTGCCCCAAATTTAACAAAAGATATCATTAAGACGCCAAACTTCAAGGATAAGAACAGCACAATGTCACAAACCTCAAAACGGATTTCGAACAACAGCTGGGTCGATTCTAGGACAAACGTGCGTAAGGACAAATGTACGTTTGGGAGGCGTACGTAAGCAAATGTACGTATGGCAGATGCACGTAAGCGCAGATGCACGTAAGCGCAGATGTACGAGAGCGCAAAAGTACGTGTGGCAAATGTACGTATGCCAGATGTACGCAAGAGCAAATGCACGCATGAGAGGCATACATAAGCAAATGCACATAAGTGCAAATGTACGCAAGCACACAACCACGTAAGCGCAAATGTCTTACGCGCAAATCTACGCAAGCGCAAATGTACGCATGCACAAATGTACGTAGGAGCAAATGTGCGTAAGCCCAAGGGTACGCAAGCGCAAATGTACGCAATCGCAAATGTACGTAAGCGCAAAAGTACGTAAGCGCAAATGTACGTAGGCGCAAAGGTACGTAAGCGCAAAAGTGCGTATGGCAGATGTACGTTGGCGCAGATGTACGAAGGCGCAAAAGTACATATGGCAAATGTGTTTACGGTAGATGTACGTAAGAGCAAATGTGAGTATGGCAAAGGTACGCAAGCCAATGCACGCAAGTGCAAATGCACGTATGATATATGCACCTTACCAAATGTATGTGAACGCAAAGGTGCGTATGGATAAATGTTCGTGCATTGACTCATACGTATATTTGCGTGTCGCACATTTGCATTTACATAATTGTGCATTTAGGTACATTTCCTCTTACCTACTTTTAAGGATACATACAATTGTGCTTCCATACCTCTACGCATACGTTCACTTCCGATAACGTTCATTTGTTCCTATGTACATTTGCGCATACGAGTAATTGCACATACGTACATTTGCACTTACGTACAGCTCCTCATACGCACATTTGCTCTTATGTACATCTGCGCATACGTACATTTGCACATTTGTACTTTTGTGCATATGTACATTTATGCCTGCCTACAGTTGCACTTACGTGTATTTTCCCATGCGTACTTTTGCGCTTATGTACAATTGCACATAAGCACATTTGCACTTACGTACAATTGCGCTCACGTACATTTGCTTTTAAGTACATTTACCCATACGTATATTTGCTACACGTACATTTGTCCTTACGAACATTTGCCATAAGTACATCTGCGCTTTCGCACAATTGCTATGCATACATCTGCAAGACGTACATTTGCGTATGTACATCTACCATAGGTACGCTTGTTTTGCGTACATTTGTCCGGTTACCACTGAGTCAGCTATCAACACTCGTTTAGAAGCATATGAGAGACGCGAAGGTGGTGTACTATCACAGTAGGTTGTTACGCTCAACAGCAACTGACCATCGCGAAGCCGGTGGTTCCGCTTGGTTCATTGCAAAGCCTAAATACATATATTTTAAAACTGAAACATTTGAAGGCAAAATCACTTTTATCCATCTCAGGCTCCCGGGACATGCTAAGCTGCTCTTCAGCCTTTTCATGAAAACATGCACATGAAGATGACGGATCAGTCCCCGAGTGCAATCGCCAGAACCGTTGGTTTAACGACTAACTCCACTTGGGATAACAATGCCGGAGTGAAATTTGGCTCTAACATTGGTCACGGAATTTTTATAGCGTTCTCCGTTCTTCGGCATTTTCCCACCTTCGGCAACGCAGGGGGAGGAGGATACGGACCTCTCCTTCGCGATTCGAAGCAAGCAAACCAGAGAAGCAAAGGAAAACTAGCTTCTACCCTGCTACGAATTATCGGGAGAGACCAATAATTTCACATTTTTAGGAGACCTATCACATGGGGCCATTGGTTAACCCCAGAAGTGAGGTCAAATGCCAATTTGTGTGGAAAATATATTTTGATTTTGAAGATTTTGCGCCTAAGCGGTGGAACATATCGCGGCAAGTGAGCGTTATACTCGGACACCTATTTTTTTCGGCAGAGTAGTAACTGGCACTGGCGACAATTTGTTGTCATTCATGCGACTCCCTTTTTTCGACGCCTGCTCAGCGGGGAATTGTGCTTCCCGGTGGCAAAGCGACGCCACGGGTTTTGGTTGGGGGCGGGATTAAAGACACGATCAGGAGCACAACCAATGTTTTTAGGGGATCTGACGAGAAAAGCATGAGACAGAGACAGCTATCGTCTCACGAATTGTGCCGGAAATATCTGGTTTTGCGTTGTGAAAATCTCAAAATTGCTTGTTTGATGTAGCGTGCTTTTGGTCGCTAACGGAGCCTAATCCCCATCCCCCCATGGTTGCGCCTTTGCTTGTGTTGATTATGTTAGGTAACGCCATGGGGGTACTGTGAAGTTTCCTAAATCCGATGCATTTCCAATTAAATGGAAGCCCTGAATTTCTCGTCAGGAACAAATGTCAACACGTATTTACAGGGCTGGAGGAAGCAAAATCACTTTACACTAGCGGTCAGGCTACTAATGGCCAAACGCGTCGCCACGGTCCCAGAGTTATAGACAAGTGACATAATTGTAGACAAGATTGGCGACGCGCCTGCCAGCATGCGATGGGACACCAGGGAAGAACCTCATTTGGGAATGTTTCATGCATCCCACTGCCCCACGGTGTGATCATGAAATTTATCGAAATTATGACTATCTATGCTAACTACAAAATATTACTTTTTAAAAATTTATTTCATGCTGATATTCATCCATTCAAGACTGGAGAGAAAGGGTTGCAACACCTTTCCCTGGGCCTTTTGCTGCATGAATGAAAAACGGCTTGCGTTAGCGAGTTGCAGTTTTGGTAGCTTATGGGGCCTTGCGCGCAAGGTCCCCTGCCAAGGTTTTCTTAAGGGGGCCTGATCACAAAAAAGAAATGTGGAGATCACGTGCGCGAAAAACGACGAATATTTCTGGTATGGCATGGTGAAAATCACAAAATTTTCTTAGTCTGTTGTAATGGTTCGCGTAAAGTGTGGTGACACTGCCACTTAACACGCGCCCCGGAGGGCCTCTGAAAGTAACACGCACTGGAGGGGGGGGGACTCCGCCCCCCATAAAATCTCAGCTCCTATGAAGTCTAGAGCAACGAAATTCTCCGGGTGGATGGGCATGACAGTGAACTCTATTGTGTGCAAAGTTCATGACCTTAGGTCATGAACTGTGCACACAATTGACCTAATTTGACCTTGATTATCGTCAAGGTCAAATGAGGTCAAAATAGGTAAATTTTCTGGTTTTGCGTCGCTTGGCTTGTCATTGTTATGGATCGCTGTGATTGTGTTTAAATGCTCCAAAATTGGCATTAATGATGTTTTTGACATTACTAATGATGCCATACAGATGTCAGATCTGCCATTTGACCTCAGGTCACCTATATAGGAGCACTTTATTATGTCATTACCTGCTCCAGTTACCGGAGACGGGCTCCCAACCGGACTGCTCCGTTGGGCGGTTCGGCACAATCGGCTTCGCAAAGAAAGGAGTGAAATACATGAAAAAAATATGGAAATGCTTAGGCACACAATGACAAACAGTAGAGTTCGGAATGTGTAGGGAGTAGCATGTAAAGTGACGTCAATCGCATGACAGTCATTTGCATTTATGACACATTCCAGTTGACCGAGTTTGGTTCCATTAGCTTGTCATGAACTTGACCTGACGTGACCTCGGCGACCTAACATGACTTTTAAATTATACAGCATAACAATATGCATCAAACAAGTCACTAGTGTTGTCAAGAACACTTCCATTTTGCCAGTATACGGGAAGCGCATCAGCGCCGATTTTTGTGGTCTGGCGCTGCGAATTGCTTTTATTTTAACGGACCCTAACGTGAAAACTTTTAGGCCGATTTGCATTTTTCTTCCTTTAGCCAATGCACCGGTCATTTCGAAGCAGGTACGCAAAAAGTTGGCGTATATCGGCCGGTACAATATGGAGTTATGTACGAAAAATCGGAGGGGTTGGCGGATTTTGCCATCCTCCTCAGGGGCGTGTGTTAACCTGTCATGAAATTGACCTGACTTGACCTCGGTGACTTGACATGACTTTGAAACAATGTAGCATGACAATGTACATCAAACAAGTCGCTAGTTTTGCCAAGAACACTTTCTTTTTGCAAATATATGGGAAGCGCATCAGCGCCGATATTTGTGGTCTGGCGCTGAGAAAATGTTTTGACTTTAGTGACCCCCTAACTCGAAAATCTTCGGTCGATGTTCATTTTTCTTACTTTAAGCAGTGTGCGCGTCATTTATTAGCAGGTACACAAACAATGGCGTATATGGACCGGTAAAATCTGGAGTTATCTACGAAAAACCGGAGGGGTGGGCGGTTTCCCCCCCCCCCTCTCCGGGGCGCCTGCTAACTCTGCCTCTGATTGCGCGTCTTATGATGTACAAGTTTAGTTTTTACCTATTTTGTTCTTAGCGGTTTATTTAGCTAACTTCACAAAGATCATCCGACGTCAAGCTAAGTTCTGATCTAGGATTACTTCTGAGCAGACAATTACTTGAGTTGTCCATCCCTTACCACATCCGTCATTGATGATGTTAAGACAGTAAGTTAGATTAAGATTTTGCTGAAAACCTATTCGGGATTTTCCCCGTTCTTACCTTCCCTGTCCCTAAAGGTTAGTGGTCTGACACGATATCTTCAAGTTGCACATCATAGGGTCGGCAAAGGACGCACCGTAGCCGATACCAAGCCCCGCTCGTGTTTCGGTGATTTGAGAGAACATTAACCTAAAAAATAATTGTGGATGCACGTGACTCCCGTTGCCACTCACGAAGGGCGGCCGGGGTCAGTAGGTGTGCTGTGTTCCGTTCCTTCCCTATGCATGGAGAGATAATGACTCTGATATCCTTCTCTCTCTTTCTCTTTATCTCCCCCTTTCTTTCTGTCGTTCTCTCTCTCTCATTCTCTATCTCATTCTCTCTCTTTCCCTGTCTCTCCCATTATCTCTTTCTCATTATCTCTTTCATTCTCTCTCTCACCCCTCTCTCTCTCCCACTCTCCCTCAGCGCGCAGGTCGGTCCTCTTCGGTCGGTCCAGCAGCGCAAGTCCTCTTCTCCTCAAAAGTCCTAAAGAGTGGGTTGACACGTCTTCAGCGACATGAAGCGCTCACTATTGATCCAGGGGCTCAATGTCAGCTGTTGATATCCTAATGTGTTAGGGAGTCACCGGCTGAAGTCTTGGGTGCGACGATGACTTCAGGTGCTCAGAACTTTGCCTCTCCCTGAAATATGATCCCCAGGCGTAATAGTTGCGAGGAATAGCACATTATAAGCAAAAGAGTCAAGAAGCTTGCAACTGCCTTCATCATTTTAGTCTAGACAAATTTCACGTTGCACCCTACCTCTCAAATAAGTTTCGACCTACTCACGCTGGTACAAACGTAGGCCCATGGTGCACATGTATTTTTTTCGGGGAGGGGGCATTGATCACGTCACCACATTAAATGACTTCTTCCACTATTATAAAAGTCGGGATGTGCTCCTGGCTGCCAATAACTTTCACCCACATAAAATGCTGTGCATTACTCCCAGATACAAAAACGTCGAAAGGATCGCTTTATACTATAGCAAATGATATTTGGAAGCTACTCTCTCCCTTTTAAAAATCCCTGCGACCTCCCTGGCTGAAGGCTTCATGTTATTGCACACATTAAAGACTTCAGCCTAGTGAAAATGCGTCATTGAGTCCGTCCCTGCAATTCTGAAAATATTTCCCCCAGTTTTAAAAATTAAGTTACACCCACGTGAGGGTTGGTTGCATCACCTCCCACTCTGCGCTGGCGAACGTTAAGGCAGTAATTCTTCATCATGTAAATAAGCATACCTTGGTAAGAAGTAGGGAGCACGCTGATGAATGCGTCAGTATCCCGGATGCCAGTTGATTTTTCCTTCCAGTTAAAGTAAAACTCTGTCGGGCTGCACGCTCAGGCTTCGCTCAGACCTACGCCTCCCTGATGATCGCATGTAGAAGTCAAGAATCGCATAGACCTTTGATCCACTTTGTATTCTTCCAACATTGCTGGTCAAGGCCATTGTTCGCAAGGCCTTGGATGGGTAGTGCCAAGTCTCAATACTCCGGCCGCATACGGGATCATGGCTCATCTAGGAGTATGAGAGTGTGTCACGATGAAGTTCAAGGGTGACACTAAGCATGAAATCGGCCTCCTTCCTGTGGCGTCAGCTGCGACATTGCGATCGCTTGGGAATCCTCTTGTTGTATGTGAAAGTGTGTTGCGCAATGCATATTGCTTATTTGTCCTGTGATCTATCCCCCAAGATCACAGGAGATGGGTAGGTGGTTGCACTACTACTGTTTTTCGAAGAATTCTCATAAACTGTTCGCGTTATTGTAATGAAAATTAGTGATTTTTTTATTCAACCAGTGACTGCAAATTGAAACAATACACCGCATGCACATCAACGTTTGAAACTCATTGGAAAACATACCAACTACGTGGTGCAAATTCGACCGAGGCTGCCACAGGCTGTGCCGACTATGTAAAATTTCGCTATGTGTATTGCGTAATTGAACGCTCTTGAATGCATGTTTGCTGTGGGCTCGCTTAAAGGGCACTGAACTACACCACACTCGGCCACCATCCACCACTGGCGTCTCTGCGAATTGTATTTCAGTTTGCGTTTCCATCAACCATGAACATATTGTCTTTGACCTCATCTGACCCAGAAAACATTAACTTAGGGTCATTAAATGTGTACTACAGACACGTGCGCCAGCCGTACACTCCACTCACAATGTTGTGCTTCTAGTTCTAGACGCTTACGAGAGCTGAGAGGGACGGAATACATCCCTGACCCCCATCACGACCTCTCCGGTTTGGATTACTTGAGGGTCTGTCCTTTGCGCGTGTGTGAGCGAGATGGAGAGAAATGGCAACCGGCCTTCTTGGCACGTGAAGGCAAGCGAAATACTCTTGGCAGGTTATGGTTGAAGAAAGATAGTGTATTGCTAAGCCCGCGATTCGATGGTGCGTCCTATGAAATGCGTATGCTTTGCTTGCTTTGCTAAGACGTTAAGCTCAGGATAGGTCGGTGTCAGTTGGTAACGTGTGTGTCCTTCGTGTGGTGTCAGCTGTAACATCGCGGGCCCTGGGGGTCTTCTTGCCGTAGGCGAAGCAGTAAGCTGCAGCAACCACAGTTTGCATGACCCTGATTCAAATGAATAGGAAAATGGCATATGAACACCAAATAGCCGTTCAGTCGATGCGTCTGAATGGCACAGTAGGTATGGTACCAATAGAGCGTAGCCTGGTCTCGTGTCTTCTGCGGGTGACTACTGGGATATCATTGGACTGGCGCATGTTATGCTCTCAAAACTTTGGGGTCTATGTTCACTATCTGTACATTGTATAATTAATCTGCTTCCGTTTGTCCTGTGTGAACTACAAATGTCATAGCTGTAGCATGTATTAAACACCAAAACCAGAAGAAACCGATTATACGCAAAGAAACAAAAGCGTTCATTTCACACAGCAATATTACGATGGAAGATGCTGTCGTATCATTGGCGAAGAACTAGAGATGTTGATAAGAGATTCAGAGTTATTCAACCAACTATATACACGTATATGCTCATTTCATCTGGTCAGACATCGCAACTTAAATTACCACATATTCACGGTAGAGGATGTCCGGAACCCGTTCCTTCATAACTTTCAGACATATGTATGTACATGCTCATATGACGGTGCACAAAAGTAATGAACCTGTAACCTTTCGTCAGCCGGTTGATGAAGCTGCCTATGTAGCACACGGGTAATGATGGTCAACATGGTCATCACACTTTTAATGCTGAAAGACATTTTGAACCGCTATGTCATGTTGATGCATTAGAATAATCAATCTCCGTGTTCATCGCTCAGAAAACAGATCCAAAGCTGGGATACTGGGAGCGAGACCCGCCACCGGGTGCTCCGTATCCAGTGTTGGGGGCAGCACCGGCGGCCGAGCTGGACTGGCCGTACTGACGGCCACTGGCGCCACCTGCCGAGCTGGCCGAGCTGTACTGGGGGCCAGAAGCGGCGCCGGCCCTCAAGCCAGAGCTGAAGGGCGCGGCGTTGTAGCCAGCGTTGGGAGATGGTGCACCGTATCCAGTGTTGGCCTGGCCATACTGTCCGTCCTGGTTATCTTCCGGGAACTGTGCTTCACCTTCGTACTTGACTTCTGCCACGAAGCCGGAGTCTCCGTCCACGTAGTAGGTGACGGTCTGCATACGTGAGTCGGGCAGCAGCACGCGGTACTCACCCTCCACGCGACTGCCGTCCGACTCCTCCTTGTGACCATAGTCGTTGCCTTCGTCGTCCTGCACATTGTATTCGAAGGAGTACGGCTGGGGAGGGAAGCTCTCTTCTGCGGCACCGTAGCTGTGCTGTTGAGCAGCCTGCTGGCCTCCGTAGCTCTGAGAAGCCTGGTTGTTGCTGCTTTGAGGAGCTCCGTAGCCCTGGGAAGCCTGACCGGTGTTCCTCTGGGAAGAGCGGTAGGATTGGAATGACTGGCGGGAGTTTCCCCGAGGGGCTCCATAGCTCTGCGAAGCTCCGCCGTTACCCTGAGGGGCTCCATAGCTCTGCGAAGCTCCGTTGTTGCCTGTAGGAGCTCCGTAGCTTTGAGAAGCTCCGCCGTTTCTCTGAGGGGCTCCGTAGCTCTGCGAAGCTCCGCCGTTTCCCTGAGGGGCTCCGTAGCTCTGCGAAGCTCCGCCCCCGTTCGTCTGCGGAGCTCCGTAGCTCGAGCTCAGGCCAGAGGATCGACTGCCATCAGCAGCCACCGCCGCCACCGTCAGCATCAACGTCACCACAAACAACTGTGGGATAACAGACCGGGATGATTAAATAAAATTGTGAGCTGCAAATGTGCAAATACCGACTTGCAATATTATGAGAGATATACCAGTACTAAATATATCATGGCCTTACTCTATGTGACATGTACGTAGTTTATGCTTAACTGTCAAGTGGGCCTCTTGGACTGCAACAAAGGTATATTCATCACGTAATTATGGCTGACATTCACGGTGTCCAATGATTATTTTTACTGCGCATGGGGGTATATTTGCACGCTTGTGAAGGGGCAGTCACGCCCACCCCTCCCCACATATTTGTTTCCCCACGGAATTATTTCAACTTTGGACATGGAACCCTATGGGGTGCTCCTAATCCCTTTCGACCCACCAATTGCCGCTACGTATTGGGCCTGCACTGCTTTTCAGGAAGCAATGCTGCGACCACTGTTGCTGTCTGTGTCTAAGTACTAGAACGCTGATTGTTCTCGAAAAGTGATGCGTGACACTCTGCACGTTAGCTTATGCAATGCACGTCCGATTGTGGTAGTAAGACGTTGATGTCACGTTGCCTATCATGCCTTCGCATAGTCCTAACTGCACTTCACCCCTTTGATATGATATGAATCACTTTCAATCATAGAACTGAAGGCAGACTTTGGGCGCCAGGTTCATTGTTCCTAGCCATTACCATATAAAAGTGAACTGACATTGTTGGATGAAATGTAAACTTTGAAGAGGTATTACATTACCGTTGCGTGAAAGGGACCAGATGGTTTATCTTTGAGTTCTTGAAAACCAGCTTCTCATTTACATGACAATTTCAGATCCGTTGTTTCTATTTTGGACTCAGGGTACATTCATACATCAAAGTCATATTCCGCATGGGAAAGATGACTTTGATAGATACATATGCCCTGAATTCAAAGTCGAACCAACGGATATGAAGTTGTAATGTAAATGGGGCAAATGTCGGGGCAGGAGCGATGTGAATAATTATATCCGGGACTGCATAGACAATACCGCTTGTAGTTATTACTCTGGGAACACCGGTGTAAGGGCCGTTTCTGTCGCCAGCGTCTGCTCCCGCAAACTAAATCAGTATGGCAACTACCACGACCTGGGGCAAGCATATGTTCATCAGCAATACTAGATTTTACTCGTAGTGGACACACGACAGACAACCTACACCCCGTAAAACGGTTTCTCCAGGCAGTTGGCAGTGGTCCTCTCACCTTCATACTGCACTGTTGAGGTCGAAGTTGCCGGCCGGACTGATGCTCTGCCAGCGGACGGCGGCCGTTTTATACAGAGCCGGCGCGGCCAGTCACGACTCCCCCCAGCCCCCGCCCCCTTATTACACGAGCCGCTCCCATCACGCCGTTCGTGTTCGGGTGAGACCATTCCGGGCAGATTCCAGGTCAGGGGACCGGCAGAATATTGACAACAGTGACAGAGGAGGTCAGCTTCATAATAAAATCCAGCGTAACCTTCACAGCAACAAACGTTTGGAGACCTCGATCGAATGGCAGCTGAATTTGCAATATTGCTACGTAACCCTGTCCCATTCATACTTCCGCAGTTCATGTTGGAGTTCTTTTTCTCGCCTGGACTGGGCCACTGTATCCTAACTGATGTCTAGCTAACTAGTGGTATATTTACACTTCTGCTTTGTATTTGATTTCATTTGGCGTCATCTAATCAGGCTGCATCTCATTTCATGAGCATATCTTATGGTGGTTATATTATTTACTGTGAAATACATACATACATATGTAAATATATATATATATATATATATATATATATATATATATATATATATATATATATATATATATTATATACATATGTATATATGTATATGTATTATATATATACATATATATAAATGCATACATACATCGGGTCCAATGTTCATGTCGAAATCAGGTCACACGTTCCGTCATCAACCGAAGTTGAAGAGATAAAGTTACCGCAAATTGACATGAACGATTTAATGCACAGCTATACAAAGAATAAATGGATCTTGGTGCAACCACTCACGTCACGCCTATTGTATGCGCGAAAACAATACGGGCCATTTTTCCACATGGTCTGCACTACTTGCACATGCTTCAGAGGCACATGATCAGAATTTTCAAGCTTCAAAATGACCAACGGCTTATGTACACTGAGGTGTGACAGAATGTCCAAAGTCCAAAATTTCTAATGCAACAAAATGTCCAAAACAACCGTACAGCTCTATGCTAATTCTGGAGCCGCTTTGCATTCGGACATTCTGACCATTGGACTTTTTGTCCCACCACAATGCGCTTGGCTGTTGGGTATTGTGCGTACCAGGGCACCGCGACATAATATCCAAACGTCACAATGTTAAAGTGCAAGCATGTGCACAAATTGTATTGCTTTTCCACATCAGCCACCAAAACGGTTTAACGTTTATCGGCAAGAACGTTCGACTGCCGCACTACTATGCCACTTGGTTCAACAGACTGATACATATTTAAGCAAAAAGAATGAATTTGCGTGGGGTAGACCTACAGTCTACAGAAGGGAACACAACGGCAGTTGTAAGGACACCGCAGCTGTAGGTCTTGTACCCAAGACATTTTGCTTGCTGTAAGTATCACAAGCTCCTGGTAAATCGCACGCCGACGGAAATAAAAGAGCATCCCGGAGGACGAAGGCACCCCTACGCCGCTGCGTGTGACTGTGCTAAGGCATCGAAGATGAATGTTTGAAGAAAATAATGGACCCGGCAGGAAATGTGGAGTGGTGAGGAAGAGAAGATGCAGTATGAGAAATTGTGGCAATAAAATGCTGCCGATTGCAAGCCGGACAACGGCATACTATTCATACTTGTTTCAGGCCTAAACGGGCAGATGTAATGCATGCCCCTCTGTACGTACCTATACTTCTGCCCTTCGTGCTGAAATTTGTTGTGTCCAACAAGCCGGCAGTCGGGCGTCTTTGCCGACAAAAATGGAGAGAAAAAAATTTGTACTGGCTCGTGCGGGAACGTAAACACATTTGGGGCATTCTGATAGTTCGACGCTAAACGAGCCAGCCTCCTTGCTGCACTGCTGCTTGATATCTACACAATGTGCAAGACCGAATATCATTTGGGCGCAACAGAGCGTCCAACGTTCATAATTAACAAGTGCGGAGGAGGTCTAAATATAACATGGCACCATATGAAGGTTTTAATATTCTGTGGCATAGTACATTCGGCGCCTTGAGCATTATGTCGAACCCCGCATCGTTTCTCCCCAGCGGCAGGCAAGAAACAAGGCGAACTCGAATGTGCCGCATGATTCCTTTTGTAGCGATGCAACTTCGCCTTGAGATATTGGTTTGACCCAGGAATCTGACTTCGGTCCATAATTTTAGTTTTGCATCTGATTATATCATTTGCATATGCATCCATACTCAACTTTTCACTGTACCTTGTGGGGTTGTTTCTGAAAGATGATTCAATATACATCTAAATCCCATACTGAGACGTTGTTATCGTTTCACTTTGACCGATCCGAGTTCCGCTATCGTAGGCGCCCGTGACGAAATAACCACAACGTGCGCGTGTTAATTGCACGCAAGTATGCCAGCTCTCAGCACGATAGTGCGAGCGATTCAGTTCTTTCAGAAAAACATCAGGTCGGTAAAAATGACCGAGCATCTTCACTGTAAGTTTTAAGTTGTTTTCGAGCCCTCTTAATTCTTGCGCAACTAGAAAGCAAACATGATGAACACCGTCCTGTAATACTGGATAGCAAAAAAGCTGACAAGATGGTTACAGTACATAAGCATACGAAAGCACAGTCGTAGTAAGCATGGTTAGCCATTTGCAGAGCGATCATCAGACTGAATACTCGACATCCCGGCTCAATTCTGCAAGATGAGTTGGAAAAAGTGAGTCCAGGAGGACTCTGGTCAGCTATGATGAACATGGGAGTTTCTATGCCTAGCACTGCCCTTTAAAGGGAATGTCTCCGAAGGCCGTGGAGCGTATAATTGCTCACCTGGACCTAAATAGTAGTTATAGGGAACTACTTCACAATATAGCCTATGCAAGTGAGAAGTGTCATGCGATTAACTACTTAACCGGATTTGAATTGCACCCATACAACTACTATCGTCTTTCATCTGGGAGTTGAACCTTAATCATGTCGGATCCTGAAGTGGCTTTCCAATTAAATTATCATCATTCGGTGAATCAAGCAATGAAATTAAATAAGTAGAATAAGAATGTAAAGTAGAATGGAAATGGAATGCATGGTTGCTACTAAAAATTGCGATATGTAATATGTCCTGATGTTCTGTACGATACCACCACACGGAATTTATCTTCCTTGTGACCATGCATATTAGTCCATATCAACAGCTAACAGTTTCAACGGTAGCATCAGTTAATTAAAAATAATGCGCAAGCGAATGGGATAGCAAGTGCCTTATTATTTGCGGACACACGGTTCAGATTCGGTAAGGAGACACACCACCGTCATTAGCACATGGAGGTTAAATTGAGCAACAGCGGTGATGAGCTGTGGAGTGGCCCCAAGGCTTGGCTTACATTGCATCTCTTCATCGTTTTAACTGACAATAAAATGCAGGGGCGCTCCTGACCAGTGGCTACATCCACCCGACCAGATCCGCGGATGGACATGTGAGGCCTACAGTGTGGCGGCATCAGATATCTGGAGCAGCGTGAGATAGCCACTGCTGCAGTGACCGTGGTCACGGCTGATGGATCTATGGTTCAGCCGTTCAGGTTCGCTATGGCAGTTTCGTGCACTGGGAACGATTTGCAACGGAAAAGGTTGTTCCAGCATTTTGCCGGCAGGGATTTCGCTTCTCATTGCGCTGCATGGTCATGAGCGCAGTATCCACTCTAACTTGGCCTTGTTCCGATAGCAGACAACAGTGGGAGATTGGATGTTCAAGTCACGTGCTGAAATGTAACACTTTTAAACGTCTCTGTTGAGCGCAACGACATTGGTGCATTGGTGACTCGTAATTATAGCGAAAATTCAGGTTCACATTTGCATCTTAGCTTCAAAACAGCCCTACCGCAGTCTGTCCGGTCTTTTTGGAATGCAGTCATTGCTCTCTCAATGGATATCGTCGTGTGAAGGACACTTATGAGGTGCATCTGGCTATGTTTTGCACAGATATGTTTCCATTGATTCGTGACGGTGAGGGAGTGTGTGACATGGTGGCCCAGAAGCAAGTTACCTTCCCACCCACTGAGGGAGGTGCGAGTGGTGGCAGATACTAGAACGGAAAGCTCAACGAGGAAGTTTGTTCGGGACCAGTGCGCTCTTACTGAGTTTTGATGTGATACTTAGTCAGCTCTATAAATTCAGTCTTTTAACCAAGCCGAGAACACCATAATCAATCAAATAATATTGAAAATAGCCACAAGAAGAACACATTTTTGTGACAACGCATATGTGTGCCACAACCCTCACATGAATAAAACATGGGAAATTCTTAGCAAAATTGTGTTGTGCCGGGCAGAACATATTGAATAATAACGTAATATTTCAACAAAAACCTATACTAACCTGACATGGGCGCTGTATGACCGAAGAAGGCTATGCGCCCCTAAGCCCGAATAACTAACCAAGTAGCCTAACCTGACCTGACTTAACCTAGCCTACTCTACCCTTGTTGGATCACCGAAACCTACTGATATTGAATTACCTAAACCTACCGCTGTTGGATCATCTAAAGTCATTGCACCACTGGAGGATTATGTATCATTTGTCATATCACGGCCATCTGACATTATTTTATATAATGGTAATATTGTTCATGTGTGATTTCCGAAGGAAATGGCATGCACATACGTTGCTGGGTAAGCTTCAACAAATTCAGTGCTCGCATTCATGTTGACTATTTGCTCTCAGGGGCTTCTATATCAATACAAAAAAAAAAACATACTTTGGCTAGGGGTAGGAAAGCTTATTGAAGTTTGTGCACAATGGACAGAAGTAACCATACCTATATCAGGAAAAATGTTGACAGTCCAAGCATTTTTTTCAGGACGAAGTAGGCATGGGAGGACTCATTTGGTGCAAAACTACCTTGCTTTACACCACCTAATGCTTGCTTCATGTTTATGAAAGTGCATTTACAAATTAGCGCGAATATGAATTGTGGTTTTAAAAATTCGGATTATATAATTGTTAGGTTTCAGGCAACATCAGAGCAGACAACGCTGTCGTTCTAACAATATATATATAAATATATATATATATATATATATATATATATATATATATATATATATATATATATATATATATATCTTGTATATGCACATGAGGAGAAATTACACTTCATGAAGAAAGTACCAGGGAGGTCACCGCTGCTTTGGCAAACCCAGGCACGGGCGAATATAGGGGATCTGTAGGTATGTGCTCCGCATGGAAGGTGGCGACCCTCCGGCCGGGAAAAGGCTCCCTTCCCGGAAGGCACGAGTGCATCCTTACCTCAATATATTCAGTCAGAGCCACGCCCTGGGACAATCAGCTGCCGAGTTTCCTGAACCAAAGGAATAAGATGGGGAAAGTCCAAGGACATTTGGGGTGGGGTGCAGTGGCGATTTTGTCTGACTTACTTCATTTGAGTGCCCGGCCCGCCCCCTGTAATAGCTATGACGAGCTGCACAATCTCTCCGAAAGGAAAGCAATTAAGGAAGGAAGCCCTTCCATGATTCACCAGAAATATGAAATTTCACAATTGAATAAGAACTATGCCTTAGCATTCGCAATACCGCAGGCTTTATTACCATCGCAGTGCCGGTTGGGCGTGAAGTTAACCCTCAACTAACTTTGCTTTAAGCTCGATAGAGCGATATGATAACGACATGGTTTCCAAATATTGACATAGGTGAACATCACGTGAGATGAAAGTATGCAAGTGGGTGGTACCCAATGCGTGGAGGACATGACGTCTGCCAACCTGAGGTGGACCCAGGAATTCTTATTGTGGGGGGGGGGAGCACATTTCCACAGAGGGACAAATCAGTCGTTGACCGGAGTGAGGAGTGCACTCGAGCATTGTGATTCGCCTGTGAACATGGTGTGGTAGGTGGTGTCACCCTAGAGCCGCATGTTATGAGAGGAAGCAATTTATCGGGCCAGGACAACGATCGTGAAGCCCAGGCCCAACCAAAAGCATAGGAGCCTCCGATATTTCGGTGAACGCCAAATGTCCACCTAAGCCCGGTGTCACCATCGCATGCCTGCATTAGCCCAGATGGCCATTCCTAGGAAAAAGCTTTAAGTCGGCATGATTTACCATCCAATTTAGCTCCGGTGGATAGCATCAATATTTTGCACATTTGCGCTTCAATTAATTCCACTAGGTGGTTAGGACACTGATTCAACAGCTTGCAAAAGACATAAAGACATAAAGACATCAAATATTGGTGCAACTATGAGGGCCCTTCTTGGCTGCACTCTTGACGCTCAACTAATTGCCCACCAAATCCGTCGATCAGCCCTCCCTGGAATACTGAAAAGCAAGCCCTCCATTCTTATAATGACTGTCTATGCTGCTTTTAAAGATGTTCAATGTGCTGTTACTGACAATGTTTTCTGGCAGCTGGTTCCGATGTTCCACTACCCTGTTGGTGAAGAAAGATTGTCTTAGCCGTGTCCTGCTGTGGATAACATTAATTTTGAATTTATGACCTCTAATTGCATCATTTCTGTTAAATTCAAACATGTCCCCAAGATACCTCTCCTTCCGACGATGAGGAAATTTAAAGACATCGACGAGATCTCCTCTCAGCCTTCTATATCTAAGTGAAAACATATTCAGTTTCTTCAATTTTTCCTGATATACCAGGTTGCTTATACCACCATTAACCATCTGTATAGCCCTCTTTTGTACTCTCTCTAAAAGCCAACAATCTTTTTTTCATATCTAGGAGACAAAACTCGGATGAAGTATTCCAAATGTGGCCTGACATATGCACAGTAAAGCTTCCTGATGACTTCTCACTTCTGCATAATACATTCCTATTTATTACCAATTCCTATTTATTACCCCAAACATTCTTAGTGCCTTCTTCCTGGCTTCCTTGGTCTGTTCGAATGCCCCCAATTTTGTGTTTAGAATAACACCTAAATACTTATCCTGTTGAGTCACTGATTGTACTTGGCCACCCATCAAGTATGGAGCCTTAATATGATGCCTACAGACATGCATGATTTTGCACTTCTCGAAATTAAATTTCATTTGCCATTCTTCGGACCACTTCAGAAGTTCATCTAAGTCTTTCTGCAGCGAGATATGCACATTGTGACCGGTCATTACCCTAAAGCCCTTCAAATCATCCGCAAATTTCAAAATCTTACTACTTAGGCCACTTTCAATGTTATTTACAAATATAATGAACGGTAGTGACGCCAGTACTCACCCCTGGGGGACTCCACTAGGAACATTTTGCCATGATGACTTTGTACCATTTAGCATCACTCTTTGCTGTCAATCTGAAAGCCACAACTCTATGCATTTCAAGATGCTACCTGCAATACCATTGACCTGAAGCTGTATCATTAACCGTTTATGGGGTACCTTGTCAAAGGCCTTACTAAAGTCAAGATATGCTAGACCATTTGAAGCTAAATGAACCATTTGAAGCTAAACTAAATGAATGACTGAAATTATTGAATTAACGGCTGCATTAGATGGTACAAAATGGCTAGAGGTTAATCCCGTCCCATCTTTCCGGTCAGATCCTGACACACCTTCTCGGAGGGGGGCTGATAGTACCCGCTCTAATATCCAAACTTAGCGTCGCACGAAAACGAAAGAGTTGTCATCGTGAAGGGCTCGACCAATAGGGTCCAACACCACCACTCCGCCAAAAAATCCTCCCAAAAGTGATGTCACTAGGGGTCCTAGATTTTCGCGACTTACATAATGTTTTTGGTTTATTTTTGGGGATATCTGAGAACAAAATTATTTGGAATCAGAATAGGACAGCGAAATCGCCCAGGACCATACAATATTTTGGGCACCGACAAATCATTTTTTTTAATTTCAACATTTAGAGTTTTCAACTTCTCTTTCATTTTCCTTTTCTAATGGGTAGAGCGGACCGAAAAACGTTGCTTGAAGTCAACTTCCCCTTGCAACAAATGCCTACTTTAACCAGAATCTTCGATTTGAACTCAAATAGGCAAATATGCAAAACAAATAAGTAATCAAAAACGAGAAAACAAATTCCTCTCGTACGTTTTGTTGCATCCCTAACGATAAGCAAACGCTGAAAGTTTCATTGAAATATCTATATCCGTTAAAGCGTGATGACTCGTTGAACTTTTTCGAGGTGACCTCACTTAACCTAGACTAACTCTTTGGCCTTAGATGACCTGACTTCAAAAGTTTGATACAACATGCCAAATAGATGTGGCAAAAGGTGTGGCACATTTTGGAGCGCTCTCGCGCGCCTTACCTTTACTATCTGCGAAAAATCTGAGTGGAGTGCGGTTGAAGACCCACAACCCGAGACGGCGCGGGTTAAGCAAGTATGGTTTCTGAAATCTGCCTGTTGCAACGTCTATTTGCTCAGACTACAGGGTGCAAGGCAGAACCAGAACCAATACACAACCAGTAAAATAGACCTCTATTCCCAGGTATTAGACAACGAACTTGCAATGCACTCATCATCCATGCAATTAAATAATGACAATCATGGAAGTAAATGACCGCCCCGAGACCGGGTTAAGGCCAATGCACAATCAGTAAAAGAGGATACAATTATTCACGTGTATTAGACAACGAAGCTACAATGCGCTCAACATCTACACATAAATATGGACACAAACGACATAAAATGCTTCATACCATAGACGAAGAGCAAGGTGAGGACTTACTTGTGGAAGGAAGTGGTAAGCTAACAGGCCATGTGATAACAAGAGCATCAGTGTTCCAAAACAGAAAACGTTTGGTTAGATGGTCACGCTTGGGATGATAGTGAAGGATCTTTAAACTCCCACCACTTGCTGCTGACGGGCGGCGTCGAAGGCGCTTGCTTTCACGATCGCTCAGAAAGCAGACCCGTATGTGGGAGTTTGGAAGCGCGAACCGCCGCCGGGTGCTCCGTATCCAGAGCTGGGGGCAGCACCAGCGGCAGAGTTGAACTGGTCGTACTGGTGCTGTTCCTCTTCCGGGAACTGCGCCTCTCCTTCGTACGTGACGTCGGCCACGTAGCCGGAGTCTCCGTCCACGTAGTAGGTGACGGTCTGCATACGTGAGTCGGGCAGCAGCACGCGGTACTCACCCTCCACGCGACTGCCGTCCGACTCCTCCTTGTGACCATAGTCGTTGCCTTCGTTATCCTGCACATTGTACTCGAAGGAGTACGGCTGGGGAGGGAAGCTCTCTTCTGCGGCACCGTAGCCGTTCTGTTGACCAGCCTGCTGGCCTCCGTAGCTCTGAGAAGCCTGGTTGTTGCTGCTCTGGGGAGCTCCGTAGCCCTGGAAAGCCTGGCCGGTGTTCCTCCGGGACGAGCCGTAGGATTGGAATGACTGACGGGAGTTTCCCTGAGGAGCCCCATAGCTCTGAGAAGCTCCGCCGTTTCCCCGAGGAGCTCCGTAGCTCTGTGAAGCTCTACTGTTGCCCTGAGGGGTTCCGTAGCTCTGGGAAGCTCTGTTGTTGTCCTGAGGGGCTCCGTAGCTCTGGGAAGCTCCTCCCCTGTTCATCCGCGGAGCTCCGTAGCTCGAGCTCAGACCAAAGGACGATCGTCCGCCATCGGCAGCGACAGCCGCCACCGCCAGCATCAGCGTCGCCACAAACAACTGTGGGGTAACAGATCGTCATGAGTATAGGAAGCTGTGAGTCGCAAATACCATAATGCCAACTCATGATATTATGGGGGATATGCCGGTATTAGATATACCGATGCTTTGTGTTATGAGTCATGTACGGATGTCATATTTAGCTTTCAGATGACTCTGTAACTGGAGAAAATGTACCTTCATCGGGTAGTCATGGTTGGCATTGGAATTGTTTATTACTTAGTATTACTATGCATGGGTGTTAATTTGTACGTATCTGAGGGACATTGGACTCATCACAATTTGGGCTTCGTACTGGGAATCATTTACACTTTCAACATGGAACTCTCGTTATGTCCCAAACCCATTTCGCTCCGCGAATTGCCTCTGCACACTGAGCCTGCACTTCACAAATCATAAATCAAAGCCACTGTTCGTGAGCCTTACGTACTATTAGGCTGATTATTAATGGACAATGATGAGTGAAGCTCTGCACGCAATGGCACAGTCATTACCATCCCAATGGGACCCGACGCACAAACAAAAACCGAGAAGGGAAGCTGAAACAGAGGGGGCGTCCAACGTGCGAGGCGAAAATTTAATATGTAACGTGGTGGAAAACTAAAATTATTTCGTTTTAAGTTGTGCGTTTTTGTGTGGTGAGTGGCGGTTCGCCTTGGCTGCGCCTCTGTCTGCACGCTATTTAATGCAATGCACGTTCAATGTTTGTATTAAGACGTTGATGTCATGTTACATGTCGTTTTATCGCGTGGTTCTAACTGCACTTCACGCCTTTGATATGCTTTCGATTAGTTTTCAACCATAGAACTGAATGGACTCGTTCCGCGCCTGTTTCAATGTTCCCAGCCACTATCGTATGAAGTGGAACTCACAGCGTTTGATGAAATGCGAATTTTAAAGATGTATTGCATTATAGATGCGTGTTAGGCAGCTGCTAGCTTGTTTTTGAACCTTTATAACCAGTTTCTCCTTCACATCCGTTAGTTCGACTTCGAATTCTTGTATCTATCCAAATAACTGCCGTGTGATGGAATGAACCGTGGCGATGGAATGAACCGTGGCGGGAACGATATGAATATTTACATTTGTGACTATATAAACAATATCGCTTGCCATAATTACTCTTGGAATGCTGCGATAAAAATATACTCCGTCACCAGCGTCTCCAGCCGTAACCGAAATCGGTAGTGTAACAGTTACGATATGGGATCAAGCAGCAAAACAAGATGCTGCACATGGTGGGCACACCACGACCAACCTGCATTCAGTGAAACGGTAATTTTTGCCGGGCAGTTGGCCGGTATCCTCTCACCTTCATGCTGCACTGTTGAGGTGGGAATGGCAAACCGGACTGATGCTCTGCCAGTGGACAGCGGCCGTTTTATACAGAGCCGGCACAAGTAGTAACGACCCCCCGCCCCTGCACGCCCTATTACACGAGCTGCTCCCAGCACGCCGTTCGTGTTCAGGTGAGGCCATTTCAGCCAGATTCCAGGTCAGGGGACCGGCTGAATATTGACAAGACAGAGGTCAGCTTCATAATGATATGAAACGTAGCGTTCACAGCGACAAACGTGCGGAGACCTCGATCAAATCGTAGCTGAATTGTAATATTGCTATTTAGCAATATCCCTTTCGCACTTACGTAGCTCATGTCTTTTTCACCCGGATGGGATCACTGAATAATAGCTAATGTCTAGATAACCGCATTGGCTACCTAGATGTGTACGTACACCTCAGTGCTGTTACTTTATGCCGTTAGACTCTATTTAATCAGGCGGCATGTCATTTCATAAAAATGTATTATGGTGATTGCCTGATTGCCCGCCATCATTGCTTGAGAACAACGTCGTGTCCCTGAAGTCATGCATACCGCTTGATCTTATTAGCCCGCAATTTCATTTCGCTCAAGCTGGCTGGAAATAAAGAACTAATACTATTAGATACTGGTTGAGATACACACACACACAAACATATACGTATATTTATATATATATATATATATATATATATATATATATATATATATATATATATATATATATATGTATTTATATATATGTATATATAATCCAATGTCTATGTGGAAATCAGGTCACGAGTTCCTGGGTTAATAAAATGGATAGCATTTATGTAGTTTTGCGACAGGCGTTAAAGCCACAGTCGTCTCCCAACTAGCATGTGCATCGCTTACACTAGCAGTCAGGCTACTAATGGCCAAACGCGTCGCCACGGTCCCAGAGTTATAGACAAGTGACATAATTGTAGACAAGATTGGCGACGCGCCTGCCAGCGTGCGATGGGATACCAGGGAAGAACCTCATTTGAGAATGTTTCATGCATCCCACTGCCCCGCGGTGTGATCATGAAATTGATCGAAATTATGACAAGCTCTGCTAGCTACAAAATATTACTTTTTATTTATATCATGCTGAAATTCATCCATTCAAGACCGGAGAGAAAGGGTTGCAACACCTTTCCCTGGGCCTTTTGCTGCATGAATGAAAAACGGCTTGCGTTAGCGCGTTGCAGTTTTGGTAGCTTATGGGGCCTTGCGCAAGGTTCCCTGCCAGGATTTTCTTAAGGGGGCCTGATCACAAAAAAGAAATGTGGAGACCACGTGCGCGAAGCGCGAAAAGCGACGAATATTTTTGGTATGGCATGGTGAAAATAACAAAATTTCTTTAGTCTGTTGTAATGGTTCGCGTAAAATATGGTGACACTGCCACTTAACACGCGCCCTGGAGGGCCTCTGAAAGTAACGCGCACTGGAGGGGGGGGGGGCGGACTCCTCCCCCGATAAAATCTCAGCTCCCATGAAGTCTAGAGCAAAAAAATTCGTCGGGTGGATGGGCACGACAGTGAACTCTATTGTGTGCAAAGTTCATTACCTTGGGTCAATATCTTCAAGGTCAAATGAGGTCCAAATAGGAACATTTTCTGGTTTTGCGTCGCTTGGCTTGTCATTGTTATGGATCGCTGTGATTGTGTTTAAATGCTCCAAAATTGGCATTAATGATGTTTTGGACATTACTAATGATGCGATACAGATGTCAGGTCCGCCATTTGACCTCAGGTCACCTATATGGGAACACTTTATTAGGTCATTACCTGCTCCAGTTACCGGAAACGGGCTCTCAACCCGACTGCTCCGTTGGGTGGCTCGGCACAATCGGCTTCGCAAAGAAAGGAGTGAAATACATGAAAAAAAAAGTATGGAAATGCTTAGGCACACAATGACAAACAGTAGATTTCGGGATGTGTAGGGAGTAGCATGTAAAGTGACGTCAATCGCATGACAGTCATTTGCATTCATGACACATTCCAGTTGACCAAGTTTGGTTCCATTAGCTTGTCATGAACTTGACCTGACGTGACCTCGGCGACCTAACATGACTTTTAAGTTATACAGCATAACAATATGCATCAAACAAGTCCATAGTGTTGTCAAGAACACTTCCGTTTTGCCAGCATACGGAAGCGCATCCGCGCCGATTTTTGTGGTCTGGCGCTGCGAATTGTTTTTACTTTAACGGACCCGAACTTGAAAACTTTTAGGCCGATTTGCATTTGTCTTACTTTAAACAATGCACCGGTCATTTCGAAGCAGGTACGCAAAAAAGTTGGCGTATATCGGCCGGTACAATATGGAGTTGGCGAAAAATCGGAGGGGTTGGCGGATTTTGTCATCCTCCTCCGGGGCGTGTGTTAACCTGTCATGAACTTGACCTGACTTGACCTCGGTGACTTGACATGACTTTGAAATAATGTAGCCTGACAATGTACATCAAATATGTCGCTAGTTTTGCCAAGAACACTTCCTTTTTGCTAAGATACGGGAAGTGCATCAGCGCCGATATTTGTGGTCTGGCGCTAAGAAAAATGTTTTGACTTTAGTGACCCCTAACTCTAAAATGTTCGGTCCATGTTCATTTTTCTTACGTTAAGCAGCGTGCCGGTCATTTATTAGCAGGTACACAAACAATGGCGTATATCGACCGGTAAAATCTGGAGTTATCTACGAAAAACCGGAGGGGTGGCGGATTTCCCCCCCCTCTCCAGGGCGCGTGCTAACTCTGTCTTTGATTGCGCGTCTTATGATGTACAAGTTTAGTTTTCACCTATTTTGTTCTTAGCGGTTTATTTAGCTAACTTCGCAAAGATCATCCGACGTCAAGCTAAGTTCTGATCTAGGATTACTTCTGAGCAGAGACAGTTACTTGAGCTGTCCATCCATTACCACATCCGTCATTGATGATGTTAAGACAGTAAGTTAGATTAAGTGCGGATAACTCGATTTTGCTGAAAACCTATTCGGGATTTTCCCTATTCTTACCTTCCCTATCCCTATATGTTTAGTGGTCTGACACGATATCTTCAAGTTGCACATCATAGGGTCGGCAAAGGACGCACCGTAGCCGATACCAAGCCCCGCTCGTGTTTCGGTGATTTGAGAGAACATTAACCTAAAAAATAATTGTGGATGCACGTGACTACAGTTGCCACTCACGAAGGGCGGCCGGGGTCAGTAGGTGTGCTGTGTTCCGTTCCTTCCCTATGCATGGAGAGATAATGACTCTGATATCCTTTTCTCTCTCTCTTTCTCTTTCACTCTCCCTTTCTCTCTCTCGTTCTCTCCCTCTCATTCTCTATCTCATTCTCTCTCTCTCTTTCTCTGTCTCTCCCATTATCTCTTTCTCATTATCTCTCTCGTTTTCTCTCTCACCCTCTCTCTCTCTCTCTCTCTCTCTCTCCCTCTCTCACTCTCCCTCAACGCGCAGGTCGGTCCAGCAGCGCAAGTCCTCTTCTTCTCAAAAGTCCTGAAGAGTGGATTGACACGTCTTCAGCGACATGAAGCGCTCAATATTGATCCAGGGGCTCAATGTCAGCTTGAGCGCAACGACGCAGCAGCCCAGAACCACCAACAGCGGCCAAAACGCTCCAACAGGGCAGTTGATATCCTAATGTATTAGGGAGTCGCCGGCTGAAGTCTTGGGTGGGACGATGACTTCAGGTGTTCAGAACTTTTCCTCTCCCTGAAATATGATCCCCGGGCGTAATAGCACATTCTAAGCAAAAGAGTCAATGAGCTTGCAGCTGCCTTCATAATTTTCATCTTGACAAATTTCACATTGCACCCTACCTCTCAAATAGGTTTCGACCTACTCACGCTGGTACAAACGTAGGCCCATGGTGCAATTTCCTTTCGGGAGGAGGGGGGCGCATTGATCACGTCACCACATTAAATGACTTCCTCCACTATTATAAAAGTCGTGATGTGCTCCTGGCTGCCAATATCTTTCACCCATATCAAATGCTGTGCACTACTCCCAGATACAAAGACGTCGAAAGGATCGCTTTATGCTATAGCAAATGCGATTTGGATGCTACTCTCTCTCGCTCCTTTAGAAATCCCTGCGACCTCCCTGGGTGAAGACTTCATGTTTGTATTTGAAAGTATGTTACGCAATGCATATTGCTTATTTGTCCTGTGATCTATCCCCCAAGATCACAGGAGATGGGTAGGTGGTTGCACTACTACTGTTTTTCGAAGAATTCTCATAAACTGTTCGCGTTATTGTAATGAAAATTAGTGATTTTTTTATTCAACCAGTGACTGCAAATTGAAACAATACACCGCATGCACATCAACGTTTGAAACTCATTGGAAAACATACCAACTACGTGGTGCAAATTCGACCGAGGCTGCCACAGGCTGTGCCGACTATGTAAAATTTCGCTATGTGTATTGCGTAATTGAACGCTCTTGAATGCATGTTTGCTGTGGGCTCGCTTAAAGGGCACTGAACTACACCACACTCGGCCACCATCCACCACTGGCGTCTCTGCGAATTGTATTTCAGCTTGCGTTTCCATCAACCATGAACTTATTGTCTTTGACCTCATCTGACCCAGAAAACATTAACTTAGGGTCATTAAATGTGTACTACAGACACGTGCGCCAGCCGTACACTCCACTCACAATGTTGTGCTTCTAGTTCTAGACGCTTACGAGAGCTGAGTGGGACGGAATACATCCCTAACCCCCATCACGACCTCTCCGGTTTGGATTACTTGAGGGTCTATCCTTTGCGCGTGTGTGAGCGAGATGGAGAGAAATGGCAACCGGCCTTCTTGGCACGTGAAGGCAAGCGAAATACTTGGCAGGTTATTGTTAAAGAAAGATGGTGTATTGCTAAGCCCGCGATTCGATGGTGCGTCCTATGAAATGCGTATGCTTTGCTTGCTTTGCTAAGACGTTAAGCTCCGGATAGGTCGGTGTCAGTTGGTAACGTGTGTGTCCTTCGTGTGGTGTCAGCTGTAACATCGCGGGCCCTGGGGGACTTCTTGCCGTAGGCGAAGCAGTAAGCTGCAGCAACCACAGTTTGCATGACCCTGATTCAAATGAATAGGAAAATGGCATATGAACACCAAATAGCCGTTCAGTCGATGCGTCTGAATGGCACAGTAGGTATGGTACCAATAGAGCGTAGCCTGGTCTCGTGTCTTCTGCAGGTGACTACTGGGATATCATTGGACTGGCGCATGTTATGCTCTCAAAACTTTGGGGTCTATGTTCACTATCTGTACATTGTATAATTAATCTGCTTCCGTTTGTCCTGTGTGAACTACAAATGTCATAGCTGTAGCATGTATTAAACACCAAAACCAGAAGAAACCGATTATACGCAAAGAAACAAAAGCGTTCATTTCACACAGCAATATTACGATGGAAGATGCTGTCGTATCATTGGCGAAGAACTAGAGATGTTGATTCAGAGTTATTCAACCAACTATATACACGTATATGCTCATTTCATCTGGTCAGACATCGCAACTTAAATTACCACATATTCACGGTAGAGGATGTCCGGAACCCGTTCCTTCATAACTTTCAGACATATGTATGTACATGCTCATATGACGGTGCACAAAAGTAATGAACCTGTAACCTTTCGTCAGCCGGTTGATGAAGCTGCCTATGTAGCACACGGGTAATGATGGTCAACATGGTCATCACACTTTTAATGCTGAAAGACATTTTGAACCGCTATGTCATGTTGATGCATTAGAATAATCAATCTCCGTGTTCATCGCTCAGAAAACAGATCCAAAGCTGGGATACTGGGAGCGAGACCCGCCACCGGGTGCTCCGTATCCAGTGTTGGGGGCAGCACCGGCGGCCGAGCTGGACTGGCCGTACTGACGGCCACTGGCGCCACCTGCCGAGCTGACCGAGCTGTACTGGGGGCCAGATGCGGCGCCGGCCCTCAAGCCAGAGCTGAAGGGCGCGGCGTTGTAGCCAGCGTTGGGAGATGGTGCACCGTATCCAGTGTTGGCCTGGCCATACTGTCCGTCCTGGTTATCTTCCGGGAACTGTGCTTCACCTTCGTACTTGACTTCTGACACGAAGCCGGAGTCTCCGTCTACGTAGTAGGTGACGGTCTGCATACGTGAGTCGGGCAGCAGCACGCGGTACTCACCCTCCACGCGACTGCCGTCCGACTCCTCCTTGTGACCATAGTCGTTGCCTTCGTCGTCCTGCACATTGTATTCGAAGGAGTACGGCTGGGGAGGGAAGCTCTCTTCTGCGGCACCGTAGCTGTGCTGTTGAGCAGCCTGCTGGCCTCCGTAGCTCTGAGAAGCCTGGTTGTTGCTGCTTTGAGGAGCTCCGTAGCCCTGGGAAGCCTGACCGGTGTTCTTCTGGGAAGAGCGGTAGGATTGGAATGACTGGCGGGAGTTTCCCCGAGGGGCTCCATAGCTCTGCGAAGCTCCGCCGCTACCCTGAGGGGCTCCATAGCTCTGCGAAGCTCCGTTGTTGCCTGTAGGAGCTCCGTAGCTTTCAGAAGCTCCGCCGTTTCTCTGAGGGGCTCCGTAGCTCTGCGAAGCTCCGCCGTTTCCCTGAGGGGCTCCGTAGCTCTGCGAAGCTCCGCCCCCGTTCGTCTGCGGAGCTCCGTAGCTCGAGCTCAGGCCAGAGGATCGACTGCCATCAGCAGCCACCGCCGCCACCGTCAGCATCAACGTCACCACAAACAACTGTGGGATAACAGACCGGGATGATTAAATAAAATTGTGAGCTGCAAATGTGCAAATACCGACTTGCAATATTATGAGAGATATACCAGTACTAAATATATCATGGCCTTACTCTATGTGACATGTACGTAGTTTATGCTTAACTGTCAAGTGGGCCTCTTGGACTGCAACAAAGGTATATTCATCACGTAATTATGGCTGACATTCACGGTGTCCAATGATTATTTTTACTGCGCATGGGTGTATATTTGCACGCTTGTGAAGGGGCAGTCACGCCCACCCCTCCCCACATATTTGTTTCCCCACGGAATTATTTCAACTTTGGACATGGAACCCTATGGGGTGCTCCTAATCCTTTTCGACCCACCAATTGCCGCTACGTATTGGGCCTGCACTGATTTTCACAAAGCAAGGCTGCGACCACTGTTGCTGTCTGTGTCTAAGTACTAGAACGCTGATTGTTCTCGAAAAGTGATGCGTGACACTCTGCACGTTAGCTTATGCAATGCACGTCCGATTGTGGTAGTAAGACGTTGATGTCACGTTGCCTGTCATACCTTCGCATAGTCCTAACTGCACTTAACCATTTTGATATGATATGAATCACTTTCAATCATAGAACTGAAGGCAGACTTTGGGCGCCAGGTTCATTGTTCCTAGCCATTACCATATAACAGTGAACTGACATTGTTGGATGAAATGTAAACTTTGAAGAGGTATTACATTACCGTTGCGTGAAAGGGACCAGATGGTTTATCTTTGAGCTCTTCAAAACCAGCTTCTCATTTACATGACAATTTCAGATCCGTTGTTTCTACTTTGGACTCAGGGTACATTCATATATCAAAGAAGTCGAACCAACGGATTTGAAGTTGTAATATAAATGGGGCAAATGTCGGGGCAGGAGAGATGTGGATAATAATATCCGGGACTACATAGACGATACCGCTTGTAGTTATTTCTCTGTGAACACTGGTGTAAGGGCCGTTTCTGTCGCCAGCGTCTGCTCCCGCAAACTAAATCAGTATGGCAACTACCACGACCTGAGGCAAGCATATGTTGATCAGCAATACTAGATGCTACTCGGAGTGGACACACGACAGACAACCTACGGGCAATTGGCAGTGGTCCTCTCACCTTCATGCTGCACTGTTGAGGCTGAAGTTGCTAGCCGGACTGATGCTCTGCCAGTGGACGGCGGCCGTTTTATACAGAGCCGGCGCGGCCAGTCACGATCCCCCCAGCCCCCGCCCCCTTATTACACGAGCCGCTCCCATCACGCCGTTCGTGTTCGGGTGAGACCATTCCGGGCAGATTCCAGGTCAGGGGACCGGCAGAATATTGACAACAGTGACAGAGGAGGTCAGCTTCGTAATAAAATCCAGCGTAGTGTGATGTCTAGCTAACTAGTGGTATATTTACACTTCTGCTTTGTATTTGATTTCATTTGGCGTCATCTAATGAGGCTGCATCTCATTTCATGAGCATATCTTATGGTGGTTATATTGTTTACTGTGAAAAACATACATACATATGTAAATACATATATATGTATATATATATATATATATATATATATATATATATATATATATATGTGTGTATATATATTCTATACATATGTATATATGTATATGTATTATATGAACATATATATAAATGCATACATAAATCGGATCCAATGTTCATGTCGAAATCAGGTCACACGTTCCGTCATGAACCGAAGTTGAAGAGATAAAGTTACCGCAAATTGACATGAGCGATTTAATGCACAGCTATACAAAGAATAAATGGATCTTGGTGCAACCACTCACGTCACGCCTATTGTATGCGCGAAAACAATACGGGCCATTTTTCCACATGGTCTGCACTACTTGCACATGCTACAGAGGCACATGATCAGAATTTTCAATTATTGTGCTTACCAGGGCACCGCGACATAATATCCAAACGTCACAATGTTGAAGTGGAAGCATGCGCACAAATTTTATTGCTTTTCCACATCAGCCACCAAAACGGTTTAGCGTTTATCGGCTAGAAGGTTCGAATGCCGCACTTCTATGCCACCTGGTTCAGCAGACTGATACATATTTAAGCAAAAAGAATGAATTTGCGTGGGGTAGACCTATGGTCTACAGAAGGGAACACAACGGCAGTTGTAAGGACACCGCAGCTGTAGGTCTTGTACTCAAAACATTTTGCTTGCTCTAAGTATCACAAGCCCCTAGGTAAATCGCACGCCGACGGAAATAAGAGAGCATCCCGGAGGACGAAGGCACCCCTACGCCGCTGCGTGTGACTGTGCTAAGGCATCGAAGATGAATGTTTGAAGAAAATAATGGACCCGGCAGGAAATGTGGAGTGGTGAGGAAGAGAAGAAGATGAAGAGAGAGAAGAAGTGAGGAAGAGAGAAGATGCAGTATGAGAAATTGCGGCAATAAAATGCTGGCGATTGCAAGCCGGACAACGGCATACTATTCATACTTGTTTCAGGCCTAAACGGGCAGATGTAATGCATGCACCTCTGTACGTACCTATACTTCTGCCCTTCGTGCTGAAATTTGTTGTGTCCAACAAGCCGGCAGTCGGGCGTCTTTGCCGACAAAAATGGAGAGAGAAAAAAAATTACTGGCTCGTGCGGGAACGTAAACACATTTGGGGCATTCTGATAGTTCGACGCTAAACGAGTCAGCCTCCTTGATGCACTGCTGTTTGATATCTACACAATGTGCAAGACCGAATATCATTTGGGTGCAACTGAGCGTCCAACGTTCATAATTAACAAGTGCAGAGGAGGTATCAAAATAACATGGCACCATACACCTACTGTCGTCTTTCATCTGGGAGTTGAGCCTTAATCATGTCGGATCCTGAAGTGGCTTTCCAATTAAATAATCATCATTCAGTGGATCAAGCAATGAAATTAAATAAGTAGAATAAGAATGTAAAGTAGAATGGAAATGCAATGCATGGTTGCTACTAAAAAATTGCGATATGTAATATGTCCTGATGTTGTGTACGATACCAGCACACCGAATTTATCTTCCTTGTAACCATGCGTATTAATCCATATCAACAGCGAACAGTTTCAACAGTAGCATCAGTTAATTAAAAATAATGCACAAGCGAATGGGATTGCAAGTGCCTTATTATTTCCGGACACACGGCTCAGATTCTGCAAGGAGACACACCACCGTCATTAGCACATGAAAGTTAAATTGAGCAACAGCGGTGATGAGCTGTGGAGTGGTCCCAAGGCTTGGCTTACATTGCATCTCTTCGTCGTTTTAACTGAGAATAAAATGCAGGGGCGCTCCTGGCCAGTGGCTACATCCACCCGACCAGATCCGCGGATGGACATGTGAGACCTACAGTGTGGCGGCATCAGATATCTGGAGCAGTGTCAGATAGCCACTGCTGCAGTGACCGTGGTCACGGCTGATGTATCTATGGTTCAGCCGTTCAGGTTCGCTATGGCAGTTTCGTGCACTGGGAACGATTTGCAACGGAAAAGGTTGTTCCAGCATTTTGCCGGCAGGGATTTCGCTTCTCATTGCGCTGCATGGTCATGAGCGCAGTATCCACTCCAACTTGGCCTTGTTCCGATAGCAGACAACAGTGGGAGATTGGATGTTCAAGTCACGTGCTGAAATGTAACACTTTTAAACGTCTCTGTTGAGCGCAACGACAGCCAGAGTGACGCATTTGCACAGTGCGTGCCACATGCGATAAGAATACCATGATGATCAGTCCCAATGCCGTGAATGCGCTTGACTTCCACGGGTGCACATACTCATTCCTTCGCCGTCCCTTGCATGTAATGCGCAAGGCTCGAGGCGCGTGGTATATCTCGCCTCGGATTAATTTAAGCTGTAGTAGTACTTTGCATATACGTCGGGAAGCAATAGGGAGACATCAATTACCATGATTTAATTGTCTGGCATACAGACCCAGACAAAATATAGCTTGCGGAAATAAAGAATGTTTTAACAATGCGGCCTAGCGTCATAGCAGGGGCGGTGGGCCCATTTGGGCACTTATCATCATGATAGTGCCTCACTTGAGTAGCGCTGGGAAGTAAAATTTTATATTATTTTCGAACAAATTGATGCTTTCATCCACTGGAAATTAGCGAAGTGGAAAAACTGGAAACAAATATGCATTGGTGACTCGTAATTATAGTGAAAATTCAGGTTCACATTTGCATCTTAGCTTCAAAACAGCCCTGCCGCAGTCTGTCCGGCCTTTTTGGAATGCAGTCAGTGCTCTCTCAATGGAGATCGTCGTGTGAAGGACGCCTTTGAGGTGTATCTGGCTATGTTTTGCACAAATATGTTTCCATTGATTCGTGACGGTGAGGGAGTGTGTGACATGGTGGCCCAGAAGCAAGTTACCTTCCCACCCACTGAGGGAGGTGCGAGTGGTGGCAGATACTAGAACGGAAAGCTCAACGAGGAAGTTTGTTCGGGACCTTCCTCGTTCTTACTGCGCTTTGATGTGATACTTAGTCAGCTCTATACATTCAATCATTTAACCAAGCAGAGAACACCATAATCAATAAAATAATATTGAAAACGATCACAAGAAAAACACATTTTTTGTGACAACGCATATGTGTGCCATAACCCTCACCTCAATAAAATATTGGAAATTCGTAGCAAAATTGTGTTGTGCGGGGCAGAACATATTGAATAATAGCGTAATATTTCAACAAAAAAACCTATGCTAACCCGACATGGGCGCTGTGTGACCGAAACAGTGTATGCGCCCCTAAGCCCGAATAACCAACCAACTAGCCTCACCTGACCTGACTTAACCTAGCCTACTCTACCCTTGTTGGATCACCGAAACCTACTGATATTTAATTACCTAAACCTACCGCTGATGGATCACCTACTATCATTGCACCACTGGAGGATTATGTATCAATTTTCATATCACGGCCATCTGGCAATATTTTATATAATGATAATGTTGTTCATGTATGATTTCCTAAGGCAATGGCATGCGCATACGTTGTTGGGTAAGCTTCAACAAGTTCAGTGTTCGCATTCATGCTGATTATTTGCTCTCAGGGGCTTCTATATCAATACAAAAAAGCATAGTTTAGCTAAGGGAAGGAAAGCTGATTGAAGTTTCCTTAAATTCCTTGAAAAAAAGTAGCCATACCTATAGCAGGAAAAAAATTTGACAGTCCATGTATTTTTTTCCAGGACGAAGTCGGCATGGGAAGACTCATTTGGTGTAAAACTACCTTGCTTTACACCACGTAATGTTTGCTTCATGTTTATGAAAGTGCATGTACAAATTAGCGCGAATATGAATTGTGGTTTTAATAACTTCTGATTATATAATTGTTAGTTTCAGGCAACATCAGCGCACACAACGGTGTCGTTCTGACAATATATAAAGACATAAAGACATAAACGATTAGTGCAACTATGAGCCACAAGGGCCCTTCTTGGTTGCACTCTGTACAGTGAACCAGTTGCCCACCAAATCTGTCAATCAGCCCTCCCTGTAATACTGAAAAGCAAGCCCTGTATTGTTATAATGATTGTCTATGCTGTTTTTAAAGATGTTCAATGTGCTGCTACTGACAATGTTTTCTGGCAGCTGGTTCCAGTGTTCTACTACCCTGTTGGTGAAGAAAGTTTGCCTTAACCTTGTTCTGGTGTGGTTAACTTTAATTTTGAATTTATGACCTCTAATTGCATCATTTCTGTTCAATTCAAACATTTCCCCAAGGTTTTCCCACTCCAAGGTTTTCCCCATTTCCCCACTCCAGACCATGGACAAATTTAAAGACCTCGATGAGATCTCCTCTCAGCCTTCTATATCTAAGTGAAAACATATTCAAGTTCATCAATCTTTCCCCATATGCCAGGTTGCTTATGCCATTAACCATTTTTGTAGCCCTCTTTTGTACCCTCTCTAAAAGCCCTAAAAGCTAACAATCTGTTTCATAGCTAGGAGACTAAGCTTGGATGCAGTATTTCAAATGTGGCCTGACGTATGCACAGTAAAGCTTCCTGATCACTTCCTCAGTTTTGTATGATACATTCCTATTTATTGCCCCGAGCATTCTCAGTGGCTTCTTCCTGGCTTCCTTTCTTCCTGTTAATCCCGGTAGCATAGTTATGATCTTATTGTTCCTAAATGTCCGTCATTTGATGATATTCACTGGCAAGGAATTTGAGATTGCGCCCCCCCCCCCCCCTTTGTTTTATGTTGTGTATGAATGGCTTCGCGCCCATTCTTCCGTAGTCGGTAAGGCCGAGGTGAAATTTCCCACTTGGGCGCCACCACCTCTGTCCTGGTCCCACCAACTTATTGGTTTATTTAGCATGGGACATTGCATAAACGTCGCAAAATATTTTGTTAGGGCGAGGTGTAATGACTGGATCTAGGGGTTCGTTAATGAGGTGAAATGTATATGGTCTACCACCGCGAAGGTGATTCTCAGCTAGACATTTCTTAAACTCGGAAGGGGTGGAAATGCCCTCAAAAGACCACCAGTGTGCCTTTTCCACTTCAAGGAGCGACTTCGAATGAAAATGTTGCGTGGGAGTGGGGGACGGCGAGGATGTACCTGACCTTCCCAGATGGGCACCCTATCTCCATCTTTGAAGTGCTAGGAAGGGAATTTGATCGCCCCTTCGGTCCCTATCCTTTCGGTTTGACATGCAAAATTACGGGGATGGTGAGAGCGTTCTGGATCGATTATTTTCTGTATAAAACGATAAGGTTATAAACGTTAGATTTTCCTAACCTTGAGGAGATACTTCATCCCGTCCCCCACGATTGTGGCACCAGTGGCCCCACACTTATTTTTGGTGTCGACCTCGCGATCTCCAAATATTCGGATTTTTTTCTCACTACATTAGGTACCTATTCACTATTCAGTCCGCTTCCAATGTTCTTTTCAGTTCACCAATGCAAGCGGGATGCCAAGGCAGAAACTCGATACGTAATGTTGCGTGCAATATGCAATATGGCTAGCCTGATGTCACATTATAGCATACCTTCGCTGGGCGTCATACATCACCTTCAACTTGCCTGTCATTGGCAAATGATGCCCATTGGATGGCAGTGGAACTTTGCATACTTTTCTCGGAGAAGCCTCTAGGCTATCGTGGGCCCCAAATAATTCCGGAGGCTGCTATGTAGCTTTTCGCAATTGGGATACGGAGCGCCCCTAGGTCGATTTGGGTCCTCGAATTTCCTCCATACATTGAATCGGTCCAATACTTTTTGTAAAGTTCTGCCCCGGTCCATTGGTAGACCCACTTCAAAACAGACATTAGCAATCATTATATTACTTATCGTCATGGTTGTCGATTGGTATGCCTTTATGGGGCCTTGACAGGGTCGCAAGAAGTGCTTCATTGTTTCGAGAGGGAAAAGTCGATTATTTCCAAGCAACGCTCACATCATCAGCTGAACTAATTTGTGAACTAAATGAATGACTGAAATGATTGAATTAATGGCTGCATTAGATGGTACAAAGTGGATAGAGGTTAATCCGTCCCGTCTTTCCGGTCAGATCCTGACACCCCTTCTCGGAGGGGGGGGGGCTGATAGTATCCCCTCTAATATCCAAACTTAGCGTGGCAAGAAAACGAAAGAGTTGTCATGGTGAAGGGCTCGACGAATAGGGTCTTCCCCTTACAACAAATGCCTACTTTAGCCAGAATCTTCGATTTGAACTCCAATATGCAAATATGCAAAACAAATAAGTAATCAAAAAAGAGAAAACAAATTCCTCTCGTACGTTTTGTTGCTTCCCTAACGATAAGCAAACGCTGAAAATTTCATTGAAATATCTATATCCGTTAAAGCGTGATGACTCGTTGAACTTATTCGAGGTGACCTCACTTAACCTAGACTAACTCGTTGGCCTTAGATGACCTTACTTCAAAAGTTTGATACAACATGCCAAATAGATGTGGTAAAAGGTATGGCACATTTTGGCGCGCTCTCGCGCGCCTTACCTTCACTATCTGCGAAAAGCCTGAGTGGAGTGCGGTTGAAGACCCACAACCCGAGACGGCGCGGGTTAAGCAAGTATGGTTTCTGAAATCTGCCTGTTGCAACGTCTATTTGCTCAGACTACAGGGTGCAAGGCAGAACCAATGCACAACCAGTAAAATAGATCTCTATTCCCAGGTATTAGACAACGAACTTGCAATGCACTCATCATCCATGCAATTAAATAATGACAATCATGAAAGTAAATGACCGCCCCGAAACCGGGTTAAGGCCAATGCACAATCAGTAAAACAGGATTCAATTATTCACGTGTATTAGACAACGAAGCTACAATGCGCTCAACATCTACACATAAATAGGGACACAAACGACATAAAATGCTTCATACCATAGACGAAGAGCAAGGTGAGGACTTATTTGTGGAAGGAAGTGGTAAGCCAACAGGCCATGTGATAATAAGAGCATCAGTGTTCCAAAACAGAAAACGTTTGGTTAGATGGTCACGCTTGGGATGATAGTGAAGTATCTTTAAACTCCCACCACTTGCTGCTGACGGGCGGCGTCGAAGGCGCTTGCTTTCACGATCGCTCAGAAAGCAGACCCGTATGTGGGAGTTTGGAAGCGTGAACCGCCGCCGGGTGCTCCGTATCCAGAGCTGGGGGCAGCACCAGCGGCAGAGTTGAACTGGTCGTACTGGTGCTGTTCCTCTTCCGGGGAACTGCGCCTCTCCTTCGTACGTGACGTCGGCCACGAAGCCGGAGTCTCCGTCCACGTAGTAGGTGACGGTCTGCATACGTGAGTCGGGCAGCAGCACGCGGTACTCACCCTCCACGCGACTGCCGTCCGACTCCTCCTTGTGACCATAGTCGTTGCCCTCGTTATCCTGCACATTGTACTCGAAGGAGTACGGCTGGGGAGGGAAGCTCTCTTCTGCGGCACCGTAGCTGTTCTGTTGACCAGCCTGCTGGCCTCCGTAGCTATGCGAAGCCTGATTGTTGCTGCTCTGGGGAGCTTCGTAGCCCTGGAAATCCCGGCCGGTGTTCCTCCGGGACGAGCCGTAGGATTGGAATGACTGACGGGAGTTTCCCTGAGGAGCCCCATAGCTCTGAGAAGCTCCACTGTTGCCCTGAGGGGCTCCGTAGCTCTGTGAAGCTCTGTTGTTGCCCTGAGGGGCTCCGTAGCTCTGTGAAGCTCTGTTGTTGCCCTGAGGGGCTCCGTAGCTCTGTGAAGCTCTGTTGTTGCCCTGAGGAGCTCCGTAGCTCTGTGAAGCTCTGTTGTTGCCCTGAGGGGCTCCGTAGCTCTGCGAAGCTCCGCCTCCGTTCGTCTGTGGAGCTCCGTAGCTCGAGCTCAGACCAGAGGATCGTCTGCCATCAGCAGCCACCGCTGCCACCGTCAGCATCAGCGTCACCACAAACAACTGTGGGGTAGCAGATCGTCATGAGTATAGGAAGCTGAGAGTCGCAAATACCATAATGCCAATTCATGATATTATGGGGGATATGCCGGTATTAGATATACCGATGCTTTGTGTTATGAGTCATGTACGTATTTCATATTTGGCTTTCAGATGACTCTCTGTGACTGGAGAAAATGTACCTTCATCGCGTAGTTATGGTTGGCATTGTAATTGTTTATTACTTAGTATTACTATGCATGGGTGTTAATTTGTACTTATCTGAGGAACATTGGACTCGTCACAATTTGGGCTTCGTACTGGGAATCATTTACACTTTCAACATGGAACTTTCGTTGTGTCCCAAATCCATTTCGCTCAGCGAATTGCCTCTGCACACTGAGCCTGCACTTCATAAATCATAAATCAAAGCCACTGTTAGTGAGCCTTACGTACTATTAGGCTGATTATTAATGGACAATGATGAGTGAAGCTCTGCACGCAATGGCACAGTCATTACCATCCCAATGGGACCCGACGCACAAACAAAAACCGAGAAGGGAAGCTGAAACAGAGAGGGCGTCCAGCGTGCGAGGCGAAAATTTAATATGTAGCGTGGTGAAAATCTAAAATTATTTCGTTTTATGTTGTGCGTTTTTGTGTGGCGAGTGGCGGTTTGCCTTGGCTGCGCCTCTGTCTGCACGCTATTTAATGCAATCCACGTCCAATTTTGGTATTAAGACGTTGATGTCATGTTACATGTCGTCTTATCGTGTGGTTCTAACTGCACTTCACGCCTTTGATATGCTTTTGATCAGTTTTCAACCATAGAACTGAATGGACTCGTTCCGCGCCTGTTTCAATGTTCCCAGCCCTTATCGTATGAAGTGGAACTCACAGCGTTTGACGAAATGCGAATTTTACAGATGTATTGGATTATAGATGCGTGTAAGGCAGCTGCTAGCTTGTTTTTGAACCCTTAAAACTAGTTTCTCCTTTACATGAAAGCTTCACATCCGTTAGTTCGACTTCGAATTCTTGTGTCTATCCAAATAACTGCCGTGTGATGGAATGAGCCGTGGCGGGAACGATGTGAATATTTACATCTGATACTATATAGACAATATCGTTTGCAATAATTACTCTTGGAATGCTGCGGCAAAAATATGTTCCGTCACCAGCGTCTCCAGCCGTAACCGAAATCGGTAGGGTAACAGTTACGATATGGGACCAAGCAGCAAAACAAGATGCTGCACACGGTGGGCACACCACGACCAACCTGCATTCAGTGAAACGGTAATTTTTGCCGGGCAGTTGGCCGGTATCCTCTCACCTTCATGCTGCACTGTTGAGGTGGGAATGGCAAACCGGACTGATGCTCTGTCAGTGGACAGCGGCCGTTTTATACAGAGCCGGCACAAGTAGTAACGACCCCCGCCCCTGCACGCCCTATTACACGAGCTGCTGCCAGCACGCCGTTCGTGTTCAGGTTAGGCCATTTCAGCCAGATTCCAGGTCAGGGGACCGGCTGAATATTGACAAGACAGAGAAGGTCAGCTTCATAATTATATGAAACATAGTGTTCACAGCGACAAACGTGCGGACCTCGATCAAAACATAGCTGAATTGTAATATTGCTAATTAGCAATATCCCTTTCGTACTTACGTAGCTCATGTCTTTTTCATAATGACTGAATCGTAACTGAATAATAGCTAATGTCTAGATAACCGCATTGGCTACCTAGATGTGTACGTACACCTCAGTGTTGTTACTTTATGCCGTTGGACCCTGATATTGTATCAGTCGGCATGTCATTTCATAAATATGTATTATGGTGATTGCCTGATTGCCCGCCATCATTGCTTGAGAACAACGTCGTGTCCATGAAGTCATGCATGCCGCTTGATCTTATTAGCCCGCAATTTACTTTCGCTCAAGCTGGCTGGAAATAAAGAACTAATACTATTCGATACTGGTTGTGATACACACACACAAACATATACATATATATATATATATATATATATATATATATATATATATATATATATATATATATATATATATATATGTCAATATAATCAAATGTCTATGTGGAAATCAGGTCACGAGTTTCTGGGTTAATCAAACTTGAAGATTAATTTACTCCAAATTGGCATGAATGATTCAATCCACGGCTATTCAATGAGTATATTGATCTTCATGCAACCGCTCTTTTGCGGTCCTGCAGTCAGGCTTACATCACCATGTCGCGGGAGTTTCCGCGAGGCAAGCTATTCGAATCCAGCCCTATTCCTTCTGTGTACAGGGGATTGGCGACCCGCTCACTCCCTCCAGGTTGGCAGGGTGAAGCCTGCTCTCCATATCAGCCTCCTCGGTCGACGGTTGGCCCTGTGGGCTATTTAAGAAATTCCTATCAAAGCTCCTGATATGGTACCTTGATGAAACAACATTTCGGCGGCTCCAGTTATGCATCGGTAGCTCTTCGGAGTTTCCATGGGCCTTTTAGTACAAGCAATACACCGCCGACCTGACATCTGAGAACCGTGAATGGCGTTTTTTTCGGTAGAGTCGAAGATCTGAGAAGCCCAACAGGCGCTGGCATGAGAAGCTCCGTATATTTGGGAAGCATGACCTCTGGTCACTTACAGAAGGGCGAAGGGAGTTGGTTGCAGTCGTGTGCTTGCACTCTTGATCATGTAATTGTCCCCGGAAATTGTGAGCCGAGAAATAGTATTAGGAAGCAGTGTACCCAGTGAGGATAAAATGGATAGCATTTATGTAGTTTTGCGAGAGGCGTTAAAGCCACAGTCGTCTTCCAACTAGCATATGCATCGCTTTGAGTGGTCTGGTCATAATCGTTACAACCTCGGAACACTTCGGGTAAAAGCTCAGTGATCTGACCTCGTATTACATTGAAAGCTGACATCTACCGAGAGAAAATAAGTTGCTATTCTATTATCCAAATGTTACGCAACATTAGTCAGGACAAAATGTAATGCTCAAATGAACATATATCGAGCTTAAGCATTGATTTTCCCAAGGAACCTGACTATTTCTAGTTTTGCATATGCGTCCATCATTTGTCCTATGCATCCATCTTTCATTTTTGGCGGGATCTTATACGATTTATTTCTGACTGATGTTTCAACGTGCATCTAAATCCCACACTGAAAACAGGTCGTCATCTCACTTTGGCCGATCCTAGCTCCGCTATCTTAAGAGCCGAGAACTAAATATTTGATCCAATGTGTCCGCGTTGCTTGGAGGCAAGCATGACAACTTTTAACGTGACAGTGCCTACGGTTCCGGAGTTCCATCAGAAAAACATCAGGTCGGTAAAAATGACCGCACATCCTCACTACACGAGTTAAGTTGTTTTCCACGCCGGTTAAGCATTGCGCATCCAATGATGAACACAGTGATGTCACACCGGACAGCTGTAAAGATGATAAGGTGGTCACAGCACACAAACATGCCAAAAACACAATTGCACTAGGCATGATTTGCCATTTGCAAAGCGATCATTGGACTGATGATTCGACATCCCGGCTCAATTTCGCATTATTAGTTTTTAAAAAAATACAGGTCAAATTTGGTCGGCTATGATGAGCATAGGATGAACATGCCTATTACTGCCCTTTGCAGGAAGTGACTTCGTAGGTCTTAGAGTGTGTAATTACTGACCTGGTCCTAAATACTGGCTACAAGGGAACTACTTCACCATAGGTGAGAAGTATCATGCGATTAATTAATTAACGAGGATTAAATTGCATTCATTAGTTACTATCAATGTCTTTCATGTGAAAATTGAGTCTGAATCACGGAGGATCCTCAAGTATCTTTCCAATATAATCATCATCATCCAGTAAGTCCAGTAATCAAATGGTATTAAGTAAGTGGAATAGGAATGCAAAGTAGAGTAGGAATGGAATGCATGGTTGCTGCGTAAATATCGATATATAGCATGCTCTGCTATTCTGTATAATATCAGTACACCGAATGCAATCTGCATGCTTGTGGCCATGCTTACTATTCCATAGCAACAACTAAGAATATCATCAGTTTATTTCAGTAACATCAGTTAGCATGAACAGTAGCATCAGTTAATTACAGATATGAGCAAGAAAATTGGATAGCAAACACACCTATTATTTGCGGACGCACGATTCAGATTCTGGAAGGAGGCAAACCACCGTCATTAGCACATAGAGGTTAAATTAAGTAACAGCGTTGATGAACTATGACGAGGTCAGGCTTGGTTTGCATTTAATCTCTTTATCGTTTTATCTGACTTCACAAAGATGGTGGCGCTCCTGACCAGTAGCTCCAACGACCCGATCCAATCCGCGTACGTGCATATGAGACCCGCGGTGTGCCGGCTGCAGCAGCATCAGTGATCATTGCTGCAGCGGCCGTGACCACGGCTGACGCAGGTCTATGGTTCCGCCGTTCAAGTTCGCTATGGAAGTTTCGTGCGCCGGGAGCGATTTGCTACGGAAAACATTGTTCCAGCATTTTGTCGGCACGGATTTCACATCTCATTGCGCTGTATGACCATGAGTGCAGCACTCGGTCCAACTTGGCCTTGTTCCGATAGCAGATCTTATGCTGAAATTGTATGCTCAAGTCACGAGCTGAGATGTAGCGCTTTGAAACGTCGCTGTTGATCATGGCGGCAGTTAGGGCGGCGCATTTGCACAGTGCGTGCCACATGCGATACAGATTTCATGAGGACCAGATCCCAATACCGAGAATACGTCTGGCTTCTGCGGGTGCACATTCTCAACCCTTCGCTGTCTCTTTCATGCAATGAGCATGGGTCGAGGCGCGAGGTATATGTCGCTCGGGGCTCAGCTTAAGCTATGGTGCGTTACGTATGCGTCAAGGGGCAACAGGGAGACATCGATTGCTATGCCATAATTGTCTTGTATCCAGATGCCGACAAAAGCCAACTAGCGGGGATAAACTGTAATTTATCATTCCGGCCTGACATTATGGATGTGACGGGCTGCACGGTCATTTCGAAAGGAAAGCAACTCAGGAAGGAAAACTTGCATAATACAACAGAAATATGAAATTTCACAATTAATCTATAGCCATACATTAGCACTTGCAGTGCCGTTAGCTGTATTACCCTCACGTTGCCTATTGGGGGTGGAGGTAGCTCTGAGCTAACTCTGCTTTAAGGTGGACATATTTGGATAAAAGGCATGATTTCCCAATATTGGTGTAGGTGAACACCACATGGGTGGAAAAGTATGAAGATTGCTGGTAGTGTTCAGTGCATGGGTAGAATAAGGTCTGTCAATCAGGGGCTGATGTATGAATTATCATCGAGTGGAAGGTCACACTTCCTTGGAGGGGAAAAAGAGTCCTTGAGCGGAGGGAGGTGATGCACTTGAGAATAGCGACGTTGCCTCTGCACATGGCGCTATTGGTTGAAAAGTCCGTTAACCGATGGGATCACAATCGAGCCGTTTTTAGGGGGCGCCACCTTACCATGGTGTGGGATGCAAGTTCCCGCAGTACATTAACCTCTTATCCTTCTTTGCTGCCAATTTGGTTTGTGGTGCCACCCTATGAGCTCCATGGTAATTGAGTAAAAAATCGAGCGGGTTAAGGCAAAGATCTTGAGTCACAGGCACCACGAAAAGCATATGAATCTCCAACCCTGGTGTGCAATCGACCACTCCTGGCTAGTTTTGGTGGACCTTCGTATTTCGGTGCACGTAAAATATTTGCCTAAGTCAGTTGTCACAGTGCCTGCGTTAACACAGACGGCCGTTCCGAGGAAAAGGCGGACAGGATTCCACGTCCACTTCAGCTTCCCTGGAATAAAAAAATGATAATTTCATGGTTTGAAGATCTGTTACTTCCGCCCGGTGGTTATGGTATAGATTCAACAGCTGGCGAAAGACTATCTGAAGCTGACCACACGATCTTAGGCACATTGCTGTCGGACTGGAGGTTAGTGGCGTTGACAATACCGTAACACATTTAACGAATTTCGGCGAAATAGCACCGTAACAATCAGGTCTGAAATACAACTAAATCGATAAATTATGCAAAAAAGGCGTCATTTTGCGATGAGGATGGTTTTAGTGCATTTAGTTCACGCTTGATACTTGGTGCTTCCAAAATGTGCGTCATTTCTTGATGTTCACTGGAAAGGAACTTCAGACTGCGCTCTCCTACTGCTTCATGCCGTGAATGGATGACTTCGCGCTGATTCTTCCGTGGTGAGTAATGCCGAGGGAGATTTCCTCTGCTTTTGGTAGGGCTTTGACTCCACCATCTTTCCCTTTGTCCCACCCATTTCTTATTTTCTTAGCATAGAACCCCATGAATAGACGTCGCAAATGATTCTGTACGGGGGGACTATACCAACTGATCCAGAGCTTCGCGAAGGCGGATTTTTTTGGATGGTGCCCTTCTACCATCGGGGGCCTTCGGTTGTATAATTAGTTGACTGCGAATGGGTCGGAATGCACTCTAACTCGTCACCTGTGCGCCTTTTCGACTCTAAGAAGGGTTTTCGACCCAAAATGTCAGCAGGCAGTGGCGGAGAGAAGAGGGTGCACTCGACTTTCTCGGAGGGGCGTCCCATCCACATCGAATGCACCTTTCTGGGTGTTAACGTGGAAGCTCAGTCGCTCCTTCGCTTCCTCACCCTTAGATCTGCCCCTGGAAGAGTACGGTTATAGTGGCGACGTTTTTGGTTCTATATTTGCGTGCAAGACTATGCAGATATAAACGTTACATTTAACAAGTCTTCGGGGATACGTCATCCCGTCATCCACCGTTGTAAGGCCAGTGGTATTCTGCTTTATTCTGGTGTCGACTTCGTAAACTCCACACATCCGGGTCATATTTCCTAAATTAGGTACCTGGCCACTGACCAGCCCACTTCCTATGCTCTTTTTGATGAGTCATTGCAATCGGGATGCCAAGGCAGAAACTCGTTGCGTATTGTTGCAAGCAATATAATATCCTAACTTGACGTCACATTATAGTCTACCTCACTGCGGATCATACCTCACCTACATCTTGACTGTCATTTGCAAATGATGTCCCATGGACTGAGGTGGAACTTTTTATGCTTTTCCCGGAGTGGCCTGAAGTCCAGCGTAGGCCCCAAATAATTTTTGAGGCTACTATGCAGGTTTTCACAATTTGGACCTTCCAATTTCCTCCACAATTTGAGCCCACCAACACTTTTTGTAAAGTTTTGTCCCTGTCCATAGATAGCTCTACTTCAAAGCGGACGACATTAGCAATCACTACATTACTTATCGACATGTATGTCGATTTGCATGTTTTGCTAAATGATCACGCTTTGGTTGAAGCGCCCTTAAACTCAGATTTGCATGCTTTTTTGGGGTCCTCGGCAATGGCGCAGGTACTGCTCAAACGCTTGGAAGGAGAAAGACGTCGATTATTTGCGTTCAACCCCATAGGATCAATGTTAATTTCGTTCGAAGATGGGATGGTCCTCAGACCATCCCGTCCCACCATGGGGTAAGGCAAAATCGGCTCGGTTGAACCCACCTCCAACTAATAGAAATAATGATCTTGTCGCCCATGAGTCGGTTAAAATAGAGTTTCTGGCAAAACAAAATCCTTTGGGATTTTTTTTGTGAATCCCTCGTGGGATCCGCAGCAGCATCCAGCCCTGCTAGCGGCATTCATATATAAGTATTCGGTGGGTCCTGTAGCATTCAAACGCTGATGCGCATCTAAGTCCATGGGCATTTCGGGGACGTTTTATTTCCGCTGTGTTAACTGCATGTTGTTTCTGAAGTGAGGTCATGTTCATGGGCATGAGTGCGATTTTAAGTGGGATAAAATCATAAATTTGGATCGGTACATTTCAGTGACTAGTTTGTGGACTGAACTTTTGACAGTTGTGTGCCGTAGTTCTTTCACTACAAATATTGTTTGGAATAGCTAGTAGCTTCACGTTCGATTGCCTAGAACCGCTGACATAAGTCGTTATGTCGTTGGTGGTACTACCATAGCGCGGCATAAGTCGCCACCAGTGGGATTCGTCGGTCTGCTTAGTAGCACGCCAGTTCATTCGCAGCTACGACACGACTCGCTGACGTCGGATTTCAAATTTAGGAACCGAAAGCACGGCCCTCCAGCACGAGACTGGGGAATGGGATCGGGCACAGGCACACGGCGGTCAGAAATCCAATTGTGTGTGTCTGTGCGTGCGTAAACATCCCCACATATAGATGAGTTTAACATTTCCCCCACAGAAGTTTGATACACAGAAACATTAAAGTTGTGTTGGTATGCAGCTGATCAAAAGGTACAAAATATGCCAGAGCTGCAGCTAATGTTGTTCCTGAAATCTGCGTGCTACAATGTCTACTTGCTCAGACTACATGACGCAAGGTACGGCCATTCCACAATCAGTAAAATAAGATGCCATTATTATCGTGTATTTGGAAACGAAGCTACAATGCGCTCGACGACCACACATATAAATAAGGTCACACACGACATGACATACTACATACCATAGACGGAGAGCAAGGTGAGGATGTGTGTGTGTGTGTGAAATGAAGAGGTAGAATGTCAGGCTATGTAATAATGGGAGCATGATGGTTCCAAAACAGAAAATGCTTGGTTAAGAGGTCACATTTGGGTGATATTGAAGGATCTTGGAATTCCACCAAGATCTGCTTCCGCACGGCACCATGTAGATAGCAATTGTATAATGCTACAAGAAGTGGATAGCCTAGAAGGTGGATCCAAAGTTGGGATACTGGGGGCGCGACTCGCCGCCGGGTGCTCCGTATCCAGTGTTGGGGGCAGCACCGGCGGCCGAGCTGGACTGGCCGTACTGACGGCCACTGGCGCCACCTGCCGAGCTGGCCGAGCTGTACTGGGGGCCAGATGCGGCGCCGGCCCTCAAGCCAGAGCTGAAGGGCGAGGCGCTGTAGCCAGCGTTGGGAGATGGTGCACCGTATCCAGTGTTGGCCTGGCCATACTGTCCGTCCTGCTTATCTTCCGGGAACTGCGCCTCTCCCTCGTACGTGACTTCTGCCACGAAGCCGGAGTCTCCGTCCACGTAGTAGGTGACGGTCTGCATACGTGAGTCGGGCAGCAGCACGCGGTACTCACCCTCCACGCGACTGCCGTCCGACTGCTCCTCGTGACCATAGTCGTTGCCCTGGTCATCCTGCACAGTGTAGTCGAAGGAGTACGGCTGAGGAGGGAAGCTCTCTTCTGCGGCACTGTAGCTGTTCTGTTGACCAGCCTGCTGGCCTCCGTAGCTATGCGAAGCCTGATTGTTGCTGCCCTGGGGAGCTCCGTAACTCTGGAAAGCCTGGCCGGTGTTCCTCTGGGAAGAGCCGAATGTCTGGAAAGACAGACCGGCATTTCCCTGAGGGGCTCCGTAGCTCTGCGAAGCTCCGTTGTTGCCCTGGGGGGCTCCGTAGTTTTGAGAGGCTCCGCTTATTCCCTGTGGGGCTCCGTAGCTCTGGGAAGCTCCGCTGTTGCTCTGAGGGGCTCCGTAGCTCTGCGAAGCTCCGATGTTTCCCTGAGGGGCTCCGTAGCTCTGCGAAGCTCCGATGTTTCCCTGAGGGGCTCCGTAGCTCTGCGAAGCTCCGAAGTTTCCCTGAGGGGCTCCGTAACTCTGAGAAGCTCCGCCGTTTCCCTGAGGAGCTCCGTAGCTCTGCGAAGCTCCGTTGTTGCCCCGAGGAGCTCCGTAGCTTTGAGAGGCTCCGCCGTTTCCCTGAGGGGCTCCGTAGCTCTGAGAAACTCTGTTGTTGCCTTGAGGAGCTCCGTAGCTCTGAGAGGCTCCGCCGTTTCCCTGAGGGGCTCCGTAGCTCTGAGAAGCTCTGTTGTTGCCCTGAGGAGCTCCGTAGCTTTGAGAGGCTCCGCCGTTTCCCTGAGGGGCTCCGTAGCTCTGCGAAGCTCCGCCCCCGTTCGTCTGCGGAGCTCCGTAGCTCGAGCTCAGACCAGAGGAGCGTCTGCCATCAGCAGCGACAGCTGCCACCGTCAGCATCAGCGTCACCACAAACAACTGTGGGGTAACAGACCGGATATGATTATAGGCAAATCATGGCCACATACATAATCACACCGACATGTAATATTGGTTGTACTAGGTAGATGAGCTTTCCGGCATGTGATATTTGCACGCGTTCTGTTTAGCTCTTATTTGACTCACTAGGGCTGCGTCAAAGATAGCGTCATCACCTAATTGGAATTGACATTTCAGCCGTCTAATGATTATTTCTACTGTGCCTTAAATAATATTACGTTGCTTCTTAATGGGAAATGGTGAGTGGAACACTGCACGCTACATTGCGCCATTCACGTCAATTGTTGAAGTAAGGCGTTGATGTTACGTGGCCTTCCATGTGCTAACACGAGTGGTCCTAACTGGATTTCGAACCCGATGTATAATATGGATCAGTTTTCAACCATGAAACTGAAAGCGCTCACGCCTATTTGGCGCCTATTTGAATCTTCCCAGCTATTGCAGCATACAATTTAAGTGATGGTTTTATAAAAATGTGCATTTGAGGATACATCTGACTGCAATTGGTTGAAAAAGTAATCGCTTGTCTATGAGCGATTGAAATATGGTTTCTTATTTACATGAACATTTCACATCCGCTGGTTCGACTTCGAAGTCAAGATGTATTTGTCTACGAAAATCATACCCCGCGTCATGGCGGGGCGGGTTCGGGTACGATGTGAATATTTACATCTGGTAACACCTAGACCATGTCGTTTGCCGTTATTCGTTTGATAATACTGGGGTAAAGAGCCCATGTTGTTGCCATGGTCTGCTGAATAAAAAAGCAGTAACCCGCCTGCTACGATGTGGACCAGCATATACTGGAAGTTGCACATGGCGCACTGCAATCAACAGCCAATCTACATCCTGTGAAGCGATTTTTTTTTCGTAGGGCAGTTGGCCGGGATCCTCTCACCTTCATACTGCACTGTTGAGGTTGAAATTGCTAGCCGGACTGATGCTCTGCCAGCGGACGGCGGCCGTTTTATACAGAGCCGGCGCGGCCAGTCACGATCCCCCCAGCCCCCGCCCCCTATTACACGAGCCGCTCCGATCACGCCGTTCGTGTTCAGGTGAGGCCATTCCGGACAGATTCCAGGTCAGGGGACCGGCAGAATATTGACGAGAGTGACAGAGTCGATCAGATGCATAATGAAGTCAAACGTGCCCTCCACAGCGATAAACGTGTGCACACCTCGATCGAATGGCGAAGCCGCCATATCGCTGGCCCGCGGTGACCCCTCCGTACTTAGTTAGCTATGGTGCACTCGTTTCGTCCATGAGTGTAGCCGCATGTCCCAACGTCTAGGCTAACTAAATCTTCATTTGCATCTCTTGTTGGCATGATAGGTGATTTTACACCGGGGCGTAATTTTGCATGCTTTTTAGTAGGGCACCTGCCATTCCGTCCCCAATATTGGCTGTGCCCCACCAATAATTTAAGGGGCGGGGATGGCCGAGTGGTTAAGGTGTCGGGCTATGGGTACCAAAGGTCCCGGGTTCGACTCTAGCGCCACTCAGGACATTTCCCAATCCCGCGGCCCACCGGCGAAACAGTGTGGGCCGTGAATGCGCCGTGAATTAGCCGTGAATGTGCATAAAGTGTGTCGTGAACCAACCAACAAACAACAACCAATAATTTAAACTTTTAACATGGGACCCTATGCGGTATACCACCTTCATCCAACAATCCCTTTCGCTCCACCTTTTGCTTTTATCAATTGTGCCCCCTTCCAACAATTTTCAGAAACCTACGTTCATGATTTCACAATATTTCACCAAACAGCACTGATATAACTATATTCTGTCTTACTAGAACCCCCTGAAGTCCATGGGTGTGTTAAATAGGGTTACTTGCAGGAATAGAGTCGCTTACAAGAAAGTACTGATCCGTTTCAACTAACAATGCTATTTTAATAGTTTTATACGGATGTGAGCACATTGGACCTTTTTCGTGTCTAAGAGAACATATATGTACAGAAGTTGTAAGGGTTAGTCTTGTGTCATGTGATAGTTCAACTGGAGTCAAAATGACTCCCCACGAAAACACCATTCAAACCCCGATAGTAACTCCTCCAGTTTCTGTTACTGGGTGCATCAGGGTGTTACATTTTAGGTATTCGCATGATGAGAAATTGATCGGTGATTGTTTGGATGTCTAAGATATCTAGGGCTTGGTCCCATCAACTTCTTGCTCTCTTAACATGGGACCCTATAATGTGGGGGAGGGGCTCCCAACAAAGTCACCAGCACTCATTGCATTCATGCATTGAGCCCACAAAAAAATTGGCAAACTTTTGCACCCATGACCTCATATTGTATGCAAACGACGGAGACAAATGACAGATTGTTTGGACCGGATGCCATGATGTTATCCAAATGACCCCACAAATTCAAGGCAATTGCGTTGGAAAAGTTCATGTGATACACGACTAAAAGGTTATTGTATCAATTTTAGTTGCCCACCTTTCATTCAATGCTGACACGCCAACCTAGGTACATGATTGCTTTGTCACATGTACATAAAAATGCATTTGAGCATTGCACCAGATTTGAGGACGGGATACAGGTGCGACTACAGGAGGAATAATCAAGCGCAACTTGGAATTACTGAGGTGAGCATATGAGTGTACAAACGGATGAGCGGGGTGGATCGAGGTATAGCTGAGAGAAGCTATGCAGAGCTTCCAAAAACGACAAAGTACCGCCTCAAATCCTCTCACATTGGGAGTGATGGGAAAGAAATGAAGGGCACATATTGGTATTCAAGAGAAGATATACCTTCTCTTGATTCTCTTGGTATATCTTCTATATATTCAAGAGAAGATATATCATATTCCCTATAGGGAATATGTGGTTTGGAATACAATATTGCTAGAATTAAGTGAAAATTTGTGGGATGCTTGAGAAGGAATTTGTGGATTCCAGGAAGCAAAAATGGGAGTAATTTTACAAGCTCCCAATAATTCCGAAGAAAGAGTCATTTTCCTCTCAAGGCAAATCTCATCTCATAGACATGCAATATAATGCATACATAATTTCCTCCTGACATCAGCAATACCAATACTCGGGTTGACACGCCTTGTTAGGGATAGAATATTGCTGCGAACATCTTGGGTTATTTGTGCAGCGATAATTCGTTGAAATGCTCTCATTTCCTTCACCTTGAGAATCCACAGGTCTGCCAACCTAGACAGCATTTTTTTCGTGAGACTCGACGTTGCTAAAATGTGCACCGGGTCTGTTGTCCAGGAGTATATCAGCTAGCACACCTCCGCTGTGTCGTCTATTCGGGCTGTGTGGGTACTACCAGGGCATTTTTTGTTTCTGCTGATCCCACTCGTACCCTCAACATGCTTTATCAGTCTTTCAATCGTTAGATTTTTACCGGAAACCCAGGAAACTCCGAACTGGCTTAGAACCTCTCCATCACGCATACTTAACCCGTCCCGTCTCGGGGGGATCTTCAACCGCCCCCATCAGGTTTTTCGCGGATAGCGGACGAACGGCGCGCGGTAGCGCGCCCAAATTTGGCATACCCTTTCCCACATCAATTTGACATGTTGATTCAAAATGTTTAGGTCAGGTCATCTAGGGTCAACGAGTTAGTCAAGGTCACGTGAGGTCACCTCCAAAACAAGTTCAACCAGTCGTCACGCTTTAGCGGATACAGTTATTTTAATGAAACTTTCAGCGTTTGCTTATCTTTAGGGATGCAACAAAACGTATGAGTTGAATTTTTCATTTTTCTTTGTTTTCGACTACATATAAATTTTGCATATTTGCCATATTGCAATTCAAATACAGGATTCTGGCTAAAGTAAGCACTTTTTATTAGAACAAGTTGACTTCGAACAACGTTTCTCGATCTGCTCTACCCATTGGAAGAGGAAAATGAAAGCAAACTTGAAAACTAAAAATTTTGAATTTAAATAAATTACATTTTTTATTTTCGAGGCCAAAAAAATTATATCCATGGTCAATTTCGCTGTCCTTTTCTCATTCCAAATAAAAAAAAATTATCATATATCCCCAAAATTAACTCCCCAGAGTAAAAAACATAATGTAAGTCGTGAAAAGTGAAAATCTAGCCCCCGTGATGACGTCACTTTTGGGGGAATTTTTTTGGTGGATGGACCCGTACCCTACTCGTCGAGCGCTTTCCGTTGACACTTCTTTCATTTTCGTGCCATACTTAGTTTGGATTTTATACAGGGGTCTTCAACCGCCCCCCCCCCCCCCAGACGGGGTGTGAGGATTTGACCGGAAAGACGGCGCGGGTTAAAACAAGCTTGTGTTGCATGCAGCCTTCTGCTGGGCTGTAATCTCCATGCAAGCTGCGTGACGTATCTCAGATTAGGAACACACGTCTTCGGAATGTTTCTAGGTCAATTGTGCCGTTCGTTCGACATGTACTCCGATAAAACGGGAACTGTTTCGCATGTGGATTGATATCACAACGGCCGTTTTTACTTTCATAAATTATAACATTAATATCATTATTATATTACAGAAAATATAATCTTATAATACTATTATATGCTATGTTTGCTCATCAAACAATTTGACTTGTATCTTCGAAAATAGTTGAGCAATAGTGTTAACTAATAATAAGACATTTAATTCAAATTGTATCCCCTGTGCCCATTGCTATGTCCTTTGAACTCATGGTTTTTGTGTTATGTTAGCCCAATTGCTTTGGGATTCTTCCTTGGGTTACCCATTATATATATGCATATATAAATGTATATATATATATATATGTATATATATGTATATATATGTATATATATATTTTTATATTTATGCATATATATATATATATATATTTATATATATGCATATATCGTCTTAAAAGTTCCTGTATCCATGTATGTCTTTCTACATATGTGTGTGCATGAAAATGTGCCAATATATTTAATGCTTTTATCCATGATGGAATACAAAACAAACTCAGCACAAACAACACCAAGTCAAACACTAACTCAAGATTTTTTATGTGTATTTTGTTGATCCAAAGCAGCACATCAATAACCATTGTACACACATGATGCACAGGAAACATATATGAATTAGGATCGACACATTCAACCAATGGCAACTACACTGGGCATCCATCCTGTGGTGATTCTATTCCCCTAACAAACAGCATACATGGGTGGTAAGGTCACCATTGTGCACTTCCTCTCTGGACTCTTTAGACAGTAATTGCATAATGTTGCAAGAAGTGGATAACCTAGAAGGCGGATCCAAAGCTGGGATATTGGGAGCGAGACCCACCGCCGGGTACTCCGTATCCAGTGCTGGGTGCAGGACCAGCGGCCGAGCTGGACTGGCCGTACTGACGGCCACTGGCGCCACCTGCCGAGCTGGCCGAGCTGTACTGGGGGCCAGAAGCGGCGCCGGCCCTCAAGCCAGAGCTGAAGGGCGCGATGCTAGACAGAAGTGGCGGACTAGGAGCTGTAGCCAGAGTTAGCAGACGATGCGCCGTAGCCAGCGCTTGAGGCTTGGGAGCTAAAGCCAAGGTTGGAAGACGATGTATCGTATCCAGCATTGTCCTGACCATGCTGTCCACCCCGTTCTTCAGGGAACTGGGCCTCTCCTTCGTACGTGACATCGGCCACGAAGCCGGAGTCTCCGTCCACGTAGTAGGTGACGGTCTGCATACGTGAGTCGGGCAGCAGCACGCGGTACTCACCCTCCACGCGACTGCCGTCCGACTCCTCCTTGTGACCATAGTCGTTGCCCTCGTTATCCTGTACGTTGTACTCGAAGGAGTACGGCTGAGGAGGGAAGCTCTGTTCCGCGACACCGTAGCTGTTCTGTTGACCAGCCTGCTGGCCACCGTAACTCTGTGAAGCCTGATTTTTAATGCTCTGAGAAGCAGCAAGGCTCTGGGAAACCTGGCCGGCGTTCTTCTCGAAAGAGTCGTAACTCTGGGAAACCTGACCGTCGCTTCCCTGCTGAGAAACGAAGCTCTGAGAAGCCTGGTCGTCGTTCCTCAGGAAGCTTTGGGAGCTTTGGGGATGCTGGCCGACATTTTCCTGAAAAACTCCGTTGCTCTGAGAAGTCTGGCCAGCATTCTTGTTGGAAAGGCCAAAGCTCTGGAAAGCCTTACTGTCGCTTTCCTGAGGAGCTGCGAAGCTCTGAGAAGCCTGACCACTGTTCTTCAGAGAGGAATCGAAGGTTTGGGAAGCCTGGTCGATGGTTCCCATAGAAGCTCTGTAGCTCTGATCAGTGTTTCTCTCAGCGACTCCAAAGCTCTGCGAAGTCTGATCAAGATTTGTGTTGGAATCTTCGTAGCTCTGGGTATCCTGGTCGGCATTTCCCTGAGAAGATCCATACTTCTGGGAAGTTTGACCAACGTTCCTCTGGGAAAAATCAACGTGTTGGACAGCTCTATCGGTGCTTGCCTGACGAACTCCGTAGCCCTGATAAGCATGACCGGCGTCTTCCTGAGAAGGCCCGTGGCTCAGAGGAGCCTGCCCAGCATTCCTCTGGGGAGCTCCATGGTTCTGAGAAACCTGACCGGCATTTCTTTGAGGAGCCCTATAGTTTTGGGACGTCTGACCAGAGGCAAGGCTCTGGGAAACCTGACCGGTGCTTGCTTGAGGAGCCACATAGCTCTGAAAAAACTGGCCAGCATTTCGCTGGAGAATGCCAAAGTTCCATCCAGCCGGGCTGACATCCCTCCGGGGAGTTTTGCTGTCCTGGGAAGCCTGGCCAGCGTTCCGCTCGGGGGCTCTATAGTTCAGGGAATCCTGGCCAGCACTGTTCTGTGGAGCTCCAAAGCGCTGGAGAACACCAGCACCGTTCTTCTGGGAAGATCTGTAGTTCTGTGAGAACTGGTCGGCATTCCCCTGCAAAAATGCAATGTTCTGAGATGCCACACTAGTACTGCTTAGGGGAGAACCGAAGCTTTGCGAGACTTGCCCAGTGTTTCTCTGGCCATATGTCTGAGAAGTCCGATCAACGTTTTGCTGGGAAGATCTGTATCTCTGAGAAGCCTGGCCGGGATTCCTCTGAGAAGGGCTGGAATTCTTGGAAGCCTGACGAGCACTGGCCTGAATCGTTCCGTAGCTCTGTGAAGCCTTACCAGCGTTATTCTGAACAATTTCGTTGCGTTGGGGAGCTCTGGCACCGTTCTGGGATGATCCGTCGCTCCGGGAAGCCTGACCGGCATAGCCCCGAGAAGCCTGACTGTTGCTTCCTTGAGAAGACCCGTAGCTTTGCGAAAATCGGCTATTCTCCTGTCGAGCTCCGTGTCTCTGAGCCTCGCCACTCTTTCTTTGTGGAACTCCGTAGCTCGAGCTCAGACCAGAGGAGCGTTTCCCACTGGCAGCCACAGTCGCCACCGCCAACATCAACGTTATCACCAGGAACTGGAATGCAAAGGTCGCACGTGTTACATTTCAAATGATACAAACAGTTGCCGGTGAAGCAAAAGCCAAGATCCCAATTTTGAAGCTTCCGGAGAAATACACACATGTTCAATTGCAAGAATGTATTTGTCATCAATATGGCATGCTCGTGGTAGTGGTTAAAGTTTCTCGTGTAGCCACGTAGTGATTGAAACCAAACTACAGATTGGTGCACGCTGACTGATAAAGATGACAAATTGGCGTTCAATGCAAAATGCCAAAAATAAATTAGACAATACATATTTTAAACACACTGTGCGACCCAACATGTATAATTCAGGAAAATGTTCACTAAATCAAAAGATATATGGATATTTGATCCGGTTCAATAAGAGAGCGATGAAAAAGAACATGCGGACAACGTTCATAATTGAATGGGCTACGGTCAACAGGCGATAATTTCTGACATAAGCTACTCCTACATGCTCTGTACGTTATGGCATACCGTATTATATACATGTATATATTATATACATATATTATATATATGTATATATATATTATACATTTTAAATATATAAATATATATACATACAAATATGCATATAAATATATATACATATACATATCTAACTTAAATTTTGAAAATGTATCTGCAGTTGGCATAGCCGAATGGCTACAGCATCGGAACAACAAAACTGTTGAGATGAAGGATAAGAAGCTGATAAGGATTCCCACTTATTCGCTTCATTTTCTGGCCAATAACAATGCAAATTGCAACTAATATCATCGGATCAGAAGACGTACATAAAAAGCGAGGTAGTAGCCATGAGAAAACCACAGACACTGGATTTAATTGTTATTGTTGGCGTAGTTGGGCGCACTGCGCTCACCTTCATACCGTGCGGCGCAGGAGGAAGTGACGGATCCCACTGATGCTCAGCTGACGGTCGGCAGCAGCTTTATACGGCGCGGCTCGGCCGCTCACAGCCCCTCCCCGTTACACGCGCACCACGCACCACCGGCCGCTCAGCGTGCGTTCTCGTTAGCTAATTTTAACGAGATCAGAGCGGCGTGCGCGCGACCTTCTGGACGCAACTGGAGATGACCGGGGCCGGCTGGCACCTGTCTCGTGCATGCACGATGGCCGGCGAAATTAATTCGGGTCGGCCGCGGCGATTTCATGGCACTCGTCGATTAAAAATGGGCCGTCCGAGCGAACACTACTCTAGGACCTCGACGGGAGGCGGGCGGCGGCCCGTTTCGCATCACTTGCAGAGATGACCCGGCGACCCCGCTGATTTTAAAGAGTGCTTAATTGCATGCACCGTCCGCCGGCGAGCCGGCGAGCGATCGCTGTCTGGGCACAGCTTCATCAGCTGTTCAAGGCGAGCTTATTAGACGTGAGGTCGAGCGATTAGGCGCTCTGAAATTGGCTATTTAGTCGGGTACTCCTCCCTGTGTTATCATCCTGTCTGTGTGTACGCGGTGGTCATGATGCGAATCAGTGATGCTGAACAGCTTGTGTATGCGAGGGGAATACGGCGACGAACTCGCGTGCCATAGAGCCACTTGCTTCACACGGAAATTCAAGCAGTTGGCCGGTGTTCAATGTGCTATATTCGTAAGGAAGGGTGGGGAGAACTAATGGAAGCAGCTAGCGATTGTGACAAGTCTGTGGGCCGTTTTGGGCGAAGTTGTACGAACACTACTGACAACAGGAAATCACCGATGGAATATATGCACCGGGTTTATTTTATAACATAGTTATTTTAAGTACAAGATAACTACTCATTACGTGTAATGAGTTCCTTAAAATTGATCTGATTAGTCACTGTTATTTCTTGATTAAACATACCACTACAAATGGGATACATATTAATAGCCAATTAAAGAAAGAACGACAATATCTTCGACACGTCTGTTTTTATTGAATACGTGCATACGTTTTCCAATGCTTTGCTAAGTAGCAAGTCAGTGTTCTAATTAAGATTTGGAGAAGCATACCTGTTTATACACGAACATCGACTGTTTTGCTCCCTGCTTTATAAGCCAATGTAAAGCAAATACGCAAATAATAACACTTCTTAGGCACACTGTTCCCACTGAAATATA